>VWZO01000746.1:0-115021 GCA_013396975.1 Bucco capensis
ATGGAGTAAGGCCCCCTCCCCGCCGGCCGGACGGGGGGCCCCGCCGCGCCTCTCGATGGCTCTGGTGACGGTGCAGCGCTCGCCTACCCCCAGCGCCACCTCCAGCCCCTGCGCCTCGGTGAGTCCCGGCCGCCAGCCGCCCTCCCGGCGCTGAGGGGAGCGCGGTAGTTGGTGGCCGTTAGGGTCCGGAACGCGGCGGTGCGCATGCGTGTGCCAGAGGCTCGCCTTAACCCACCACCACCTCCACCTCCTTCACCTCCCTCTGCCCTCTCCTTCCCGCCGCTTGCCGGGCCCTGACAGCTCCCTGTGGGCTTCGGCCGGTGCCCGCCTCAGCGGCACTGGGGGACCCTGCAGAGGGGGTACTCTCCCCTGAGGGGCCCTCGCGTCGTTGTGGCCCGGTGACAGGCTAGAGGAGAGGTGGGGTCCCGGGTGCCCCTCAGCAGCCGGGGTGGGGTGGAGTGAGGGCTGTCGGGCACCTCAGCCCGGGTGGTTCCTGCGGGGTCCTGGGCAGAGCTTCAGCCCCGCTGGGAAGATGCTGCTGCCCCATCTGCAGCGCGGAACTGTCTCTATAGAGCAGCTTGGTTTGATTTTGTTTTCATTGTATGCAGTGGGAGAGAGGCGGGAAGAGTGCGGAGAAGCACACTGACATTGTTCGAGCTAGGGCTGTTCTCTAAGATGATTTAATCTGACAGTACCCTCTGGGTATCTCCAGTACGTGGCCCTTCCTTTGCGAAGAGCTAAGATACTGTTTTTTTCTTTTAGTCCTTTTTTGACTGTTGCATATAATTGTCAGGAGGCTGTGTCAAACCCAAGGCAGATACAGAAGGGCCAGTTTCCAATGTCTGGGTGAGATGTCCAGAACGAGCAGATGTTCCCATCTCTGCCCTCAATCAGGAAGTAAGGCAGGAGGCTGTAAAAGCTTCTTGCTTTCCATGCTCTTTAAACTTAGGATCGGCTGCTGTTTTAGTGCTTCTCTATTGTAAAATCTTGCATGTTGACCCCTTAAGCTGCTACCTAGCCATTCTGTGGCTTGCTTCTAATAAAACTGAGGATGAGTGGTGTTATGCCTGCTATGCAAATGTTCGGGGTTGAGGGGGAGAAGAGTTGAAATCCCAGTTGCTTCTGTCATAGAGGGGATGAAAAAGCCAACTACTCTGAAAATATTTCTTGTTGTGTTAGGTAACCTCTTCTGAAACTAGATCAGCTACTTGACAGGTCCTGCCTGCCCCGACAGCATTTTAGCTGTCAGAACAGTCTTTTTTTTTTTTTTCCTTCCTTCTTTCATTCCCATGCCTCTGCTAAGGTATGTTTATTTAGCAACACAGATTAATTTCAGTTATATTTCTCTGCTATAAATATTTATGTCCTACATTACTTCAGAGATTGCTTCCCCCTTTTGACTTCCTTACACTTTCCACTGTTCTGTTTCCCATACATTTCTTGCATCTAATATGTCTTTTGAGAATAGGTAGGTCTCTCTTGGCATCTTCTTTCTCCTACTTGGATGCGTAACTCCTTCCTTTGTTAAATATTTGATGTATATGAGTGATTAGTTGTATTCTGTAAGGCTTTCCCATCTGGAACAGCCAGGCAGTTTCCCAGCCAATTAAATTAAATTGAAACTGGACTGGTTTTTGAACACTGCTTAGTTTTTAAGTATATAAACAACACCCTGCAGAGCCTGATAAACCCAGAGAATGCACCTTTCAATACATTAATATTCTTAATATTCTTTTTCTTCAGTCTCACACTACAGAGATGTATGCTATGCCAGTGGTCTTTACACATCCTTGGCACCCTATGCAAAAATAAGTGTTGGGCTTGGTTTTGCTTCTCATAATTACTTCTACTTTCTCATACTTTTTTGCAGTCTAAAGTGGAAATGACATTCATCATATTCTGCCCTTAACTGCTGTTGTTTGAGTACTTATGCATTTCCTGTTATCACTTCCTAACCACACTCTGGGGTTTTGACTGCCCTTTTAGCCTCTTGTTAGATCACTGCGATTGCTTCTTTCTTCATCCTGCTGTCAGAATTTTCTGGAGCTGATGTGTGTTCCTTCTCTGTCACAAAGCTGCTGGGTTTTTAGTCAAAACTTCTGGTATCACTTCAGATGATGATCCTTCCTAGGCTGCTAAGGGCAGTCACCTTTTGAGTCTTTAGGAAGTCTTTGGGCCTGCGAGCCTGCCATGCTTGCCATTCCTACAGATCCTTGTTGACTTCAACAAGAGGGCTTGGTTCTTGCAATTTTAAGTGAAATTGTTTCAACCAATCTGTTGTAAACTGATGGTAACTTCCTTCTTATAAGGACTGATAACTACCTCCAAGTTACCTCTTTAAAAGAAAGCTGGTCTTGCTAGATATATTTTGTAAGTAGCATAAGGGTCTAACCTGCTGCGTGAAGCCCTGCTGATCCTGAGCAAAGATTATCTGCTAACTGCTGGAACTTTGCTGTTCCAGCTTGTGGGCAAGGAAGAAGCATGTCAGTGTGCAAGCATATGGCTGTGTCTAATTCTGTTTCCAGGTCACTAAGAATTTTGAGGACAAAAATGGATTCTCTTTTAAATTGCTTGGTGTCTCTCAGCTTTAGAGATAAACTTCTCAGACAAGGAGAAAGGATGAAATCGATGTCCTCTATCTGAACGTTTGCATGAAGTATGGCCTATAAACAGTTATAATTGGCTCATATGGGTTCAGGGGAATAGCTGATCTGAATCACTCTGAAATTGGATGGCTCTTATTTATAGTTTTTTTGTCTTGTTCTCATTGCCATAAAACATCTCATGAGCATTCATTTCAAGGTAGTTCATGCAAAGTGTTAATTATACATTTACAGCTCTCTGGTTGCTTGATGACTTGTGAAATTCCCTTAATTGTCGTCCAGACTTTTGCTGTCTATTTGTTCTGGCCTTTGGTTGTGCAGCCACTTTTGAGAAGTAAGACTGTAATCTTCACTTCTCTATAGTAGAACAGTTGTCTTCTGAGGTGCCATGTTCATAAAAGGCAGGACTGTACTACATGAAAATCTAAAGATATCATGAGCCATAAAGGAGCTGCTTGGTGCTGAGCAAGGCCTTGGTTTATCTTGTAACACAAAATAAGTTTTCTTTTTTCTTTCTCCTGTCTGTGGTTGGAGGGACTTGAGGGGGACAGGTGTTCCCCCTCAAAGAAGGTTGTTTTGAGAGAAGGAAGACTTGAGCCAAGGTGAGGGAATGGCCCTGGAAGTACCATCTGCATTATAGCAGGTGGGCACAGTAGTCCCATCGTGAACAAATGCAGTGAAATAAAACTACTATGATCACACATGCTAGTCAGCCATGCAGTCAGAGCTCTGCTAGGGTGATTTGAAACATCTAGCCTGTTGCTTTTTCTCTCTGTACCCCAAATTCTTTTACTCTGCTTCCCAATATCTATGCAATATTTCCTGCTTCCAGGACAGTAACTTGTCAAGTGGTAAGGCTTTCCTATCCTTCCCTTCTAGCATCTTCATCTTGGTGGAATAATATGAAAGCATATTTTCTTTGAGTTCTTTCTGTTTACACTTGTTTACATGTCAATTTTTAGTCTTATGCTGTCTGACAAACATGGAATATCTCTCTTGCTCCATAGCAAAGTGTGGGCACAGCAGCCATGGTGACAGGTCTAGGGACAAGCTGCAGGGAAGAATTCTAGCTAAAGCAGAATGAAAGGAGCTAATGAAAGGTGCCTGCCCTCAAAATCATTTGTAAGCCTTGTTATCTAAGGTACTGGAAGGTGTTGGGTGACTTCAGTCAGCAGGCTAGCATTGAATCTGTGTCGTCACGATCACAGGAGTGGTGGAAAACTGCTCTAATACTCTTTGTATCCTTCCAGAAGACTTTTGATGATTATCTGTATTGGGAAATAATCTGTTGAAACTTGCCCTTTAAAATTTTTTTTTATGCACAGTTCTACACACACACAAATAATCTGTCAGTAATGTCTTGAAGTGCTGTTTTACCTTTGTCTGTTACATCTCTTCCCTGGGAAGTGAAGAAGCTGGGCAGGCAATCTGGCTCTGACTGCTGTCGCAGTTCACTTGTCTTTGCTACCCTCAGGGAGACAATATGCTTTTATTGGAAGGGAGAGACTGACCCAGAAAGAGAGGATATGCTGCATAGATTGTTCTAAAATGCACTGTTTAAGAAAAAAAAATAAAAAAGAACTCCAACTTTAAAGCAAATGAGAACCTAAGCCATTTGACTTCCCCTCTGTAATCCCAGGAGAACAGCTCAAGCAGGAAGCAGAGTCCTGCAAATGTGTTCAGGAGTCTCTGTCATGTTTTGCTTGAGAACTCCTTGCTGGTGGAACATACAGGAAATATTTTCCCACTTATTTATGGGGAAACTAAATATAACATTTCTCTACCCCTGGTCCTGCAATTGCTGTTAAACAATGTGCTAATTGTGAGTTTACTTAATCATTGGTAAGTCCTGTCTGTCTCATGTAGAACTTATTTTTCTTTTATCCTTTTTCCTTTTTTTAATTAGTTAAGATCTTGATAGCTGCTTCCTGTATAGGGTTGTGGAGAGTTGGTTTTTGGAGGGAGCTATGATACAGCTAGAACAGAAGCTTCTTATATTCATTAGACTTAGAAATGCCTAATGTTTAAATATGTTATCCTCTGTTATTTGCTGCTTTTTCTCACCTGATGTTTTTTAGGAATAGCCACAGCTCATTCTGAAAACTGAAGTTTTCAGAGGCACTGTACCAGAAGAATGTGCTGGTTCTTGCTTTAAGTAAGACTTCTTGGAGTGCCCCACAGAGACTTGAATTTCCTCTGTTGCCATTTGGGAGGTAGAACAAAACTGTTCTAGTGAGGCAATTTGTAACTTCCTCCCTATCTTTCAAACTTCTGCTGGTGTTAAAAGCTCTGCAAGGAAGACAGGAGGCCTCTACCTGTTGTTGGGTGTGATGCTCTATTGTTAAAAGATAAAGGTTTCTACGCAGCTGTACAAGCCCTGGCTCTTGCATTGCAGAGAATTTTGGTATGTGTAAATGCATTTGTATGTGATGAGACTCTCCTCTTCCTAAAGCAGCTTGATGGTTAAGCTGAAGCTGCTTGGTGACAAAAGACCAATCCCTCTCTTGAAGATTTGTTGTCTATCGTATGCACACATACTAGACTCTTCTACAGATCTGCATGAAATGTAAGGTCCTTTTTTTAGGTTGAGAACAGTATTTGAAGCTGAGGAGGAGGAGGATGACAGCTGAATTGGAACCCTACTGAGGATCGTAGAGAAACATTGTTAGAACTTGCAGAGTACAAGAAAGTAGGGTTATTTTAGGGCTTTAACTGTCCTTTTGCAGGATATCTCAGTGATAGTTTGATAATACTATGAGTAGTAGTATTTCTTCTTGAAACAGTCAACCCATTATTCCCATTTCCCAGATATGTTTCTAGTTTTTCTGGGCATTTATACTTTACAACCATACTGAGGATGATTAGGTTTGGTTTGTGTGGTGGAGAGGTTTAGTTTTGTGCTTTTTATTTATTTATTTATTTAATCTGATCTGCGAGGAGTGTAAATTTGAACCTGGCTATGAGTTCCTTTGACTGTCTAATGTGCTGTACTATTTGTTATTGTGCTTACTGAGCTAAGGGATGTACTGAATGTAATATACCTCTTTCATACTGTGTTTTACATTAGATCATTTACTTAGTCTAAGGTTTTTTTCTGAAGTTGGCAGCTACTTCTCCCATAGTCTTCCCCTTCTTTTTGTTCCATTTACTGAGACATTGCTTTACAAGTTGTTAGTTCTGGGGTCTTTGTGTCTTGACCAGTGAAGTCCAGCCAAAAGAAGCTATGGTAGCTGGCCTAGAAGCTGAACCCTTTTTTTGTTGGGGAAAGTCAGGTTTCTTGTAGTACTTTAGGTCAGTGTTGACCTAAAATGGCCATTTTTAGGTCATTTCTAGGTTAAGAGGGAAATTTTGTCTTTGTACTTACTTCACCTCTTTTTTTTTAATTGCACTGAATATGGTGCCTTTTGTGGCATTTTTGAGAGAACAACATCATTCAAAATATGAAGTTATATTGAAATATACACTGAAGTTGTCACCTCATAAATAGTGGTACATAAATTCTTGTGTTTTGAAAAGGGGCTTGTAATTTGAAAATGCAAATAGCCTGTGATGTCAGATAATGAGTCATTATCTGACCAATATTGATTCTTGCTGTTTAAGCAATGAAAGCAGATTGAAATGGGCAGAGTACTGTAATATCTACAGTTACTCTGAGAGTCAGTGACACATTTATTTAAGTGGAGAATGCTATTTTGAGTGGTGACAGCCATTCAAAGAGCAGTCTGCTGGAAATGTTTTAGTGTAAGAGGGCTGGTTTCATGCAGGGGTAATGCCTGAGGATTTCCAGTTACTGGAAAAAATCCCAAGAGATCTATAGCTGCAACTACTCTGTCTTGGGAAATGAAAAAAAAAAAAAAAAGAAAATAGCCTTTGGGCAGCTTAGCTGAGTGTAGCTGCTACCTGATCACAGCCTGCAGCTCAAGGTTTCATTCTTCAGTTACAACAAACCACATCCTCCCAGTACCCCAGTGCAGCTTCACTCTGCTGAAGAGAAAAGGCTGTTGTGCAGACTGGCTCTCAGGAACATCTTACCATCCTTGCACAACTTCAAAAATGCTCTGGTACTTCTAGAGTTCAATTGACATGAAGCTTTTTCTGTCTTTGCATCTGACTCTTGCTGATGCCATTAGCACGAAGTATGCACTAAGCTTGTGCTTTTCTGCGACTGGATACTGCTTTTATATAAACTGGCCCTGCAGCATGACAGCACTAGGCTTGTCAGCTGCCTGCTCCAAGGCTTTGAGTTGGTCTGTTCAACCTGTGAATTTAAGAAGAACCTCATCTCTGTTCCATTGCTTTGCCTGAGAATCCTTTTTATGTGTTTATTAGGTAGTGACAGTGAGGCTCATTTCTTTGGTATAAAGGTTGGGGGAATCTCAGGAGGAAAAAAAAGGAACAGGTGGTATCTGTTGGAAATAGTGATTAAAACAAGGCAGACAGGGTTTCTGACCTTTTGGCTGAAAGCTCTTCCTCTACAGCACTCTGGTTAAAGAGATTAAAAAAAAACAACACGAAGGCTAAAACCATTTTTGCATTTCTGAGTTGGGCTGTATAAATTGATTAGCTCACTGTCAACCATCTGCAAAATGTCTTATTGCAATAGGATAATGTTGCAGGGTGTGTGTTTTAGTTTGCAGATACGGAAGCTTGCTCAAATGCTGCTTTGAATGTGTCAATAGCTTTTTGCCCAAATAGAATTGCTCTAAATATGCATCTTATCAGTGCTGCTCATTGCTGATCTCCTCTCAGAAGGCATGAAACGTTGCTGTAAGATGAGTCACACAGTTAAGCAGCTTGTTGCTTCCATGGTGAGACACAGCCTCACTGTGCATGCCAGCAATCATGAAACTCCTGTCAAATACCCTGTGACGTGAACTTCTTACAGGTTTGGTAAATGAAATGCCTCTGGCACTCACTGAAATGCATTTTGCTTGTGGCTGCTCTCTGCTTTTGGGTATGCTACTCCTCCTCAGGAACTCAACTGAGGCTTCACAGAAAAAATGAAGTTATTGCATCAGTGTGGACTGTTTCAGGGTGAAATTAGTGGGGACCTTAAGACCACAGTGTAAACTTCTTCTTTTGAAGTGATCAAAGACATTAGTGTATTTAATCTGACCTGTTTTGAAAGACCTGTTTTATCACAGCTAGTACTGTCCCTGTGCTAGGGAGGTGGTTTGGATGCTGAAGCTTTCCACTGATCTGCAAGTTGCGCAGTGCAGAAGATCTCTGGGAAGTAAATTCCAGCAATGTCATCTCCTGGGTTGTGTGGGTCTGGGACTTGTGATGCCAGGCTCCTTGTGAAATGAGCCACAAACAAGTCTAAGGTGAGATAAAGCAGGATCTGAAGGGCAGAAGACCATAACCTGACTCTGATGTACCACTCATGGGCCCATTGAGTGGCATGTTTTCTCCGTTTAGTGGACTTGAACACACTTGCTGTAGCAGCAGGTGTATGATGCTCTCTCCTTTTGAGACAATCTGCAGGCTGCTTCTGTTAGTTTGTTCTCCCTCTTAGAACAGATGAGAAGCAACAGGCACTGGAAGGGTTATGTACAGGGATACTGCCTTCATTTGTTAGGTTGCAAGACCTCCTTAGTTAAAGGGTAAAAGCTGCTGAGCTAGGCACATTTGTCTTCAACTTTTAACTGGTTTAAATATCTGAGAAAGTGGATTTTAATGTGAAAAGCCGGTCCTGTCACAGGGCACTCTGGTTGTCCTATTGCTCTCACTGGCTGCTACTATGTCCCTTCTGTTTTGATGTACAGAATTATCACATTCAAAATTGCAGCACGAACTCTTAAGACTTGTTCAACTGGCTTTGTTTAGCTTCAGCAGCTAACATCTGAGAAATGTGTATATTAGGATTCCCAAGGAAAAACAGAACAGAGCACTTTAGACTTTTCATCTCTCTAGCTTTTAGTGTGATGATGAAGAGGGAGGGATAGGGCATATGCCTTATCATGTAAAGTGCTTTACTTTCCAAAGGAGAGCTTTCTTGAGAGTTAGTCTGAGCTTCCTGCATGATGCAGGACCAACCCTTTGGCTCAATCCATCAGAAGCTGGAGTTTCCCACAAATCTCTGAAGCTGCTGAATGCTTAAGAGTCTTGAGTACTGCGTTCCAAGCATGGAAAAACAAAAGCCCCAACCTTCACTTACATGTGGCAAACCTGTGGGCTGCTGTCCCTCTATCTGAAAAAAATTTGCAAGGTCTTGCTCAGCCAGGAAAGGATTAGTCCTTAACAAGCTGTAATTAAAACCCCAGGACTTCTTCAGTATGCAAACGTCAATGCTTAGGAGCAGAGAGGCAGCAGTTGTCTGTGAGATACCTGGCCTGCCTCTCGTGTGATACCAGGTATCCTTTTGAGTCTTGTTTCTTTGTAGTAGTCCTAAGTTTTGGCGCAACTTCTGTTGGAAACAGAGTGTCACACTGAAAATTTAGCTGGTAAGTAGCTGTGGGCAAGCAGGAAATTGACTCAGCTCTCTGACCTACTGACAAGGAGCTAAACCTAGTTGCAGGAGGAAATGCTAGGAGACAAGAAAAAGGTGTTTCTGGAATTAAGTATTGATTCTTTTTCTGTTCTTTGGTTTTGTCCTTTTGTTTTCCTTTCCATAGACCTTCTCAACAGCTTAAAATAGTTTAAGACAAACAGCTCTGGGCAGGTTCTTCAGATGATGCTGTAACCAGTTAAACAGTTAACTAGCTGCTATATTCCATTGTCTTCCTGGGTGAAGTGTAAATCTTGACATGACAGCCTTCTCCTTTGCTCTTAAGATTGCAGAATGTTTAACAAAGACTTAATTCACTTTCTGAACAAGTGTTTTTCTTCTGTAACATCCAGTGAGTTCCCTTACTGGGAGTTTCCTCTGTTTTTGTTTTCAGCTGAGTTGTGCTTATGTGAGGTGGCAAGCTTGTGAGTCCAAGAAGTGAAGTGAAACAGGACAACATAGGCTTTTTTTGTTCTTTTTGGTGTTTCTTCTTGGTGGTATTTTGGTTGCACAGCAGTTAACACAATGCCTAAGCCTGAAATTTCAACACTTAAATGAATCTCCAGGCAGCAGCTACCCCTGTAGTGTGGGTCAAATCTAATATTGCATAAACTTGTCAGTACAATTGCAGATGGAAATCAAATATTAATATGTCATTCCTTGCTTTTTGTGTCAGCCTGTCACTGCATCCCACGGCACTTTGCTGTGTGGTGGCTGGGAGTGACTGCCCTCAGTGATGTGCTGGCACTGAATTGTCCTCTGCAGCTTCTGTTCTCCTCCTGAATCGTAAATAAAAGATTATCAGGGCAAAACAACATGAATGTAACATATTTTTCAGATGCCTTCCCAAAAGTTGGGCATAGTTATATAAACTTTAAGGCAAGGGAGGTATTATGGGGTAACGTTTATAGTATGACTGGAAAAGAGTTTGCATAGTCTCAGTGGGTGAAGTGAATATTTTTCTCATGTACTTTACAGATCCCTGATCTCAACTTGTGCTTCATGCTGCAAAGATAACAACTGTGCTACAGGCTTCTGCAACCCACACTTCTGGTCTTTGAAGTGGAATTTTTCTCTTTTACTCATATACCAGAAACTGCTCTTGTCTGGAGGAAGCTCTGTTTAACTTAGATCTGTTCACGTTGACTGTAGATGGCTGAGACTGTTATTTTGGGGCAGTTTCTGTCTGCTTCTCTTATGAGTGAGGAAGTTCAAACTTGGCTTTGCCTTGAAGAGAAGGGAAACAGTTTTACATCTTGTGGATATTTGGGGAGAAGATGACATGAGCCAAAATAAATTTTTAAGCTTGAGTAGTTGCTCATGTAAAATAAAACCAACAAACCCCAAACCAAACAAACACACAGCCACTCCTACAAACACCCCCAAAAAACCCCAAAACAAACCCCAAACCAAAACTACTTAGGTTGTTTAAAATTGCAAGTTTGGTTTTGGGACATGAGTCCAGAATAGCTTGCCCTGAAAAGGATATGTGCAAAAATAGCTTGAGGTGAAAAGCAATCTGTAGTTATCAAAATGTCATTTGCTTGCTATGAAGTAGGACATCTGAACATACGTAACTCTTTTTAAACTTCACTTTGATGCTGAACATTTCTTTGCACATACTGTGGGAAAAATGAAGGACCCTGAAGGGATTGAGAGATATCAACAGGGTGTTAGTGAAGAATCTTTTTGGGGGCAGAGGATGAGAAGCAATTTGCCAGCTGGCTTCTGAGAGCAATCAGTTTTACTAACGCATAGCATCCCTTGTCTTGTCTTGGCTAGGTTTCAGTGCCTCTGTGTGGTGTGGAAGCACACTGTGTAAAATGGGAGAACTTCCTGCTGTGATAAGGAACCAACAGCTCTTCCAACAGGTGCAGCTGCTAGCTGCAGCCCTGAAGATGTAACAGAAATGTTTACTGTCATGGGCCTTTAGTACTGTCAGTCTCAAACTGAGTAGCTTACTCATGAAGGAGCAGTGGAACAGGCCTGAGCCTGGTCTAAACCAGTTCAGAAGGCAGAGCTTTGTTTTCTGCCTTGCACTGCTATGATAAGAGAATTAGGAGGGGAAGCTGTGTTCAAGAATCTCTAATCCATGATGGTGGCTCTGACTGAAATGGAATAATCTTATTTTAAAGGGTACTCTAAACCACTAAAGCTTTATAAATATTAATTTTGTTCGTTTGTTTCCCAGTAAAAGGCTTTTATTCATTAAATCACTATTTATTTATTAACCTGACAAACTAATAGCAAGCTTTCTTCTTCCAGTGTATGCATGTGCCATATCACAACTCTGCTTGTCACCGTAATAAGAACTTCATTCATCTGCTTTAAAATGTCATTGATAACAACCTGGCAGTGGCCCAGCTTGGAGCAAGTTAACTACAAAAGGCTGCATTGTAAACCTTTCTGAGAGTACATGCTACATTAAGTCTAAAGTTAAAAAAAGAGAGAAAAATGTGCAGGCTGGTCTGGGCTGCATACAACTGCCAAATAGCATTAAACCTCTGAAAAAAATGGTGCTCTGTATAGAGGAGTTCTTGCTGAAAATGGGATAGTTTGGAGTTAAGGATGCTTTCTGCTCATTTTAAAACCTTTGAGGTACACTGAATTTATAAGCCTCATCTTAAAATAAGAATGTCTTACTGAACCACAAGCAGCTAAGAACTTGTCTATGTAAGGATCTTGTTATTTCTTTTAGTCTCTTCTTTCTTCAACTGAATGGCCAGGATAAAAGCTACAGTCTGAAAATTAAGTCATAAGCCTCTGGGAGTTAAATACTAGTAATACTATGTACTATGAGGTAGCTTGTCTCAGCTATAATAACCTTCCCCAATTCCAGCTGCAGCCTGTGCAGCAAATGTATTTATCCACCTGTAGGTTCACACAGTGCAAGCAAAATGTCTGTCACATACACTGAAGTGTCTGGTCTTTCTGCCAGCTCCTCCAGAGATACTTGAGTTGCTTGTTGCTCTGAAAATCCTGTATGGGGGGGCTTCATGTTCTTGACAGTTTAGGGCTTCTTGCCTTTGATTCTCCTGTTCTTAAAACTAGTACAAGTGAAACTGGTAGCCTGCATGAGGGGGAACTGAATGTTCTTGAAAAAAATGCAGAACTTGTGAAGTTCTTGAAGAGAAGAAATCTTTACAATGAGCCCTGCCCTGTGTTACATGAGGGCTATGTGTTTTCATACAGCCCCTGACTAAACTAGCTGGTCTCACTGAACAGTTTCACAGTTGAGCAGAACATGAAGCTTTAAGGCATCTTCATCCAAGGTATTCCAGGAGCAATGTAAGCATGCAGTAAGTTACCATTGTTCTCATCCCACGCTCTAGAGATGTCAAAGGCTCAGGCAGTGTGGTGAAGGGCCTGCTCTGAACTGATGAGTATATAATCTGTTCTCTTAACTGGAGTGGGGACTGCAAGAGTCTTAAAAAGCTACAATTTCCTTTCAATTTTCACTTCTGTGGTGTTTTTGTTTTGTCTCTTTCTTAAGTACAGTGTATGGACAGCGCCATGGGTTAGGGAACACTTCAGCTTCCTCTTCAGGGACTTTTGGTATGTAGCCTTCTACTGAAGTCAATGGGCGTGGAGGTAAGCAGAGCCGAGTGCTTTCTGACAGCATCACTACCACCCACTCTGCAGCCTGGTGCACACAACACTCCTTGTTATTTGGGCATTGTTTTTCTTCAAAAAAGTTGCATGCAATTGCACAATGAAGACACTGCTTATTTGTGTAATGCCAGTCTATGCCTTCTTGGTACAAAGTGCAAGCAGCAAGCATCCAAGTGCAGGAGACTTCACAGGTACTGCATGAACACTTGGCACAGAACTGCAGTGACATCCCTGTATTATGTCAGCATAAAAGATGACTTCACAGTTGGTCTGTGTGTGAATGGAATTTGAAGGTAGGGTTGAATGTTCCTGCCTGAAGTGTTTGTTCTGCTGATGCTCAGCACCTTTTGCCCTCCTATTGTTTATGTATTTTACAGCTGTTGAGTTGAGTCTCTCAATGGTTAACCATTTTATCACAAGCCAGTCAGAATCAGTGAGAGTTTCCTGTTTCCTTGTCTTTCTGTTGATTTCCTTTTCTGTTGAAACACAACTTTCTCTGTTGAAATGACTTAGCTGCTACACTCTTCAGTTTCCATCTAGTGGCTCAAAGGGGAGGGAGTGGAACAGTCTGAAATGGCCTGATATTCTCACAGAGATACTGACAGCTAGGGCTGGTGACCAAATTGTTATGGTAAAACACAAATTCATTAGTTGATGCTGTTGAAATCCGCTGACTTTTCTCTGCTCCTAATAGAAGGCTTTAAAATGTCCAGCTGCAGACTGATCCTCTCCAAGCATGTGACACTGACATCAGTCCTAGAAGTGAGGCATTGAACTGCCTCCAAAAATGAGCTCATCGAGTGATGCTCAATGCACTGATTTAGCAAAATATTACCTAATTTGATTACATGGTCACCTGTATGTGCTGTTTGAAAGGTGGGAATTCACTCCAGTTTTGGCTGCGGTCATTCCAAGTATCAATGTTATCATCCTAAAATCCTTTGGATAGGATGCTGTGCTCCCTCTGTATGCTAGGAGCTGAGCCTGGCAGAGATTGCCACTCATTTGCTCCAAGGCTTGCCAACGTCTTTGCCTTTCTTCTCCCTGCACCCCTCCCATTAAGTTACTGAGAGTAGGAGTTTAGTACTCTCACTAAGCAGACCCTCTAATAAAACTTGTTTCATTTTCTTATGGCTGGCTTCACTTGTTTAAATGGCTGCATAAAAACACAGCTGTGTCCTTTCCCAGGAGTCTGGGTAGAAGTTCATCTTCAGCCTGACCTGCCATCCAAAGCAGAGTGACTAGTCATGACTGAAAAGAAATTAAACCCTAGCAGAACCATCCTGGAGGCTAGCTGCTGTGTGCCTCTGGCTTCCTCACCTCCTGTAGCTTGAGGTCCAGAATAACTGCAGAGTTCCTCTTACCACCCGAACAAAGAGCATGTATTCAGGCAGCTCCTCAGAGTGATGGTGACCCCAAATAAACTTACTTGCTTGTTATTTTGTAGACTTGAAGAAATTCTGTCTTCACCTGTAGTTATAGGAGTATGTTCTAGATGCTAGTGTCCAAGCATCTCAACATATGCCTGATTATTTGAAACATGGGCATAAGAGAATAGAATGTTAGAAGAAAGGTTCATGTGGATTTGTGCAGAAACATTGTCTCTCTCCCCCCACCTGGTATTTTCTGCCTGTTATTGCACATTATAAGGTTGTTTTGGATGGTGTTTCCTACTGAATAAAAGTCTTTCTTGAGCTGGGCATAATGTTACTCTTGAAGTGTTACTGCTGTGGAGGAAGAGGCTGTATCTCATAGGGCTGTAACAGTGTTGTCTCCATTGCAATCTGTTGTGCAACCAAAGAATTACACTGTGAAAAATGAAATGGAACAACTGCTGCTGCTGAATACAGGAAGTTGAGGTGATGAGAAGCTCCTAAAAGCCCTATGCATAGAGCAAGAAAAGAAGCTAGGTTTGAAGAGCAAAGGGTAGAAAATGAGACAGGAAGAAACAATCCCTTAGAGTAGCCAAGGATGCTGCTTGATGTGAACTGTGTGCAAAGTTCAGTGGACAGTGTGCTCTGATGTCCTGGGTGATTCTGTCTCCCCGTACTGCTTGTTTACAAGAAACTGGCATGTTTTCATAATCAGCTTCTGAAACATCCTTGGTGGGGAGGAGGATTGGGATGAGAAAATACTTATGTGCAGCTAGAAAGTTAGCTAGGGCAGTAGCTGTTGAAGTTGGTTTAATGGCTGCTGCCTGGTTTTGGTTAAGTTCAGCCGTTGTGAGAGTGAGAAGTGAGGTCTTGGGGACTGTGCAGTCCCTCTTGTGCCTTGGCACAGGCATTCAGCAGCAGCTCAGCAGCATACTTCAGATGCTGCCTCTGCAAAATGAAGCAATAAACTTCCTCTTTTCCCAGTAAAATGCCTGTGGTACACGTGTCAGTTGTTGGAGTTCATCTTTATTTAACAACAGCAAGAGTTGTGCAGAACACATGTAGGGCATGGAAATGGAGAACTGAGCCCTATCTCTGCTCTGCTGTTGGAGGGCAGGAGGAGGTGGGGAGTGGAGGAACACAGCTTCCCCTCTGCCTGTTTTGATACTGAAGAGCTCTTTCCCATGATTTGAGAAGGGGGTGGGGAGAGAACCAGATGCTCTTAGGAAGTTCATGCCATTGTTAATAATGTAATTCACAGATGGTGGTGAAGGCCTTGAAGAGGCTTTCATGCAGTACTTATGCTCTGTAATAGACAGATCATCATGTAAGGGCTCACAAATAGAGATGATTTAATCCCAAGGATGAGTCTGCAGTGATCTATTTGATAGTGTCCCTGTGGATCATTGTAACCCTTTTAAGCAGTTAAGAGCCATCAGGATCCCTGAATGTTGAGCACTGCTCCAGGGTTGGACCAGTCCCTGATTCAGTTGTCAGGTTAAAATGTTAGTATAGCTTGGAGACTTTTCCAATGAAGGTGGTTCTTGTGAAATAAAAAAAACCCCAAACCAAGTTCCTTTGTCCTGGTACAGAAATCAGTATAGGTAGTGGAAGTGTGAAAATCAGTTTGTACAGTGCCATCCTGTTAATGGGCAGTTCTGCTTTTCTTTCCCTTTATCCAGTTGGAGTTGGGAGAAGACCTTGTATATGTTTTCTTCTGAGTATCTGTCAGTACTTCTTGACAACTCCAGAGAAGGATTATGGGTTGCATGTGCTCTTGCTTTTTGAAAAAGAAGTCAGTCTTGCCTGTAAGCTTTACAGCTAATGAACAGGCTGCTGCTTCTCAAACATGCACAATCAGAATAGTTTTAGCTCAAGTCTATGCAATTATATTCAAATATTTGTATGTGTGTGACAGGATTATAGATAAGGTCTTCACTGTCTACTGGTCAACTTTATTGGCTGTGAGCTATGTAGCTTGAAGTATATATTAGGGACTTTAAGCAATATTAGCTTATGTGGTAGCAATCAGAAGTTTCAAATAACGTGAGAACTGATCTTTGCTTTGTTGTTTGCTTGTCTTTTTGAGTGTAGCAGCTCCTCTCTTCCTAAGAGATGTTTCTTTCATGTTTTTTATTATTATCCTTAACTTCTTCAAGTTTAAATTGTATTTAGTAAATTGGCTTCTTGTGATGTTTGTCATGTGATGCTTCATGAGCCCTGAAGAATGTGCTCCTGTGACTTCAGCCATGTATTTGCCTCTACCAATGCAGGCTGTGTCATGTGTTCTTGTTGGGTTTGCATTTTGAGCTAAGTAGTGAAGGGGTGGGGGATGGAAAAAGGGGGACTATATCAGGGCTAAACTACCAGAAATTCTCAGACTACTTAATTTGTGACCTTGTTCACTAGTTAAATGCAATCCAGGATTTTCTGTCTCTTCCTTATTTTCACAGAAATGTTTTCTGCATTAGAAGCTGGATTGTTGGGGTTTTTTTTCTTTGAAAAACAGGTAAAAATTCCCATGCTTTGGTAAAAGAAATATCTTGACATCTTCGGGGGAAGAGATTTTTTTTTTTAATTATTATTTTAACCCCTAGCAGGAGGTGTGTGCTTTAACAGAGAAAGTTAGAAATTATCTACTCTCTTTCACAGTTTTACATATATCAACTGTGGCATCTGTAAAGCAATATCTTTATTGCTGCAGTAAAATGAACAAAGCTGAAATGACCATCTCCGTGCCAAGAGTTTACTGTTTCTCCACAGTGGCCAGAGTTTGTGAGGGCTTAAAGTGCTGTTGTGAACCTGTGTACAGCTCTTAGTCCCACTGCCTGCATGTGATGTCTGTGTTCATTCCACCTCTGCACAGTGCAAGCTGGACCCTCCCAGGACTGGAGGCTAAGAAGGTCAGACTTCATATTAGGTTTGATTTAAATAGTTCTTTCAAGCATTTGGACATCCTTCTCTTTGATTTCCTTCCTTGACTCCATACTGGTTTTCACACTTACACGTGCTGCTGTTCAGTCCTTTGTGTTTTTCCCCCATCCCTACATTTGATACAACAACTGCTGTTAGGTGTAAATCAGTGTTCTTAACTCTCTGAGATCAGGGCTTTACAGGAGGAATGGCTGTCACCTTAAGGTGCTCAGTGCCCTGAACTCTCTGGGTATGGATGCTCTGACAGCAAAGCTGTCCAGCTTTAGTAGCTTTCAGTTTTCAGCAGTTGGCTGTGTTCTGAAGTTGACACACTATTAGACTTCGTTGTACTTTTTATGTCTGCATGGGCTATTGCATTTCTTTAGATTTGAATCCAACATCAAAGTAGATTGATTTAATACAACTGGTTTTGTATCACCTTTGTTGCCCCAAGTTCAGTTCTATTTTCAGCTCTGACTCTAGTATTTATTGCTTCATAATTTGGGGCTTTTGCTTGCTCTTCACATTGTTTTAAAAACAAACCAAAACAAAGACAAACCACCCCGACCCACACACAAAACTCTGTTTTGCTTAGCTCATGCACTATTTCCACTTGGCTCAGAAGATGTGGATTTGTGAGCTGAGGGAATCCTCATTTGGCTGGTCACCCAAGCTTTCTTCAAGAGCATTAGAAGGATCTACAGCTTAAGTTCATCAGAGGGCTGACCTGCTCTAGTTTTAATGAGATTTATTATACATGTACCTTTTGGATTCTATGGCTTTGATATTTAAAACAAATTGTATGAACCTCTTAGTAAAAGCAGAACTGTTGACAGAAAACTGACTCTTTATGCTGAATCTGCCCTGTGTTAAGATTATTCATTTTTGCAATGAAAATAATATCCCTTGTGCCATGGCATGCAACTTATCTGTGTTGTTTGGCTAAGTGCTTGTATTCATGCTTCCCTTCTTAGCTCCTCTCATCCTCCCTCTCAGAAAACCACACTGATCAAACCCTGATATCACAGCTCAGGCTTGGAGAGGGAGGAAGAAACAAATCTGGATGTTACAGTTGATGGGTGATTGTGTGTGTGTGGATTTTAGGGATACAGCTGCTATCCTAATACATGCAGGAGAGACTGGGAGAGGTGGGTCATGGCCAAATGCAAGCATTTGATCTTCCCTGAAATTTCCTTTGGCTTTCATAAAAGCTTGACAGCATTTAAGAATTTGAGTTTTGTTAGATTTAAAAACCGAAGAGTTCTTGGCTTGCTCCAAAACAAATTCCTGTGAACTTTCTGCTTGTCAAACAACTATGAGACTCTAAGGCCTCAAAGGAGATCCAGAGGTACTGGAGGGATGTAGCTGTGCAGTAGTTAGCATTGTGTGAAGGCAGCTCTGGAGAGCATGGGCAACACGAGCAGGGAGACTGGTGTCTGGGATGAGAGTATCTGGGTCAGGCTCCTGCAGAGCTGCAGGACACGTGAGATGCTGCAGCAGTCTGCCGGAACTTCTTTCGCTTTGGTGAATTCTAAGGCTGTGTTAACTCTCTGTGGAAGGTGCAAGATGACAGGCCTATAGGAGAGGTGGCCAGTGAGCACAGTGATTTGATTTGTTCCATCAAGCCTAATAACTAGGTGATCTCTGGAACTGTGAAGAAGTATGTGGCTTGTCAGTAACAGAATGCATTAGGTTCCCTCTGCTTGTGCTGGGTGTTTGTACAGGCAGCACTCGAGTCTGCTGAGGCAAATGCACTGCTGGCTGTAAGGCCTTTTGTTTCTTTCTAAGTGTGCCTATTAGTGGAAGCAAGAGTGCAGAATGTAAGCTTAAAATAGCTACTCCATGAATGCAGAAACATTCCACTTCTGACTAATTGGCCATTCAGAATGAGCATTTAAATATGCACCAGAGACTGAGCAGAGGCTTTCCGTATCTGTGTGAATGGAGTGAGAAACAGTATTGCAGCTCAGAGCTGTGCAGGCATCTTGCTCCCTTTTTTGTCCTCTTACTCCACACCTGCTTATTTCACTGTATCTACTGCTGGCCTGGGAAGCAGGATGCGTATTCTGCTTGCTCTCCCTTTGGTAAGCAAGCAAGCTGATGAGGTTGTTCATTCTTACTACCCCTGAGACTGAGGATCTTGGAAGGACTAGGCTGATAAACAGTCCTCAAAACCAGATTTCGGTTTCTCTTGGTTGTGAATGACCAGGAACACAAAGAGCTGATGGTTTGAGCCCTGGCTCTAAGTGCATAGCCTGAAGAGCTTGGCAAGCAGCAGGGAGCCCATGTGCAGTGCTTTTTATTCTGACACGCTGCTCCACAGCAATGTGTGCTGCTCCAGAGCCTCTGGCCCAGCTCACAGTGAGGACAAAACATGCTGATACGTGTAGGGGCTGCAGGGGCAGGTTCTGTGTGGTCTCTCAAGTCACTGACCTAAAGTCTGTCCCAGCTTCAAGGAGTTCTCTTGGAACTGCTCACTGCCTGCCCAGGGAGATGGTGCCAGATTACACAGGGTTCCCTCCCAGGGGACAAGAGACATTGGGAGTGGGTACAGTCTCACCTGTCAGAAAGGCCACACTTGGATGCAGCCACTTGTCCTCACTTGCTCTGTGCTGTAGCAGGAAATGGAGACACCTCTTCTCAGGATTCCTTTGCATCTTCACTTGGGTGCGTTTTGGTGGTTTTGGTTGGGGTTTTTTTGGAGGGGAGGGGGAAGGGGCAGATATACACCCTCACTGGATTGGGCTCTTGATACTTCATGTGTAATGAGAAAGTTCTCATGGTCTGCATGTGCCAGGCTGGATAGTGCACAGGCCTACCCTAGCAGGCTGAGGAACAGGTGCCTGCTTCTAGTTTCCCCTTCCCTCTCCTGCCCTCAGACTCAGCACTGAGGGAGCTGTCTGGGTCTAAAGAAGGGATTTTCTTTTGCTGATCAGTGTTGCTTTTCCAAATACCTCCTGGCCTCTGTGACTAAATTGTATAGCCATCTCATTTAGAGCTGACGTCAAAGACAAGTTCTCCTCTCTTCCCAGAATGGGGGATTTTCACATAAGGGCTTACACTGGTTAAAGGCTGCTTTATCTTAGGATAGTATAAACCTGTTTCTAGTTATCTTAAGGCAGAAAGCAACTGGGGGATTTGGATCTGGCTGGATGATTGATTCCTGCAGACTTAAGCAATCCATAAGGAGTGCCTTTTGCCCTTACCTAGCTAACCAGAATTTCCTTTTCTGCCATAGGCAGTAAGTGCTTACTGTACTTGCAGTCTCTTCCAGCAGGACAAGGTTCTGGGAAGTGCCATATTCTGAGGATTGGCTTCTGCAGCTCTGCTCTTCAGGTGGTTATTTTTTATGCAGTGCACTAGCCAAAAGGAAGGGAGAGTTTTAACTGGATTAACCTCAAGAAGAGAGTGTGGGGATTTAGGGATTAAGGAACCAAAGGCAGCCAGCAATCACTGATTTAAAACCTGCTGTAAGAGAGCCAGTCTCTACAGACTGGAAATAAGACTTCCTTACCTGCATAGTGCTGAGACTAGCAGTGCTTTTACCTTTGAGGTATTGGAGAAGATGGTCTTAGGGATGCAGGGCATGTGCAGGGTGTTTTAAGATTTTGTGCATTGATGGGAAACTGTTCATAATTGGCAGCTCTAAAAAAAAATATTGAAGCACTGAGTACTCAGATGAGCTCTTAAACCTGGCACTCAGAAGGTGTGTTGGTGGCTTGCTCCAACATAATGAGAACATCTGGTTTCCATAGACTTGTAGCTCTTCTGGCGTCATGCACTCTCCTTTTACACCTTCTACCCTTAGCAGTGTTTCTATTGTCCCATATATTTTGCTTCCACTGATGCTATTATGTATCCCCTGCAGGGGAAATCCTAGTAGATTACAGGATTGGTAGAAAGATTGGGAGGCGTGGGAGAGATCAACAAAAACCTGTTACTAAGGAGACATGAGTTTTAGCATTGTGCCTCTAATGGGCAGTCTGCTGAAGAGGAAACAGATGGTACAAAGGAGGCTGGGATTATACAGACAAGTACTGCAGGGCCACAAATCGGATACATCCATTGAACTTCCAAGGGTCAGGCAAATCCACTCTTGTGCCAAGACTAATGTGGTTCCTTTGCCTATGGCACAGTGTTCCTGTCCTTCTGGCATTAAAAGCTGTTCTGGACAATGGTCTTCTGCATCAGCCATTCCTGCTCCTGGGAATAGCCAGCTTTGGCATGGAGTGAGGGCAAGTGGCTTCATGGAAGTGTGTCCCTTTGGCAGGTCAAGCTGTACCCACTGCCAATAGCCCTTGCATCCCGGGAAAGGAGAATAACCAAACTGCATTCTGGTTTAGTACAGCATTTCTCCTGTTCCCAGTGTGCACCTGTAGGAGTGTGACTTCTTTTCTATCCTGGGAGAAGGGATGGTGGCCACAGTCACTCCTGGCTTTTGACATAGCCTAACCTTTATTGCAATATAATATTTCACAGAGGCTTAAATTTCAGGAGTGATACTCCCAGCTGGGTGCTGCTCACCAGGTGCCTGCTTGCCCTGCTGTTGCCTGCTCTCTGGAGAGGGAAGTGAAGTGAAACTGCCCTTCTGGACTGAGCAAAAGCAGAATTCATCCTGGCCAAGGAGAAACAGTGTGGAGTCACTTTTGCAAGAGACTAATTAAGATCTGTTTTTCTTTTATTTAATTTTCAGGCTCTAGAGAGCATTGTGGTAAACAGGACACTGGTTCGTTAATAGATGGAGAGTGCTAGATGACTACAGTACTAGAATTAATAGCTTGACAGCATTTCCTTTTTTCCTTTTCTCTCCTCCCACAGCAATTTGGACTGATACCCAAATAAACAATAACAAATAGATTTTGGAGGAGCTGGCTGGGAGAAATAACAAAAGTCAAGGGGCACTTGTTACGCAACTTTGTTCTGCTCCTATTTGACTCATCCAGAAAACCCTGTTCTACTCTTCAGCTCCATTTTCCTTATCCTTTTTTTCTTTTTTCTTCAACTCCTGTTGGAGGAGGTGTCATTATATTTGCTGCCTTGCTTTTGGTCCCTCAGAAACTGTGCAGACCCCTGTATCTCCAGCTGGCTGAAGACATGCAGTGCTGAAAGAGTGTAGGCAGCACTCTGCTGTGGAGAAACAGTGTACAAGAGCCTATAAACCAGCTTGTGTCAGGCAAGAAAATGGCTCAGCATGTTGACTTAAGTTCCAACAGCATGAGCCTAATACCTGGGTGTGTTTTACGAAGTGAGTGAGTGATTCTGAGTAGTCTATAACCATTATGTTCCCGTTCTAGTAGCAGTGGTCCCCTGCCAGAAGTGGGGCAGCTGGGAGGCTGCTCTGTGCTCTGGGGACAGAGGATCTGAACAAGGAGTACACTTTGTACCTTGTGATTCTCTCTGCAGTGTCTTGCCAGGGAATATCTTCAGGCATTCCTTTCCCTCTGCTCTCCAAAGAGTCTGTTTAGTGTCCTGCATCTACACAGAAAGCTGTCCCAGCAATTCCTTTTGAAGTTTTGCCTGAAACACTTGGATTTCCTTTTTTTCCCTACTGAAATGGAGGCTAGAGGTGGAGAGAGACTTAACTACTAATTCTGCTTCTGATATAGAGTCTAAAACTCCTGATGTTAAACCTCTGCCAGCCACTTCTGTTCTAGATATGTCTCTGCAGTAGAGCAGAGACTCCATGGCTGTGCTCTTGCTTGAGTCCAGGGTTATGCAATAGCAGCCTGTGAGTGCTAACACAGATGCTGCAGCATCCAGACAATGTAGTTACTTGGATACCTCTTTTTTCTCCCTCATAGATGCTAGGTAACAATTTGAAACTTGTATTTATACCATTGAAAACAGATTCAGGTTAAGCAATGTTAAGAATGTGAAATATTAATGACTTCCTCTCCACGTTGCTTTGTAGAGGAGGTTGGGTGTCATGGAATTTGAAAAGATTGAGAAAATTTTCACCCAGAATATCATCTTCTCATTTTTGATGCAGTAGGCCAAGGGTCTTAAGTGACCTGACTGCTGGTGCTTGTAGTTCACTGCTCCAGAGTCACCCACTGCATTCTGTGTTCATAACATCCAAGGGAGGTTTGAGGAGAGCTTGCAGGGATTGACTTTCAGAGGAGTTGAGTGGGTGAGAGTCTCTCCCAACTTTCTGGCAGTAAGAAAGATGCTTGCATGTTACAGCCAACTCCTTGGCTTTAAGGATGTAGTGCTGAGCCAGTATGAGCTGAAGATGCAATTTAAATGTGTCTCATAGATAGTTGCATGTAGTTTCTTCTGTGTAGTTTAAGGCAAACTGCCAAAGTGAAGAGCCTGTGCCTGGCTGTGCTGCTGCTACCAGGAATTAGAATTCTAACAGGAGAGCTGTGCTGGCATAGCTTCATTCTGTGGACATAGCCATGACATAAATAGGAATGGTATCCAGATAGCTCTATTCTTGTCCCATTATGGAAACAGCATATTTAATGTGTGTTGCAGGTGACTCAGCATTGCTTTAGTGACCCTACTATACATTCTGGGAAAAGTCAAAGTCCTGGGCTTGTAGCTTGAATTGTGCCTGCACAATGCCCTAGAATAACTCCCTGTTTTTAAGACAGATAACTGTAGCAGGGATACAAATGTGGCTGCTGGGAGTATGCACCAAGGTAAACTAGATGCTAACAGGAAGATGGCTGATTGCAAGACAAAGACCCTTCCCTTTGTAGTGTGCCTCCCTTCCTTCCACCCTCCTGCTCCTAAAATAGCCCTTCAACATGAGGAGTGAAAACCAAGAATTTCCCTTTTAAAAGCACATTTAATGTTTGTTCATTTCAGTGAGGAACTGACTGACTGACCTGCACCAGAAGCTGGTGGTTTGCATCTGCTCTGTCTGATCTGGGTTCTTACTCCTTGTAATGTGCAATAGTATTGCTCATGAGTGATAAAAGATTTTCAGCTGCAGTTCCAGGTCTCTAACTTCTCTCTGTATGGCTCATTAGCCAGTCTGCTATTCAGGCTCCTTCAACCTAGTTTAGGTCTAGCTGGGTTTTGTTGGTGGTTTTTTTCATGAAGCAGTTCAGGAGACTTTCTGTCCCAGCTGGAAACAAGCTCAACTTCTAAGGTGAAGGTGTCTTCCCTCTGGGTGAGGAGGTGCACATGGCTATGCTGCTTCTGAAAGCTCTTGGGTGCATTGGAAGGTTGAGTAAGGTCTGTGTATTAACAGGTGGTGCCTGGAGAAGATCTGAAGTGTGCATGTCCATCCTTCATAATTGCATAGGGCCAATTTCATCTATGTAGATGTGTCAGCCTGCCTGAATGGATAATGAATGGCTGCTCATGGTGGTAAGCTGGGGTTCCCTTTTAATCACATCATTGTGTACAAGCCCTGCCCTGAGATTCACCAGTGTACACACACATATCTGTGACTTGGTCTTAGTCAGAATATACCCTTGACAACAGCAGCAGTCCCCAGTATATAAACTGGAGTTACAGTGCCTGTGTTCATACAGCAAGTGAGTTTCTCACACTTGTCCCATCTCTGTAAGCATTTTATTATTATAGGAAAACAAATGCTTCTGAATTTTTAAGATTTCCAGTGGACAACCTCATTAGCTTTGCCTAAAAGGAGATTAAGCAGGTATCTTCAAGGTTCTGCCAGGCATTAAATCTAGCAAGACAATATAATTAAATTAAATATCTGCCTGTTGTGTCATACATGCACAGTGTTGGAAGGCCTTTGAAAAATTAGAGGAAAGGGCTGTTCAGGGAGACAACAGATTTTTTTTTTCTCAGTGTCTGGATGTGTCTAGAGATAAGCTACTACACAGTTCTAGAGGGGAGTTAGGTATAATGTTCTCTTGGTGTAGGGACAGTTAATGTAAATATAAACCTATAATGTTTGAGTTTTCCTTTTTGTTTTTTTTTTTCCATGGGTGGGTCTCTGTGATTAAGGCAAAAGCTGTTGTGCTCCCCATCAGGCAAGCTTACTTCACTGCAGAAATTCAGATGACAGTAATCTCCTTTTTAATCTCTTGTTGTGGTGTAGTGTAGTAAGCTGTGTCACGTTGTATTTCTCATCCTGACTCTTGTTGTACCAGTAGGAAGCTTGTAATTTTTGTCTTCAAGTGTGTGAGTTTTATTTCTGCATTTTTTAGTGAGGCCTAATCTAAACAAGGTTTGCATAAAACTCTTAGCTCCAGCAGGAAGATGAAAGCTTTGATAAGGAACTTTGTTTTTTTTTTCTCTCTCCAGAACAGGATCACAATGTCTTTGACCTAAATATACCAATTACTGACACAGCAAAGTGATACAGAAAACAATCCAGAAGGAATGCCAACCTCTGAATGAACACTTGGCTGCAGAAAGCTATTGCTTATGTGAAACCTCAAATAGAGAAGAAATGTGAGGAGGAAAGTAGTGTTCATTCAAAGCATTTTGGTCAAATGGTGATGGGTGAGAGAGAAATGGCTGGAGAAAGCTGCTAGTTTACCCCTTATCTGCAGAGGTGAAAGCACTATGCAAAACATAGTGTAGTTCTCCCCTTTCCCCTTCCTGGCCTAGTTTGCACAGATTAGCTTTCTGAAGAACTTTTTTGTCAAACTTAAAGGCTTCCTGGTATCAGTTTCTGTTTTTAAAAAGTATTTGATGGCAAATGTATTTCAAAGAGTAGCAATGAGCTAACTCTCTAGAGCATACTAGGTGACTTTATTAAATAGATCCATAATTTTTAATAATGGTTAAGGTTAACCATCTCCAGAGACTGAGAGATCCTGAAGTGAACTGGTTTTCAGTTCAGCTTTGAGACCTATCTGCTATATGTGAGTACTTGCACATCACTACCATGGGGATGGTTCCCATAATATACTGAATAAATTGGTTCACACTACTGCAGATTTCTGGTTGTTTTTTGTTCTCCATGCTACAGCTGTGGAACTTGCAAACTCTGGCTGCCCATTCCTTTGGTGGGCAGATCAGCTTTTTTAGTACCAATCTGCTATTAGGCAGTCAGGCTGGAAATAATATGTGTTACAGTTTAGCATCCCTGCTCCAGCCCCAAAAGCTCTAGCTGGTGAATTTGTATGTAGTCTTGGGCTTCTTGCAGGAAAAAAGGAACCTTTTCTCAACCCAGGTTTTTGAGTCAGCCCTTGTTTCTTTTTAGCAGCCAGAGTGTTGTTGCTGGCACTTCAGCAGTACTGCAAAGGCAGAATGTGTGGGCTTTGTGCTAACACAGTTTATTTAAGAGATTGATACAACTCAGACTACTGTATGAAAGTCTCTCTGCTACAGAAATGTGTAGTAGATATTTGGCAATCTGTCTTTGTTCCAGCAGATGACTGGAGATCATTGATGGGACCAGCCTTGTGCAGAGCCTGCTGTTGAGTAGGCAGCTGTCAAATATTTCATTGTGGAAGGTGTTGAACTTCAGTTCTGTGTGATGGCCATGTACAGATCCTGGTCCCTTAAACTTCAAGGGTCTCTATTCAGTTGTTTCTTTGGGCATCTGATGCCAGTCCTGTGCAGATGTTGGATACCCCAGGGCATTGCTAATGTCACCATGTGTCTGTATCAAGGGTTGAGCTCTAAGGAGTCTGAACATCCAGTGGATGCTCTTGTGGCTTGTATTGCATTAGAGGAAAGGCTGTGGCTTGGGCACCCTCCCTGCAATACTCACCCAGGCTGGGTTATCCTTGCATTGGGTAATAGTTGGAGGAGGGTGGGTTTGGTACTGACTCAATACTTGCTGACACACAAGGAGAGCTCCTTGTGGAGGAGCTTGAAAGGCACTGTCCAGCTGTAGCCAGAAGATACAGTGCGAGACTGGTGGATGTATGAAAAGGAGTATTTGCATTTTGTTTAAGAGCTGGATGGGTGCCTGGGGGGTGCACAGCCTCTGATTTGACTAAAGCAGCTGACTTCTTCCCAGCAAAGGTCCTGTTCAACTCAGAGGCACTTAGTGTGTGTTTGAACAACTGGATGGGATCTAGCCAAGGAAAGGGTAGGCAGAGAACTGGAAGATTGTTCATTTAATTACAAGTCTTTCCTTTGTAGTACCTCCTTTGAGACTGGGTCCAGAGTTGTCCACGTGATGGTGGCTTGAGAATGTTGAGTGAAAAGCCTCTCTGATGGCATGGCTACATCTGAATCTTGCTGCTGGGCTTGAAGGGATCTACATTAACTGATTTTCTGTTGTATAAAGAAAAAGCTGCCAGTTGCACTTCACTACGAGAGGTGAAAAGTTTTTTTGTCTCATGTAGCTTCTCATAAAATAACTCCTGCTTTCCTACTCTTGCACCAGGACTCTGCCCTTGTTAAGAAGGATCTTTTTTAAAAAGAGCAATAGTGGCTTTGAAAATTAACAGCTTCAAGAAATGAGAGTGGTTTCACAGCCACCTCTTGGCTCTGCCTTCCTATGAGAAATTCAGGATCACTCACTGTTGCTGTGCAGAGGATTCCTCTAAAAGGGGAAAGTAATGAAGTTGTCCATCCAAAAAGCATCACCTAGTCAAGATTTAGAAAATGGAGAAGGGTGAGAGAAGTTCTGTGATGTCTGAAGTGTGCATGTCATGGCTATGAGCAAAATGTTGACTTTTGGGGTGAAAACTGTCTAGATTGTCAGTGATCTCTCGATATTGATGGCTGTGACCCCTCACAGTCCTGATAAAAACACTTCCCAGGCATTGTCTATGCAGTCAGACATGTTGACATAAAATTATATGTAGCAAGAGTTATTAAATCAGAATCTCTTCTAAGATTTGAAAGATGTATTTTTAGGGTGTAGTCTGTGAAATGTTCCTTGGTTAATAGAAATGTGCTGAATGTTAGACGCATGACTTATGCTAATAATCATATCTCTTACAGTAAAAGAGCTTGCTGTGATGTTCCTAATGTTAAATACAGGCAGACAGCTCCAGTCTTCTGTATGTAAGAATGCAGATTGAATCTTGTTTATCATTACATCAGTCTGCAAAAAAGAGATTTCTAAGAGCAGAATTGTTTGCGAGACATGGAGTGACTCCCATTGTGTAGAACAGAATAGCACTCAAAAATGTCTCTCCTCTCCCTTGCCCTTTTGATGACAGATAGTTGGCAGTGGATCAAAGCACAAACAGGATTAATGTTTTGCATATTCTGTCCTACATGGCCTGAAAGGAGCAGAGATGGAATTTTTCATCTTTCCCTTTAAACTGCCTTTAATATCGTGGCCTAGTTTAGAGCTATGCGACTCATTCCTTCCATTTCCCCCGAGGCCCCTGTTTCTGGTCAAGGAAAGCAGGGCGTGACTCCCTCTGGACCTCATCAGTGCTGCTCAGCTTCCTTCTCACTGCAGGCTGGTAGAGAAGACTGGTTTGTGGCTGGAGCAATCCAGCATCAGGAATCTCCAAGTAGCATTTGTGGAAACTGCTGTCTCTTGCACCTATCGCTGTGGTTACAGCATGGGTACTTGAGGGCACAGGGAACCTGAGGCTGGGGCAAGATCCAAGGTTCTTGCTGCTACCCATGTGAAGGCACATTTGAAAGCTGAAGTGGGTCACTGTCACACATCACATCTCCAGATGGCTGGTTTCAGTGTCCAGGGATACTGCCCAAGGATGTTCCTTCTGAATGTACACTTCACAGTAAGGTTTGGTGTCATGGTGGTGTTGGGTCAACGATTGGACTTGATGATCATAAAGGTCTTTTCCAATCTTAATGATTCTCTGATTCAAAGTGTAAACTACCTTCTCAAACATGTCCTCAGAAAGGAACAGTTTGATCTGCTTTTTGGCTGATGAATTGTTGCACTGGCAGCCATACTTCCTTCCTTTTCGAAATATACTGAAAATGGCAAGAAAATGTGAAGGTGTTTTAGTAGTGATGTCAGCACTGGAGATGTTTCCTACACGGAAGCTTGCACTTGACCATGCCCTGGGCATGTCTTCTCTGTCCTGCCCTCCCCTCTAGTGGGCTGACTTGGCATTGCAGCTCAACTTGAGCTGACTACTAAGGGAGTTGGGGTGTTACACAGCTACAGAATCACCTAGTGACCAGAACACAGCACAGAGAACCGCAGGATGGGTAAGGTATGCACTGCACAGAAGCATGGACCTGTGGAAGAGGAAAAATAGCAGTGGGATGTGTGAAATATGGGAGCATTGGCTGTATCTTCCTTCACACTAGTGCCCTCTTGTTAGTGAGAACGTATGGATGCATTGCAAAGGAGACAGTTGATGAAGATGGTTCAGATACCTGAATCTAGTCACTCTGTAAATACCAGAGATCTAGGGAAGGAGTAGGCTGCAGGCTGGTCAGAACTGCTCATGAGAAGAGGAGGAGGTTAGTGAAGGTTAGCTTTGTTCCAGGCAGCATCCCAGGTACTGGTGATGGATCTCCTGTACAAATTGCACTTATCTACAGTTCTGTTTTTGTAGTCAGCTCTATCCTGAGTAGATGTTTCTCACACAAATCTGCCATATTTATGTATAATATTAAAGAGATTTTGTAAGAGCTTCAGCAGAGACAGATGGTAATTGATTGGACCATGTCTAGCCTCCTCCACATAGAGCTCTTGAGGGCTGAATTTAGAGTGGAGCTAAGATAATGAGCTGCATATTTCAGGATCTTCTCTTATCATTTGTGGGACTTTTGGCTGTGGCATACCAAGCTTGCCAGTTGCTGTGACAAGGAGTTTCTTGGCATGTGGAAATAGCCATTCATTATATTACTAAAAATGTTTGCATAGCTTGGGTTCCTGAACAGCACAGTAGAGATTTCAAGTGCTCTTTCAGTTGTTTTAGCTTACTGTGGGTTTGAGGAGCTTGTTCTCAAGCCAAATATACACTTTTGATCTGGTTTGGCTTATTCAAAAAACCCCACCATGTCTTAAGCTATCCTGCATGTAACGAGACCTCTTCCCCTCTGCTCTGACCTCTTCCTCTTCCCCTCCAAGTTAACTTTTTTGTCAGCCCACAGGGAACTCACTGGAGCTTATGTCTGGCAGGATCTGAGAAGTTCCAGTGATAACAAACACACCCACAGCAGCTAATGGTGTTTTCCACAGGACTTGAGAAAAATAGATTTGTTCAAAGGAATCTAGCTACATAGCTGATGCTGCATTACAGTTTCTTGTCTTGCTCATCTTGTTTAGGACATTTCACACCTCAAGTCCTTAAGGTGATGCAGCATCCTGAGAGAAAGGTGTTGTGGCTCTGGTATTTTCCTTGCTGTAGAGTTTGTCATCCCCATCTAATGCAACCATCCTAATGCTGTGAGGCTGTTCTATCTGGGCATGCAACCCAAAGTAGTGGGATGGGGTTGGGGAGTGGGCAAAGCCAGTGGTGGTAGCTGTAGTGCTAGTGTCTTTCTCAGTTTGACAGGGCTGGTGATACTTGAACTGACTGACTCTTCAAAGATCTGAATCCTCACCCTGCAGATCTTATTTGGGTGGTTATTTGTGTTATTTTTCTTTAACTTCTGCTACAAGAACTTCTAATGTGTGGGTCTATTAAGGAGAACCCATTGAGATGTGTTGTGAGCTGTCCACTTCTCCTAGCAACTCAGAGGGCAAAGCACATGCCACATGCTCTTTTTCTGCAGGCAGATCTCTAGAAGCTAGATCAGAGTTTGCTCAGGCTAACCCAGTGGGACCTATGCTCTCAAACACAGAGGCAGTAGACAGTTGTTGACACTGTCACAGCCTGAGGTGAGTTGAACTCTGCATGCTAGACCTCTTTGCCATAACTGCAGTGTGGCACTGAGGAGGTGACATTGGCTGCCTGGCTAAGAGGAGCACTGTGTGATCTCAGGAGTCAGAGATCTCCTTTTAGCCACAGTATTTTCTATTCCAACCCACTGGGAGTTGCCTGCACTTTGTAGTAGTGGGATGAGAAATGAATAGACACTCTCCTGGGAAGTGATAGTAATTAGGATTACAAGTTTAGGGGAAGAGGAGCAAGGTGAGGAGGTATGAGAAGTACTTAGGACTGAAGCAGGCTTTCTTTGCTTGCTCTAGAAATGCATATACTTACTGCTTTTGTGCAGGCAAGATAGTTAAGCACTAGGGAAATGCATGGAAGTTCTTGATGTCTTGCTTTTGCAAATGTACAATGCTGCTGTTACCACCTGTCAGGTCACAATGCAGAATGAGCAGCATAGCCCATTGAATAGTTCCTACCCCTGAGGTGTTAAGCAATGCATGTGACATGTGTGGAGACTTTGGCTGCATGGAGAGCACGAATCTCCAGGACAGCTGTCCAGTGTCTGGAGCTGTGGACAACAAACAGTCTGGCTCAGGTGGGTCCTGAGCTACTATGGTTATTGCAAAAGCTTGAAAAATGAAGTTGGATTCTTCTTTTAGCAAGGCAAATCTTGGGTCTGTATCCCAGAGAGTATCCTGGAGTGTCCTGCCAGCCAGGGAACACAGCTGATGCATCGTCTCAGGAACAAGGGCTTGGCTCCCTGGGTTGAAAGAGCTCTGTGGCTGTACATGTCATGGCTGCTTTTCATCTCTCCATTTGCACCCTACTGAATGATGTTCCAGCTTGTTTTGTGTGGACCATGGAGTTCTTTAGTGTTTTCCTTTTGAAGGGGTCAAGTTGCTGACGTAATTCTAAGGTATGATGAGCAGAAGGTATTCCTGCCAGCTCTTGCTTGTTGTAGATGGTCTGCAGGTTTTAGCTTGAATTTGTGGCTGCAGGTGTCTCCAAGTGAAATATTTCATGGTGTTGTTCCAGTTCTGTCCTTAGAAACAGAAGACCAGTAGCAAGCATGCATTTTCTTGTGATCCTTATATCTCACAGATTCAGACCATATAAACAAGAGAGGGAAACAGAATATCCAGCAGGAGTATCTGCATTTAACTCTAGATTAAAATGAACTGAATATGAGCTTTGCATGCAATAAGCCCAAAGAATGTGGTTCAGAAGATTCCCAGAAAAAAAAGTCCATGTATATGGTTAGCTTACAGAAACTTAACTTTTCCACTCCTCTACTTTTCTGAGCTTGATGCTTTTATATGTTAGTTTCTGTAGGTTTTGTAAATGTATTCCAGAGTCTCTCCCTCTCCTGTTGCTTTCCTTCCTCTCCTGCCCTGGGTGGCAGGTAGGTACATGTCCTCTTTGGTGGGGCTGAACCAGAGCCCTGGGGATGTGCTGTTCCTTATTTCCTTTTTTCCACTGACTCTGTTTGGAATTGACATTTATCTCATGCTCCAGCCTTTCCCTAGCCCAGGAAATCTCTTACACCCCTTTCCTTAGCTTCTATCTGTGTGCCATGGTATGTAAAACAGAGAGCAGTGCATCCTTAACAGAGCATCTTCCAAACTGCTGTCCTGAAGCAAGCTGAAGAGGAAGAAAAGAATAGTTCCCCTCTCAGAAGAGCTGCACAGCCTCTCATGGGAGAATGTTACCAGAACACATTGCACAAGTGTTTAGGCAGTGCTGGGGAGGAGAGCACAGTGCTGGCACAAATTAAACTCCATCCTGGTGTGAAACACCATCACTCTCTGCTGACATTTTGGCTTCAGGTTTCAGCTCTTCAGCAGGCTTCAGGTAAGGGACCTCTGGAGCTCATCTGCAGAAAAGCAACTCTGGACTTCTTTATCCCTTACTTTCCTGTTTCAGAAGCACAGTAGAAGTGCATCATTTTGTGTTTATGTTTGCCTTCAGGAGTATTATAAAGTGACCTATGAGTTCAGGAGTGATGTTAGAGATTGTGCACGTGAATTCTGTATTTAAAGCAGCATAATATGTCCAAGTTCTCCTTTCTAGTCTGTCTGCACTCACCCAGTCCTATTTGGCAGGTTTTTTACTTGCTGGTTTTGTGGATTCTTACACTTGATTGCTGACAGTGGGCTATGAATAAATACAATCTACAGAAAGGTAACAAAAAACCCAAAGTTTTTTGCCCAGAAGTAAACTACATATTTGGCTTTTGGCCTACCTTGTTTGCAGGGGTCAGGGAGAGTCCATGCAGAAGCATGCTGAGTCCTGCAGTGGCAAAAATTCTTGTAATGTGGAGTTTTTAAGTGTTCTGAGAGAGAACCTGAAGTGACAGCTGAGCAGAAAGTGAGTTCCTCTCTAGTGACAGCTACATGCAGAAGCAGGGAGAGTTTCCTTTGCCTTCTACAATCATACCAGTGAAATGCAAGTCTTTGAATTCTGCAGATATTAAAGCATATTAACTTTTTTCTCCTTTTCTCTCTATGCAGGAGGCAGACAGTGGGGAAGAAGAATGCAGGTCCCAGCCCAGAAGGTAAGATTGTCACTTGAGGCTTGCAAGAGTCCTGGAAGATACCTTTCTGTGTGAAACATTCCACACAGAGGTTTTTTTTGTTGTTGTCCTGGCATGTTTCTGCCTATTGTTAATGCTTCACAACTGTCTTATATGTACCTTACTGAAAAACATCTTTAACTATGGCCTGAATGATGCTCCCAGAAAAGGAGTTGCTACAGCAGGAAATGGAAAAAGTCAGATTATGCACTAAAAAATATATATGGGCAACAGTTCACAAAGATGTCAGCAAGTATATTCTCCAAATTGTTGTCTGCATTCAGGAAGAAATGTCATACCTGCAGACATATTCTGAATAAGATGGTGATACTCCACTTCTCTGTGCACCTGGAGACTTTGCTTGTATCTCTGGAACAAATCTTGGTTGAGTTGTTCCTTAGCTCCCTCTGTCCATCATCAGAATATTCTAAGAGGAATAACACAGAATCACAGAATCATTTGGGTTGGAAGGGACCTCTGGAGCTCATCTAGTCCAACCCCCCTGCAGTGGCCAGGGACATCCCCAACTAGAGCAGCTTGCCCAGAGCCCTGGCAAGCCTCACCTGCAATGCCTCCAGGGATGGGAACTCAACCACCTCCCTGGGCAACCTGGGCCAGTGTTCCACCACCCTCATGGGGAGGAACTTCTTTCTAATGTCCAATTTAAATCTACTCCTCTCCAATTTAAAACCATGCTAGTAAAGTCTTGTTCTCTGGTTAAAAGTCTCTGTTGCTTGGATTGCTGTGGTTAGGAGGAGCATCACAGGAGAGACTTCAGCAGTGAGAGTCATCCTCTAGCTGTGCTTCTTGTCCTGGTTAGTCCTTTGTGTATGCCTTTGGGTCTCAAAATTGTACTTCTAGAAGCCGAAGTACAGGTGATTCTGTGCCACAATGGCACTTGCTGCTTCAAATAGCATGTTCAGAGGATGCATAGATATTTGCTACTGATGCAGGTAATCAAACATCTACTCCAAAGTTAGGAGAACACTGAGAATATGCAGGGATTTTTTTTTTAATTGGGATTATTTTGCATGGAGATGTTCACCTTCTGCAAATGGTAATTTCAGTTGCTTCAGGAAGAACCTTTTGTGATAAATACTTATCCCTAAAACTCAAAGATTGAACAGTGACAGGTATTAATGGTGATTTTATAATGGAGTTATAATCTCAAGAGGAAACTTCTTGAAATCTTTTAGCTTTGTCTCCTGTCTTCTAAACCATGAAAATAATTATTTTATCTGAACTTAATAAAAATAAAACCTCTATATAGCAGGTAGCTTCTCCAGCAGCAGGAGGACTGTCTTTGCTAAAAATGTTGCAGTCAAATTTTATGAAAGGCATAAGATTCCCTCCAGAGGGAGTAAAGGGCAAGTGAAGGTGAAATAGTTCTCCATTTATGAGTTATTTGGCTGTTGCACTTCTTCGCTTACCATTGTTTGTGGGAGTAGGTAACAGAAGCCATGACTCCAGTGTTTAGAAGGCTTGAATACAGTTTGGGGTTTGGGGCCAGCTTGGGGTGAACCTGCAAAAGAAAAAGCTGTCCTGGTTGTACATTCTCATGATGTGGCCCAGAAAAAGGTGACTGCTCTGTTTCCTTCAATCTTCTACCCTTAAATGATGATTTAAGAATTGCTGTTTCTTTGTTTTACAACTTCCATGAGGGAGAGGAAAGCTGGAAAGCACAATTCCCAAAAGCTCAAACTGAACTCAGCTAAACTCTGAGTTTTAATTTCACTCTTAGCCTTCCAACAGTCACAAGATCAACTCATGGCTTGATCTCAGTATACATAATGTATTGGAGGGGATGGGAGGCATTTAATTGTTGTGGGCACTTAGCAACAATTGTAGGGTTAGCTTTGAAACAAGCCTTTTTTTGATCTATTTTAAATAACTTCCTGGCGTAGCAAATGACAACCTGCTGTTGATGTGAGGATCTGAACTCCATGACTCCTCTTGCTGGGGTCAGAAAGCTAACTGAAACCAAGATCCTTCTTAGGGAAAACAAGGGGGTGGGTGTTAAATGTGTTTGATTACAGTAGGATAAAAATAATACAGTCAAACATGGTTAAGTAGTCAACCTGGAACCCTGCTGTGGAGGAGCAGCAGATGTCTATAAACAGCTTTTGAGTGTATCCAATCCCCAGATTTCAAGGGAACACAGCTAGTAGCAGCTGTTAAAAAATTCAGACAGTAAAAAAGCAATGGACTGAGTTTGGCTTTAAAAGCAAAGGTGTGTTTTCAGCTGCAGTGTCACCAAAGTAGCACTCTGCTGAAGCCTGACATTCCTTGCTGCCTGCCTGGGCAAGGCCAGGCTGATGAAGTTCTCCTGAGGCATCATTCAGGTGACCTGGCTGTAATTACAGACAGTGTTTGGGGGGGGTGGGGGTGGGATTTTTGCTATGTGTAATATTTTTTTTAATGAGGAGTCCTTTTGTCTCCTGCAGTCATGTAAAATTTGTTTAAACACTACCTCAGGGTAGAATGGTTGGCATCAACCATACCCAAACTCATCCTGTTAACTGATCTTGTTAATTGGACATTGAATGCAAGAGTATCATTGTGGCTAAAAGCATATTTGAGTTAATAAAATGAGTTCTTGCTCTGGAGTCCCTGATTGAGCCATCCTTGTCACTTCTCTAATGGGTCTGAGAATACTGCATAAGCAGATGTCTTGAACAATGTATTTATTACATTTATTACCTTTATAGCTACCTTCTAGACAATTTTATTAGGCTCTCTGGAGTCTGGACAGCTAGCTGGCCTGCACATCTCTCCTTCTGTCCCCAGACATGCTACTGCCATGCTGAACACACATTTAATAGAGCATCTGTGGTAACAAATCTCTTTGCATCATTCCCATGTCGTTAAAACTTACCTAAAATGGATATGTATTGAGCTTTGAGTTGTGTTTACACCAACTGACATTCAGGTTTTGTGTGCTCATTGCCAAGGTTGCAAGGATTCAGCATCTTTGTTTTGCTGACAAATGACATCTCCAGGGCCTGGGGCAGCAGCAGTGCTGCAGTATGTGGTGGATTTGCTGTCAGGATCTGCCATTTGCTTTTTGGGGTTGTGTTTTAAACCATGTCTCTATTTTCACACTAGCTGTGAATTTACCACTTCTGTGTGCCTTGAAACAGCTCTGCTTGCTGGACTGCAGCATTTGAGGCTGCACAGTAACTACTGCATATAAAATGGGGTAAGCTGAACTGCTGAGCAAGGCAGCTGGGGACTTCAGACACTTAGTCAGACTAAAGTCACACAATCACAGAATGGTTAAGGTTGGAAGGGATCACCAGAGGACATCTAGTACAAGCTCCCTGCTCTAGCAGGTCCCCTAGAGTACATTAGTCGGGATTGTGTCCAGATGGTTTTTGAGTATCTTCAGAGAAGGAGACTCCACAACCTCTCTGGATAGCCTGTTCCAGTTCTCTACCACCCTCACGGTAACAAAAGTTCTTCCTCATATTTAGTTGGAACTTCCTGTGTTCCAGCTTGTGCCTGTTGCCTTGTGTGCTATTGCTTAGCACCATCGAGAAGAGCCTGGCTCCATCCTCTGGACACCCTCCCTTCAGACACTTCTATACATTGATAAGGTCCCCTCTCAGCCTCCTCCAGGCTAAACAAGCTCAGCTTCCTCAGCCTTTGCTCAAAAGGGAGATGCTTTGTAGCTCTCCAGGAACTCCATGTCTCTCCTGTGATGAGGAGCCCAGAACTGAACCCAGTACTCCAGGTGGGGCCTCACCAGGGCTGAGTAGAGTCCACTTGCATAGGTAAAGCTGAGGAGCCTCTAAATCCCTTTGAGTGCTATGGAAAGTGATTAGGTTCTGCTCGAGATCTGGGGTTTGTTACCTGAAGGTGTTCTCAAAAAGTGCTTGTGTCTTCAAGTGGAGGCAAGAGGCTGGTGTTAAAAAAGAAGAAAAGCACCCAACACCTTTTGCAGCCTAAGTATGCTTACCTTCTGGTTTGGTTTTTTTAGTCAAAATAGCTCCTTCCAGGGGTGAACTGGGAAGGAAAGCAAATCAGATTATTGCCATGATAATGGTTGGATGTGCCAAGGTGCCTCAAGGTTTCAAGCTGTGAGTAAATACCTTTGTTTTAGGAGCAGAAGCCCACAGTCTGGTGCAAGCCCTAATGGTTTCTAACAGTGTAAAAGTTGTTTTTCAAATAGTAAGTGGAACTGGTGTATATGTTTCTTTGTGTAGGGCAACAGCTCAATAGATTGTAAGCTAACTTGTGGGGGGATGGTTGAAGGAGCGAAGACATGCCATCTATTCGGAGCTGAGTGAGCTGTAAACAGCTTTGAGGAAAACATGGCAAGGGACCTTGACAAGATAAGGGAGCCTGAGAAGATAAACTTGCCTGGGAAGAAGAGTGGAAAAACATCTGGACTAGAACAACAAGGGGGCTGGGAAATGACAATGTAACCTGCTGCAACTTATATGTGTTATCCAATCAATACACGACAAGTAGGCATAATTACTGCACATAGTATATATAGCCATAGTTTCGGTAATAAAGTTGAGCTTGAATGAGCAATCATATTGATTGTCGTTCTTCTCCCACCGTGACAAGGCCCCACCACCAACACTAACTTGTTTGATTTTTAAACTGAGACCCACTGGAAGCTCTTCTCTGCCTGAGATGTGTGCTAGTTCCTGGGAGAGAAGGGAGTGATTCTGTGATAGCACAGTGACTGTGCTTCAGCAGGCTCATTTCAGTCCCTGTTGAGGTGTGTGAAGCTGCAGCATCCTGTGTCTGTTGTGACTTTTGGAGATGTGTATCATTGCCATTTGGTGCTCCTGTGGCAGGCTCCTAACACTTCTACTTATCCTTAAAGCCTATCTGGTGTTACAAGACAGATTTCCAACACCCATGTGCTGTTAGTTCTAGCAGCTAAACCTCCCTTGTGCTTCCTTTGCTTGCTGCTACAGCTGCCAAACATTTACTTTGTTGGTACTTGAACAGTAGCTGGATCTTCTAATGGCTGTGCAAGACAGTTTGCTCACTCCAGATCCTGAGTAAGAGGGGACTGTGTGTGTGGTGTACAGGAAAGCCTGTGTTTATCCATGCTGGAGATTACTAAGCTCTTGTAGTATGAACCTTATCTTTAGAATGTGTTTCCTGAATCCATCTTTCTGTCTTTCCTTTCAATGACAGCTTAGCCTCTCTGTGGCAGCTGCTTGTGGAGAATGTAATACTGAGATAAGAGCAGTTCTGTTAATCTGCCAGCTCTGCTGACCACCAGAAAAAGTTCTGTGGGCTACACATCAAGATTCCTCAAAGTGGGTCTGTGGTCTTAATTTTTGAATAACAAATGTCTTCTCTGCAAACTGTGAGCAAAGGTACAGCACTTGTAGTAAAATTTGGGTTTATTAGATTAGTAACAGGTATCTGCAGGGCTAGTTCATTGCAAGGTCTATGTCTGTGGTTGCAACATGTTCAGTCCAGTCTGATTACATACCTGTGGCTCACAATAATGTATAAGATGACTTCGGGTGTGATCTTCAGGCTGAAGGATCAAGCAGACTAATATCATTGCATTACCAAATTACCAGGTAAACACACAATGCTGTAGAAAAAGCTTACTCAAAATATGAATGCTTATGAAAAGTGTTCCTTAATTTGAGATTCTAAGTGTGTGAACAGAGGAGAATGAGAAACAAGGCAAAGACAAACTAGGAGGTGTAAGGAATGAAGGTGGGTCAGATCTCTCAGCTACCAAAAGGGTCTGCTAGGCATGGAGCAAGCCCAGAACAGCTGCCTCCATGCACTTGTGCTCCTTCTTCAGAAGTTAGTGAAGGAGAAGCCATAAGGATTCCATACGTGCTTGTGTCTCCTGCTGGGCATGAACCAGGTGCTCTAAGCTAGGGTTATCTAAGTTAAGGAGAGATTGCTGTTGTAAATAGAAAGGATCACTCCAAAATAGCCATTTTGGTCCCTTTCCTTGTAGGGCACCTTTGCAAGGCTTCTAAGTTCAACGTGAATCCTCGGAATTTTCAGCTTTGCCTAGATTTCAAGCACTTAAATGTATTTTGAGAATCTGAGCCAGGGCTTCTGGATTTGTTGCCACTCAAGTCTTTGGTATCTTTGCATCAAAAACATTCCTTCATAAAATTAGGGATTTTGAAATCTCAGAGGATTTAGTTCTTACTTTTCCATAGGTCACTAAAATAACACATTACCTGTTTTATGACCTTAGACATCATTCAAGCCTGTTTCTTTCTTGCTGGTCTTGAAGCAGTGCTGTAGTAGTTTGCAAGGGTCTGGATTAACTTTTTAGTAGTGGTGTAGATGTTTGCTTGGAGAACATTTTGCTGTACAGATAGGGCACACTGGAGCTTTTACATTCAAAGAACTGATTTCTTCAGAGCTCCTCTTGAGTTCCTTGAATGCATGTAGAAGGTAGTTCTCTAGAAAGCAGGAGGAGAAGGTGGCTGTGGGAGAAGATGTTTCAGCAAAATATGTGTCTCAGTGTATTATCCCAGTCCTACATTAGTGTTGCTGTTGAGACATCAGAATAATAAACATCACTGCTTGTGTCCCTTTTCCTACCCTGGCTGCCTGGTGGCACTGCTCAGGTCCCTTCAGTCTTCTTTGCTTTTGCCTCTGTAAAATGGGTGTAATTGAGCACTGACCTCTTTGTGTCAGACCCTCTAAGATTTAATGATAAGTAAACTATACAATGATTGGGTGTGGGGGTTGTGAGGGAAGGGTTTAATGAAGTGATAATATTGCAAAATAGGTGTTGAATTCTCAACTAAGAAGCCTAATCATTGATCAGGATGCATGGGCAGCTGACCAAACTAGCTTTAAAAGCAGGGGTTTGTTCTTTCTGTGATGCTTATCGCCCTACCCCTGTGCCTGTTTGATTTCTTTGCTCAAGAACTGGAAACAGAAATACTCTTTGACAGCTTAAATAACCAAATTTAAAATGTGGCTTCCTGTTCTGACTGGTTCTTCAGGATTCAAGTATAGTTTTGCATGCTTTCCCTCTTCCTGCCCCCCTCCCCCCTTTTTTTTTAAACTAGATTTGGGCTCCTTTATAATTACTTTGTTAAATTTCTCTTGCTGTGTGTAATAAAGCTGGTGTATGTAAGCACTGCCTTGGTGGGTGGTATGCCTCTTACTCACTGGGAAAGTTTTGTTTCTTTCCTATACTCTCTATCTCATTCTGCCCTGCATGCATCAGCTTGTTTATGATCACTGCTACTGAAGTGGCTTCATGTTTTCCTGATAAATTGGACTACATAACACAGTAGGCTTTGTCTCCCATACAAAAAATGGCCAGAAAACTTCTGACAGATCAGCTTCTCCCTCCAAGGCAGGGAGGAAGCAGCAGGAGACAAAGGCAGAAAGTGCTGCTCTCAACAAATCAGTCTCTGCCTGTTTACAGGTTTGCTGCACTAATTTAAGGCTTTCCCCAGATAAGTCACCTGTTTGGACTCTTAATCCACTCAGACTCATCTGTAGACTCTGTACACTCCGGAAGGCCACATGTCCTCACAGCAATAGGATGAATTAACTAACCTCCCATCCAGAAAGCAGGAGCATCAGATCCTCTGACAGCTGGAACATGGCACCATAGTATTCTACACAGCTACCTCTTAGGACCCTTTCCCCTCATCAGATCTGATGCCTAGAGAGCTCTTTGTGGGGCAAGATTGACTAGAGCAGCCAGTGAGAAAAACAAAGCACTTGGCCCCACCTCTGCACACGGAAATGAACTTGCTACCTCTGCTCTCTCCAGTGGTGCCTGTGCAAGGCTCCCGTGCTCAGCTGTGGGCAGCGACGTGGTGTTTTCAGAGTTCTCTAACTTCTCATAAACGACACAGGAAACAGCTGCCCAGCAGTAAAGAACAAACTTTCCATGTGTGCAGCGGAGTGGCTGAGCAGGCACTGCTTTAGCTCTTTGCTCTGTGGGGAGAGGATGTGGTGGTGGTGAGGGGGAGGTTTGTTTGCCTAGCGCTGCAGCTTCACAAGTTTTCTCATAATGCCCTGAAAATGTCTGTCCAGGTTCTGCATTGCCTTATGCCTTAGACTGATGCTGATAAATTGAGGCTAGAATTCCCATGCCTGACAAAATCCCACTGTTCCCTTTACCTTGAACATGACTAATGTTACAGCTGTAGTACTTTCCACAGGTTTATGCTGCTGTGTTGCAGGAAGAACATTTTTGCTTCTGCAGAGAGTACCTGGACTTCAGTCCAAACAGACTTAAAATAATTCCCAACCCTTCATACCCACTAGAATGAGTTTCCAGAGAGACTATGCCAATATATCATCTTCATTGGGGCTTTTCAAAAGGAGAGAACTGATAGTACCAAAGAAAGTCTAGCTGGCAGGCATATCTGAAGTGAAAAGAGGGCTCCAGGGTAGGCTAAGAATTGAATATGGATAACAGGCAATCCATGCTCCAGATTTAATCATCTTAGCATATGAGCAGAGCCTTAGCATACCCCTGTGGGATAGGAGTGGGTGGAATATGGTGACACCCACACCTTTGTGTGGTCTGACAAGAAGCAGCAATTCAGCCTTAAGCTGTTGATCTTGGATGGAAACATCAGCTTGATGAATGCCCTCTCTGCATGTGGACTATGTGCACTGACAGGACTCTGTGTCCAGCCCTACACATGCTTTCTGCAAGTGTCAAATCTGTGCATGCTAATGCAAAACCTGACTAGGGTGCTTCATGCATTTTTTACTGGTGCCCTGTGTTCCGAGACCTCAACTGTACAAAGAGAATCCCATTGCAAGCTGCTAGCCCCATGCAGGACACAGAATTACTCTAATAACATCACTGCAAGATCAAAAGAGATGGTAAATGCCCCATCCCTGGGGGTTTTCAATGTCAGGTTGGACAAGGCTCTGAGCAACCTAATGTAGTTGAAGATGTGCCTGCTCACTACAGGGACAGTTGGATTAGATGACCTTTAAAGGTCCTTTCCAACCTAAACTGTTCTGTGGTTCTATGAAAATGTGTTAAGATGCTCAAGGAAAGTCGGGAGCTGAAGCTACTGGTGCAAGCTACTGTGATGCAGGCACTGAGGGAGATGATGATTACATGAATAAACCATGTATTTTCAGCCTTGTTGTCTGCCAGACAGGACACTACAAGTCAGTACAAGAGATTTGTGTAAGCATGTTCTCTCTCCACCCCATTAAACTTCTTTCCAGGGGCAGTTCTGGTGGGCATTCCCTCTGTTCCCTCCTCCTGAAGCACCTGGCCAGACATCCTCAGCGCTCCTCATCGTAGGTTTTTTTCCATGATGCTTCCCTAACTGGTTCTAGCTGCCCAGGGGAGCTGGCTCAGTTAGCTTTGCAAGGGTTTGGGGATGGTTTATTTTCACAGTGTGCCTTGCATGATGTACATAGCTGTAGTTTATTACTCTATGTGATGTTCAAAGGTTAAATGAAATCCTGCTGCCCAGCAAGGGTCATGCTGTACTGAGGGCAGATGGAGTGGTGTTTACCGTTCACCTCTGCAGCAGGCAGCATGGCCCTGCTAATTCTGTGACCTCCTGGGGACTGGGAACTCAGACAGGCAGTGCCCTTCCCCCCCAGCCAAGTGTCATTTTGAGACCCCAGACAGACATATTTACATCTTGTCATGCAGTGATTAATGGTGTGCTCACATGCTCTGTTGCAGCACAGCAGTGATTTAGGCAGCTACCTGTCATCACTGCAATTTTGTGCACTTTAAATTCTTTATGTATTTGTCCCAACAGAGTGCACCTGCTTCCAGCAAGGAGCAGTCTCTTGCCTGTCTTGTGACCTCCTGCCTTCAACTCCTGTCTTGTTGTGCAATCCCTCAGAGCCTCTTCTTTTTGCCTGCTCCTTGCTCCTGCATGCTGAGAGATCAGGTTATGATGGAGGTCAATAATTCTGCTGATGTCTAAATGTAGAATGCAACTTTGACAAAGAAACAAAGTTTTTCCTTAAGCCTGATCTTAAAAAACAGATAACACATGCTGTCGAAAGAGACAGTGGGAACTGAAATGCTAATCTCACCAACATGTAGCCTGGAAGGCAGTTTCAGTCTCAGGCTGGTAGTTCGTTCTTTATGGCAACAAATCCACATTCTAATACCTTTCTATTAGTGTAGATTTCAATATAGGAACTTATTTGAGGATTTCCTACTCCTGTTTTAGAAGCTGGGATGTTTTGGTCATTGTTTGGTCTCCTAGCACATGGAGATTGTATGATTGTTTTAATCCAGGGCTAATTAATTTACAAATCTATTATCCATATGTTATGAGTAGCTGCTTTAAGAGCATTGCTTGTAATTAATCACTGCACTTGTTTTTAACAGTTTTTAAGGGCTTGCCTGTGTAATGTTAGTTGCATGTAAGAAATCTGACATCTGTCTGGACAGTGTCTAAGTGCATTTAGTTTTCTACAATGCTTGACTAAAGCCCTTAAGTTATTAATTAGAATAGAAGTTCTGGGTTTGTTTTTCAGTCTATGAATGTGTGGTATGTGTTACTACTGAGTATGAAGTTCTTACCAGTCTCCTGACCCCTGGAAGGATTGAGTTACTCTCTGTTTCTCTAATGTCCTGATTTTTCCATTGCTTCTTGCAACTGACTTCATTTCTGCTTAACAAAATGATTTTTGTTGGCACATTGCAGCAAGCTGGCACTGCATTTTCTTTACAGCTGTGAGAAGCCATTACTAGAGATGTGTTCTTGGCTATATAAGATGACATAGCTTAAAATAATGCAACCAAACCATATTCTAGCAAAACTTGCAGAAACACAAATTCTGCTGGTTTGTCCTTTTCTCTGTGAGTCCCTGAGTTGGGGATGGTTGAGATCTTTCAGACAAGTGTGTGTCTTGCTCCTATGAAGTCTCAGACCTGAAGCAGTTGCCATCACACCCAAGACAAAGCTTTCTTCTGGTTTCCAGCTGTGCTGCCTGACGATGGGGCAGTTCTGCTGGGATGCTCTGGCAGTATATTTTTGCTCTTGAGTAGGGGTCATTAGCGAGTATGTGTGGTTAAACTTAGACTTTTCCCTGCCAGTTCATTTGTGCCTTGTTACTGAGTCTGAGCATGTGCCATTTGCACCAGATGCCTTAATAGTTTATTATTTGTGCTGGGCTATGCAGGGAAACAGCAAAGTGATCTAACTTCCAAGGTTTCTTGGTTGTTTTCCCACACCCCTTAGTTAAAGTGCTTGCTGGGTGTGAGGGCAGGAGAACACTGGTCTGGAATAGGGAGTTTCTGCTCTGGGGGTGTCCTGCCTGCAGGACTGGATGGACAGAGTGAAAAGTTTCCTCTGTGTTAAGTTTCCTCCGTGCTGTAACATCAACATCTGAATTCCTAGCAGCCAGAGGGCAAGATTTTTGTTCTAAAGAACTTGCTTTCTTGCTTTTCTCCAGCGGGGAGATGGAGCTGAAGATGAAATAGCACCGAAAGGCAGCTGCTTCTCCTCTCCTTTGGCAGAAAGCATCTTGTCAAGACTCTGCATAGGAAATTATTGCCAAGAACTATTCTCCTCCCTCGTCTCCTGCAGGAGAGGAATTAAGGTCGTTTCCTAAGCACCCGAGTTCTCGCTGCTTGCCTTCTGCACACACAGCTCTGGATGTGCTGCTTCCAACCCCCTTGCACAGTTCGCAGCTTTCCTCAGCTCTTCTGGCCCAGATCTAGGGAAGGGGTGGGGGTGAATGAAAGCGGCGGACCCAGGCCCGGCAGCGTTCCGCTTTCCTCTCCCGAGGGAACCGGCGCTCCCGCACTGGGATCTGTCCCTGCCCGGCCCCGCCGCCACGTGCGGGCCGGGGGCGGAGCCTTGCCGGTCCCTCCCGGTCCCTCCCCGNGCAGCCGCGATGATCCCCTACTTCTCCGATAACGCCGTGATCTCCCAGCGCACCATCGCCCAGCTGTGAGTACCGGCACGGATCGCCGCTGACCGGCGAACCTCTTCTCCCGGTGCCGCTCAGCCTGCCCTGGCTCCTGCCTGGTCCTCGCTCCCGCCCGGGCTGCGCCTTTCCCGCTCCCGGTACTTGGCTCTGCCGCGCGGTACCTTCGGGTAAACTTTCCCCTGGCCCCCGGTGCTATTACCGCACCGCGGAGTTGGCCGGCGGGAGCGGGGCTGCTGCTTCTCCGGTACCGCCGCTTTACCGAGCACTTCGATAAGTCTTAGACAGTAGCTACCCAGGGGAAGTTGGGGCTGCGCGTCCTCTCGTCGGAGCCGCCGATTCCCCCGTCCTGTGCCTGGTGTGGGACCCCAGAGCGGGACCTCCGTGCCCGGTGCGGGTCCCCCAAGGCTGCAGCATGGTCCCCTCAGCAGACACAGAACCTGGCTGTGTGTTGCTAGTGAGATGCAAGCTTCCAGTGGCTATGTACCTTGGCCCTCTTTTGAGCTTAAAAGTCGAGATTAGCTCCTTTATTTGAGCTCTTGGTTTGGCTTATCACGAGGTGGCAGATAGGGGCTGTGGCTTTGGGGTTGGATTTTTGATTTTTTGGTTTGGTCGGTGCAATAGGAGCATGAGTGAGACCCCACACTCAGGACCTGCTGGTCATGGGGAGACACATGAGCTGATACCAGTTTTTAAGTACTGTTAAGTCTTGGGCAGCTGTAAAGTGCAGAGTGAGTGTCTCTGTGCCCCGTACTAAGCCTCTTGAAAAATCAGTCTGCCCAGCTGCACACCCCCTTTGAAATGCAGATACAAATAATCATTTAATTTGTGGACAGTTAACAGCGTCTGCCTGAGTTGTGGGGTTTGGTTGGGAGGATTAAGAAGGGAAATGGCTGCCATGAGGTGGTAGATAAGGCTTTTAGAGACATAGTCCCTGGGGTCTAGTCATGCTTGATATTTCTTTAAAGAAAGAAGCCACTGGCTGTTTTATCTCTTGGATGGAAACAGTATGAAAGGCTTCAAGATAGTAGGATAAAATGGTGAGTCCCACCTGCAACTATGTTCTTGTCGCAAGAAACTCCTGCTAGAAGTGGAGTTGCCTTGCTCTTAGGAGGTCTTTAGTAGATATCCTGCTTATGCTTGATATGGAAATAAATCTCTGGACTCTGTAGCCTCTTTTTTGAGTGTTAGCAATCACTGCTGTAGGTGGTAATCAGTTAAGTCTCTCTGAGCCTTTCATGCTCAACTCAAAAGGCTTGTTATTAATCATTTTTTTCCGCTCACACTGTTGCCTGTAAACATTACAGCTCTCCCTGTGGTTGCTGATAATGTAGGTTTAACTGTGGCATACCTGCACTCTTCTGTGGAATCAAAGAGGTAAATGGGATATGACCTGGGCCTTGGGAAGCAGCAGTAATTCTGGAATTGTGGAGGAAACCCCAACTTACATAGACTGCAACATTTCCTTACAGATCAAGACAATTTGCCAAGCTATATTGGGTAGTAGCTAGGTAACAATTTTAAGTGCTTCTGAGATGTTTGTTTTATACACAGCTCAAACACTTAACCCATGGTTTGGGGCTGTGCGGAAAGGGATCAAAAGAAAGGGGAAGTATTGCTGTTCTCTGTTCCCTCAAGCACATGTAGCTCTGAGGTCTTGTATCTAGGAGTAGTTTAAATGGCAACTTGGCTGGAAGGACCACCCTTTCCTTTTCTGGGAAGAGAGATAACTGAGTTATCTGAGGAGCTTAGGCTGTCCTTTGCCTCCTGGAAGGAAAGATTAATAAGCATGAGAATGACAGAGCTTTTGGCCCACACATCAATGCTCGCGCAAGGCTGAGCACTGGATTAATATTTTGATAGCACTGTCAATCGGGATAGGGCTGTGGCTTTCAGGCTGGCATATTAAAGACCTGTTTTAAAGTTCATACTCCTAATTACAAGTTCACAAAGGCCAGTTAATATTGGATGTGCTCATTTCATTGTGAGCAAGACCTAAAAATCCAGATTTTTGTTATTTTGCTGTGCTAAAAATGTGTTCTCTGTGGAATGGGAAGGGCAGTAGTGACCCAAATGTTATCAGAAACTTCTGTTTCAGTGTATTCTTTAGTAGATGTATTTGGCTAATCAGCTCTGACTTTCAGAGATCAGCAGAAATTACTCTTGTGTTGACGCTTTTAGTCAGTAATGTAGTCAGCTGGTCTGGGTCTAATTCATTTCAGGTTCACAAGGATTCAAATAATGTCCAAGAGACTTGCATTTATCAAAAAGCTCAGAATTTATAGTTGTAACTCATTCCAGAAAATCTTGCTACTCTCATTGAACCTAGTGGGAATTCTGCTGATTTACTAGTTCATTTGTGTGGGATTCAAAATTTGCTTTGGTCTACTAAGCAGAACTTCAGGCAGTCTGCAAATACCAATGAGTTTTTAACAGAAGAAGCCTGGAGAAATTGCCATGGATTGGTTCTTCCTGCCTGCAGTCATTTCCTCTATCTTTGGCCAAGTTTCAGGTATCTCATTCATTGTTGGTGCCCCTGAAGTGGTTTTTTCCGTGTCCCTGTGATAATGCTAGATTCCCGGTCTCAGTTTTCCTCTTTATCTTAGCAGCAAAGCCAGGATTATCCAGCGATCAGGGCGCTCACTTGGGATTTGGGAAGACCCAGCTCTTGCTGCCTGATGTATCACATCCTTCCTGTGCAACTATGACCAGGTCCCACCAGGCCAGTGTTCAGCAAGGGAGTGGGGCCTGATGATGCAGATGGATGCCTAGCCTTGCTTTTGAACCTGAAAATTAACCACCTAGCTTTAGTGCTTGTGCCTGCATCCCCCTGGGTTTTTGTGTGCTTTTTTTGTGTGTGTGTGCTTTTAAATAGTTCAGTCTCTGCCCTAGCTTCCTTTCTGCAAAACAGCAGTGAGAGCAGCCCTCCCTGGGCTCCTGTTGAGCACGTGTTAAAGCACTCCAAGACTGTTTACTACTTCATCCTCCAACACTTCAGGAGCCAGATGGATCTAAAACCATCAATATTCTGCTTCTTCTCATACTTGCTTCATACCAGTCTGTTTTCTGTTGTAAGTTGTTAACTTAGAAGTATTTTAAACTTTGCAAGAAAAATGAAGGAACTAGAACAGAGAGTTTCTTCACAGTGTTGTGAGGATATCTTGGAGCTCTAGAAAACACGAAGTGGTAAAAGCCACAAACCCTCCACAAGTTAAATAGAATTATCTTCAGAGGAAGGTTAAAGGTAGCAACAAAATGTTCTTGCTGGCTTGACCTAGCAGCCTGCTGCTCTCTCACATGATCACTTTTCTTGTTAAGTGACAGCCCTTCTTCTCTGTAGTGTGAAGAAACACCACTTTACCATGTAAGAGGAAGTGACAGGCTGTGCAGCTCATTACAAACTGAATGCTAAATTACCACACCAGGTTAATTCAGGCTCATTGTATTGCCTCCTGCTTACTGCAACCTGTCTTTGTGCCCAGCCAGCCTTGGCCCTTGTACTTCCCCACCCTTTTCATTTACCTGTGTCATGCAGCTATCTTCTCTATGCTGGGAAATTTCAGGACCATCTAATTTTAAGTTACGCCAAGTGCCAAGTCAGGAACTTAGGTAGATGTGTGGCTGCTGTTGCCAGTGTTTGGAGAGCTGCTTACTTATTTATTTATTGTATGGGAAACCTTACAAGCTTTTTATCTGCACACCACGTTATTGCTGCCAAAAACCTTGACCATTCGGCAATTAGACTGCAGTCCTCCAAGCAGTGTGTTATTGGAAATCTTTAATTGCCTCTGTGCCATTGTAAGTGCTGTAGCTTTGTGAGTGGTTTACCTTTGTGCTGAGAGTCGATGATATTTAAGAGTTGGCGAAGAGATGCTTGGAAACAGCTGCTCAAAAGAATGGAAGATCAGTAGAGTGATTCCAATTACTGCTATCAGCTCTAGTTGAAGTTGATTTGTGAGCTGAGGGTCGCTCTAGTTGGAGGTACTTGAGGTATAGAAAGAAGTCGACTAGCTCTTCATCTCTTGTAGAGGCTGGTAGAATCAGTATGGGCTGTAGCAGTTCTGTTTTCCATTTAAGTGTGTGTGATGTGCCTGCAGAAGACAACCTCATGCTCCACCAAGGACACAACAGGAATGCGCAAGCAGGACCTGACCCCTTACCCTTCCTGCCCACCCCTCAGTGCAGCTGAGCTCCCCCAGCACGGTGGATGTGCTTCCTGTTGACTCAGCCAAGTCCTTGGGGACTTCTCATCTCTTGATTTCTGTGCCGATTGCGATAACACAAGTACAGTGTCTAAAAGGCCTCTTACTACCCACTGATTGTTAAGAACTCTATGCAAAGAAGTTGTGGTAATTGGGTAAAAGTAGTATGCTGTGTGCTCCAAAGTTGATCATTAACTAAGTGAGGACTGTATTGTTCATAACTGCTTTTCCTGTTTGGCTTTTCCTTTTATTCCCCTGGAAGCTATGGGTATTTGTCTCACCGATCCTTCCTGGTAGGGGGTTGGAAGAGAGACAGAGATGGTTATCAGAGGGAAAATCAAAACTTGAGCAGCAAACCACTGTTTCAAGGACAAACCCCCCACACCACCAGCAATTTCTAAGCAGTATGTTTTAGTTAAGAAGCCCATGCTGCTGGGCTTCCAAGTTCATGTTTTAAAAGGCTGTGAATGGTAGAGTTGCCTCTGAGATTCTGGGTTTCCTTGGAACTTCTACAGATGTTTCTGTCTCTGGAAATGCTTGGGATTTTTCTGAAGACTGCAAAGCAGAAGGACCCAAGTGAGATTATCAGTAGAAAAGGACCTTATGGGGCCAGTGAATAGGCTGGCCGGGATTTTTTTGCAGGACTGTACTTCCTTGTACCTTTATCACTGAGCCCCTGGCTAAAATATTACTTTATTGTTTTTTAAACAACTTCAGGCTCACTTTCTTGAAATGTTGCTTCTAACTAGTGCTTGTGGGGTCAGAGAAAGTTTAAAATTCTGCATCCCCTTCAGCAATAGACTCTAAAGAGTTGCTATCTCCTCTGCATCAGTCTGACAAACAGCATTTAAACTATCAGCCCATATGGGCTTCAAACTAGTTCAGCAAATATTTTGTTCTCCAGTGTAATGGATGTAATGTGTGCAGAGCAAATCTGCAACTGGACTTTCCAGCCATGGTCTTTTGTAGCAGGTGGCTGAAGACTCTTACTTTCACAAAGAGATGGAGTGCAATTCACTGCTGTTGTTAATTCTGAATGTTTGTGCTATTGCTGAAGTATTCAGCTTTTTGCTTTGCCCATGCACCTGAGCCAGAGCTTGAGTTCAGCGGCTTGGGAAGTACCTGGAGACTGGCAAAGAGCTGTTCTGCAGCCACTTCTGACTATGTTGTGTAGGATTAACTGAGTGTTTTGTGACAGAGAGAAGCCTTCTGGTTCAAGGACATCAGCTCCCAAATGAGGGAGGCTGGGGAAAAGAAAAACCCCTAGAGGTGAATAATAAAACTAGGCCATGCCCCAGTGCTGGTGAAGGCTGGAGGTGGTAGTTCAGGCTGTGAGCTCTCCCTGTAGGGTCAACACTTCTCGGCATTGGCAGCTTTTCAAATTTGGGCATTTCTAGGTATATTAAGGCCACAGGCTCCTTGTTCAGTGTATTTTCTTGTTTATCCAGTACTTATCTGGCCCTCATCAACACAGTATTCAGCCCTTTGTGGTCTCTGGTTTTATGTGTAATAAGCCATTTAAGAAGTCTACTTTTTCTCAAAACACCTTTGTTACAAGTAGACTAAATCCACAGACTGCTGAACCAGAAATGATTTAGCCCTTTCTTTTAAACAAAATATCTTTGTCACTTAGTAGTGAAGTCCTTAGTTTGTTCACACATTCCTCACAATGGCTTAATGAGGTCCATACTGTCCCACCAGCCTGGGCTTTCTCCTGCCAATGATCTCCTCAGTAACTCTGCAGTTCTGGATTTGGTTCACATTGTGTTTAACTTTCAGCTTTTCACTGGAAAAGTGTAGTTTTGTTACATCTGACTTTTGCAGTATGGCTCTTGTGGAGGCACAGAGATGAATCAGAGTAAGTTCATCCCTTGGTCCAGTGGTGTCTTGAAGTGCCCAGGGTGGGTTGGGACCTCTGCCCCTGCAGAGGACTGTTGAGATGAGCTGAGCTTAGACTTGTTTGTCTGTACATCAGTGCTATTGTGTATAAGCTGTGTTGTATTTCCTCTCTCCCTGTGCTTTGTTTACCAGCATGGAGAGAAAGAATTTGCTCATCTGAGCCAGTTGTTGTCCTGTGCTCTCTGTTCTTACATCATCCTCATGGGATGCTTTGGGCTGTGACTTGGGTCTTGGCTGAGCCACCTCTAGCTCATTGAGCTGGTGGCTGATGGAAGGGCACAGGCAGCTGTATTCTGGGTGTATTGCTGATGTTTCATGACAGACTTCAAACAGCAGGTGGAACTGGAGGGAGGGTCATTTTGATTAGCAAATGATAAATTTACCTTTGCCAGGTCATAATTTAAAGGGGAACCTCATTTGCACAAAGGTACAGATGGGAAAAGGGGTCATTAGTTCATGAGTCCTATCTTTGTCCTCTAAAACTTAGTCTCTTAGTCTTCTACCCGCTTCCTGCATCTCAATGCTGGATTAAAATGAACCCAGAATTGGTTTTTTTCTTGTTTTTTAGGGGCTTATTGTTGTGTGGTGGTGTGTGAAGAGTTTGTCACTGGCTTTGTTATTGTTATTGTTAGGGTTGTTTGTGTTTTTTTCTTTATTTGCTTTGAAAAAGAGATGGAGAAATCAGAAAACAAAGGCAGTGGAGCAGCTGCGTTCCTCTGTGTTGTGAAGACCGAAAGCCAGTTAGTTTAAATAAAAACAAACAATTTGTCAGCACCATCTCTAGCCCTCCTGTTGGTTTACCCTGATGAGAAAGTTGTAGGAAAGCAAAGGGAGGAATATTCATGTGCCTCATTAACCAGCACAAAATAAACACCCACCCGAGAGCTATGTGAAATTTGGTGGGTGTGTGCACAGGAGCAGGGCTGGAGCTGTTGCTGAGCTGGATTCCAGATGCCAGGGTGGCTACATGAGCCCAGGAGCACCTTTTTTGGGAGAGCAGTCTCTGCCCAGCCAGACATCACAGAGATGGAGCACAACATCACCACTTTTCCCAGCACTGTCACCAGAGCAAAATCTTGATGCTGTTAAAAAGTTCCTGACTTTTTTGTCCTTAGTTCCTTTAAGGACATCCTGAAATGGTTTATGAGAGGCTCACTAGCTTTAAATTAAGCAAATAATCTATTCTAGAGCCTTTCTAAAAGCCCTTGAAGAGCCTTTTCCCTGAAGTACACTCTGTTCTTGTTAGAGACTTCTCTGAGTCTGTGATACTCAGCAGTGTTTAGTATTCCGTTGGTCTTTCTGCTTTAATGTGTGGTTTTTAAAGGGGTTTGCATGCTTTTAGGAAATACGAAGACCTGAGTTAACCACTGAATATTGGCTGCCAAACTGCTTAAAGTGCTAATTCTGATGAAATTTAGCACCTGACTTTTGCAGGGATAAACACATCTGGAACCTCTACTCTTCAGAGTTCAAGCTCTTGAAAATTAAAACATTATTTAACTTGTTTCAAGTCTGAGTCTTAGCCAACAAAACTTTGCAGGGTTTTTAAGTTGAGTTAGAAACCCCTGAAAATGCATTTTGAAGTTAAGCACTGGCATCTCCTTTAGCTGAAAGTCACATTAGGGTGCTAAAAGTGTAGGTTAATTTGCAGCTGTACTGAGGCTTCACAAATGCAGGGTGGTACTTCAAGATGATGCAGGTTGCTGTGTTACCTTTTGTTTGCTTTCTTTGTGAGCAGATGTAATGAAGCATGGATGGTTCAAATGGTACTGCTTCCCTGCTTTTGTTTCAAGTTTGCAGGTGTCTGTAAAAAATGTTGAAGTGCTTGGGAACAGTTTGAAGAAATTCACTTGTCTGCTACTTAAAAATCTCCTGGTTCCTTTCACCTCTTGGGCTGCTCTTCATTTCAACCATTAAGTTGGGAGATGCTGCAGTGGTGTTAGACATCCCACAGCCTGTCAGCTTCTGTCTAAAGTGGTGTATGGTGAGTGATTAATGGAAATTATTTCAGGAATAAAGGACTCCTGGTAAGCTGATCCCTATTCAGAGCACCAAAAGAAAAAGCAGAGTCACAAGGGATGTTGTCTCCAGGAAGAACTTGCTGTATGTGCAGGGGGAAGAGTTGGATTGGAAAATGATGCTGAGTCTGCATTTTGAAATGAATCATAATTATATCTCAGGGTCTGATTTGGAGAGCTTCTCCTGATGGCTCTCCAGAGACTGTCACTTACACTAGAGAAATGTTGGAGTGCTTTTCTTGGCTTCTGCAGGGCAGAATCTGAAGTTTGTCTTAACCTTGCTTATTCTAAGGATTGTCCTTCTAAGTATGGCCTTGGATTGAAGAAGAGACACAGAATCCATGAAACTATTCCAACTGTAAAATGTTTCTGATCCTTTGCCTGTGATGGTTTCTCATTACAAACTGATTAAAATTTAGAGTTATTATTTACAGTCATTTGTATTCCCTTACAGCTGTTTGTATTCCCTTAACTGTGGCTTTGCTATTCCAAAAAATGCCTGGTTATGAGCCATATCAGCACAACAGGTAAAGCTCCCTGTGACTTCCAATTTCAAATCCAAACCCATTGAAAGAAGTCTGGCACGTGGCTCTTCTCTCTGAAATGGTTCACAAACCATCTCACGTTGCTGGTTACCGCTGACTGTCCTTTTTGCTAATCTAAAGGGACAGTCAGTCCTAAACTGATTTTACTGTTCCTGCTGGAAACTGTCATCTAGGGATCAAATATCCCTCATGTATGGGAAGAATGAGAGAAAATTAAAAGTGCTGAGTGCTGTAGAAGTTAAAATACTGAACAAATAACTTCCTTCTATTTTCTTTTTAACGAGTCATATCCAGCAGCCTCTTGATGATTTCTGATGCTTTTGGTAAACAAGCATCTGCTTCTTTTTAGCACAGAGGAAAAGGCTTATTATTCATCATTGATTTCTTTGTCTGGAGACAGAGTGGTCCTTGTTTTGGTGCTCTATTTACAGAGGTCCATTACTGTATTTACTGAGGGCTGGCAAGGAGGCTGCAGCAGAGCCAGGCTGCTTCCCTAGCATAATTCCTTCATCCCATGCCCCGCTCCAGGTGTCAAGGTGGTTGCAGAGCCGAGTCCTGATGTGGTGCTGCCTCACAAGGCAGCAGGACCTCTGCTCACTGGCTGTCCACAGCCATGCTTGATGCTGGCCACCTCCACCATAACCAGGAAAAGAAGTGACAGAGCAATGTCCTCCTCAACCTGCTCACACCCAGCCTGGGGCTGCTCTCTTCTTTCCAAGTCTCTGAGGCTGGCCTGGTGCCTGGGGGAGCCATGGCTGTTGGGGAGGGTGTGAGGCTGTGTTGGGTGGATGAGGTGCCCTGCTTTGAGCAGGTGCCAGGGTGCTTGCCAGCTCCTGGTCAGACTGTCCCCATCGCAGGGAGATGGCCAGTGCTGGTGGTGATTCAGGCAAGTCAGTGGTCTCCTTCCATCCTTCAAGTGCTGGGCATACTTTATCTAAATATAGATGCTCTGGACTTGGCCTCTGTGGGGAGAGACAGTATGTTGACCTTAGCATGTCTCTTGTGACTTGTGTTACAGTTGTATTTAAAGCTGTGAGCTCGTTCTTGCAGGGCACTGCCAGTCAGGCCAAACATGGTCAGGTCAGTGACAGCAGTGGATCCTGCACGTGCAGGGAGATGGGAGTAAAAACCAGTGGGGAGAGACCTTTCAGGCTTTCTGATTGTTAACCAAGTGCTTGAGGATGTGTCAGCTATTGTTTAAGGTTTAAAAAGTAAAGTACTATGTGTGAAGGGAACATTTGCAGGCTCTGGTGGCAGAGGAGATTATTATGTGGTTTAAAGATGATCTACGTGGACTGTGGTGATTCTGAGAGGAAAAAAAGATAAGGGCCTGTCAATCAAGAAGAGTGTTCCTTCTGAAGATAACTAATCAAAAAGCTGGTTTATCATCTCTGGTCTTTCATGTGATAGATTCTCCTGAGGTTTTCTCATGTTGATTAAGGTGTTTTTAAGAATATATTTGTGAAAGCATTTTGTTCCTAGCACAGCAGTTGGTTCATTTTGGACAGACTGAGCTGATAGAAGTGCAGCACATGGTGGTCGAATGTTGTGGAGTGCTCTCTTGGGTATAACTGTCCTGCTCCATGAACCCGATGGTATGCATTTAAACTCTATGGATGTTTAAACAGTATATAGCACAAGAAGAATGTTGTGTAGGGCTTTAATCTGGGAATGTCTTGACTTGGAGACCTGGAAGCCTTTGGGGACTATCATGTAAACCAAATTCCTTTCACAGTCTCATTTCTGGTCTGGGTCTCTTGCTTTAGAAAGTGCAGAGAATCAAATTTCTTCTGTAAACACCAAGTGCCTGGATTTCTTGATAAAGCATCCTAATTGTGTCAGCCTCCTCCTTTCTAGTGTGTGAACTGCCGTGCTCAGACTGCAGAAAAAATGATGTTGTGCATATCTTCAGTCTTGAATTCCAGAGCACATCAGAGCTTTGCTTGCACAACTTGTTTTGCTGTTGCTCTTTGGAATATTTATTTTTCTTTCTCTCTGAATTCTCTGAGTTCTCTGAAGCCAACTTGGAGGCTGTCTGTGAGCCACCCAACATGTGGCTTGCTGGGCCTCTCTTGGTGTTGTGTAGCAATGTAGACAGTAAAGCTTTTTTGCTCTTTGTTCTGTGTGGAAAATGGGTACGTTTCAGTGTGCCATAGTCTGCATCCATCCTTGCATCACTCTGTTCTTCAGTGCTGTAGTGAATCATACACTGTGCCCAACTTTGTGTTCCTTGACAGAAATGATTCCCTGCTGATCCCTGCTGCGTTTCGGTGGCAGCAGCAGCAGTGTTTGTGATGAGCTGCCCGAGTTTGGCACAAGGAGGTTTGCCCAGCGCTGGCAGGAAGCGATGCAGACACGCTGGGCAGCGAGGTGACACGGGGAGGGATCTGTGTGTGTCACTGTACCAGCACGCGTTCCGCAGCAGCTCTGTGAAACGTAATATGGAGCTGTCAGCAGCAGGCACGGGCACACAGGGCTGGGGTGGGAAAGCAGTGCTGAGCTTGCAGCCTTGGCTCTGCCAGGAAGGCTGGTGAGGAGGCAGCCAGTGCTTGTGTGAGGGATCTGCCTCCATTGCATTTGGTTTAGGAGTTTGGGTGTTATTGAGCTGGTTCATTCATAGGCCAGGGAAACATGAAACCCATGTGGACTTTGACTTCTATCAGAAATTATAAAATCTCTTCTGGAGTCCAGCTTAAAGCCAAATCCAGCCTGATTTCCTGTGTCTGTAACAAGTAAAATTCCATCCCTGCCTGTGAGGGAATCCATCTGTAGGAGTCCCAAGGTCAGCTCACCCCTGCAGAGCGATGCTCAGGGCACCAGGAGGCAGAGGAATGCTGCAGGTGGTTGGGGTTGTTTTCGGCACGGTGCAGACCCATTGCAGCTGCGTGGGCTGAAAACTTTGGCTGCAAACAGCAGCTGTCATTGCTCCCCTTACTGGCAGCAAGGCATCTCCGGCAGGGATGAGTTTCTCAGCCCAGAGTTGTCATCTTCCAAAGGATGCCACAGCTCTTGCCAGCGTATCCAGGCTGCTTGAGCTGCTTTGAGTTTGCAAAATGGTTTCTGAAGGTCAGTTCAAATGATGGTGATGGCACAGGAGCACTGATGGTTTTTTCCAGTAGTGGGCTTGACTTGTAGACCATTAACTCAGTAGAGTATTGAGTGGGTGTCAACACTCCCTACAGCCCTGTGGTGACCTGAGGCTGGTTAGATCCTGTCACTGAAAGTGAGTGTGGAATGCTGTTAGAGCTCAGATTTATACCCATCATGCAGACCTTAAGGTGTCTTCTAGCAAACTGTAAGGTTTTTCCTGCTTTCTTAGCTCAGCTTCAGCAGATATCTGGAGACCAAAGCAAGGGAAAAGACAACTTGGCTCTGGTGAGAAGGGATCCACATATAACTTAGTACAAATGAGGTACCCTTGGCATTGCAGATCCTTCTGTGTCATTGCAGCTGAATTCTCTCTCCAGAGAGCCCCACCTTGGAGCAGAGGAAGTGCCTGTAGACAGTTGCTTTTAAACAAACAAAAAAAGGGGCACAAATGCAGATGTTGCTTAAAAAGCAGTTTTAGCAACAGTTCTGTGATGGAGTAGGTTCCCACGCTGGGTTTGGTTTTCTCCGGTGCTGAGTGGTGAGAGACAGCCTTTGCTGGACAACCACTTCCCCTTTCTCTCCCTGCCCTCAGTGTTGTCACCTCTGTTGACAGTGTTAGAGTCCTTTTCGGTAAGTCATGATCCTTGTTTTGCTCTGCACTGGGTTTGTTTCTGTTTTGGGTATCAGAGAAGCTTAGACTTGTCTGTGTGTGCTGCCAGCTGACCCTGTTAATATGAATGTCAGTGTAGAGCAATCCTGAGTTGTCCTTGCCTTTTCTGTTCCCCTGCTGTTGTGGTGGGGTTTTGTTTCCTGGGTTTGGGTTTTGGGTTTTTTTATTGGTGACTGCTGCTACTTTGCTTTATGTAGGCCTGAGAGAACCAGGTGCCTTCATCACTTGCCTAGGAGCAAAGGCTTAAACTGGAAGCCAAACATAGCTCTCCTCTATATAATTCATTAATGCTGTTGACGGTTATTAAACCAAGTGCTTTAAAAAGCAAGAGCGATAGGATGTTGTTTGTTGAAAAACAAACTACAGTGAAAGAGTTAGGGGCTTCTGTAGGGCAGGAGGATGCTGGAGGTGTGTGGTGTTCTCGTCCAGTGGTTTGATGGAGAAATGCCCTTGGCTGCCAGGCTGCATGTACTCAGCACCATGGCAGCCTTGGCTGCAGGACTGATGCTTTATTAACCAAGACTTTTCTTATGGCCAGGTAAAGTGTGTGAGAGGCTGCTGGTGAGAGCTGGTCCCAGAGCAGGTGTGATGCCATGCCCCAGACATGCCTGTGGAGGAAGGGAAAGAGCCAGTTTGGGACGAGTAGCAGGAAGAGGAGGGATGGTGATTCCAGCACTGCCTTGGACAGCCTGATCCAATGATTAACCACTCTGAGTGAAGAAATTGTTCCCAGTAGCCAACCTGAACCTCCCCTGCATTGACACTTCCCGTTTTCAGGACATGGGCTGCTGAATGCTCCCAGTTAGGCAACATTAACTTGTGTAATTCTGTACTGTCTGACTTGCCTGCCTGCTTTAGGTCAGCGTTTCTGCTTTTCTTTTGCCTGCCTTTGGTCTAAGTGGCTGCTGGAGGGGAAGAGTACATCCTGCAGATGGGATGGAAACTTGGAGCCCTTCCTGGTGGTGCACAGTGCTTCTGGGCAACTTCTTGTGTTTGCAAAGCTTGTGCTGGGTGGTGGTTGTGTCCCTATTTCCCTTTAGGAAAACCTCTTTTGGTTCAGGAGTTGGAAACCTCTGTGGTTTACTGTACAACACTCTTCTCATGAGGAGCTACAGCTGGAGCTGGTCTTGGCTGAGAAATCCCAACACAGCCTCTCAGTGCTGAGCCATAGCTCATGAACTCTGTTAGGATGCTGCTTTGGAGCACTTTTTCTGCAGGATTCTGGTTAATGAGGCTGCCAGAGAAATTACGTATTTCTGTAAAAAATACAAGTAGTGGATTTTTATTCAAATGTCAAGTATCTTGAAATCTTCATTTCCCCAATCCTATCACTTCTTAATCGCACCCTTTCTTCTAAGGACAAGGGAGAACAGGACTGGAGGATGTGACCTCCCTGCAGCGCCTGTGTTGCTGCTCATGTATACCATGGGCATGGCTGATGAGGAGGTGACAGCTCAAGGAGGTTTGCTCCTTGTCTCTCTGACCTGTTCCTATGCATTGTGCAGGGGGACATGGTGGGAGAGCTTTCCCTGGTGAACCTTTCAGGAGATAGTGCCAGCTCTGTGGGTTGTGCCACTTGGCAGGTGCCTGGTGAAGGGTTGGGCTGGACAGGATGGAGCCTGCTGTGCAGGAGCTGCTCTGATGAGTAAGTAGAACCAACGGAAGATTCATCCTCAGGCTCACAATAACTTGTTATTAGGATAAAACATTGCCAGAAGCTGTTCAGGTGCCTCTTTGCTTTCCTTACTGTACTTCAAAAAAGACTTTCTCTCGTTTCATTATGAAATAGTTTCTAAAGATGACTACATGGTTCCTTTCTGAGTATTTTACATTGAAGACTGAGAACTTTTCATTGAAAACTGGTGGGTGGTGCAAATTCACCTAGCTGCTGGCTGCTGGTGCAGCACTCTGGGTGAGCAGCCCCTTGGGTGGAAGGCATCAGAGGGGAGGTCATGGCAAAGCACCAGATGATTCATGTTATCACATCATAGAATCATTTAGCTTGGAAAAGACCTCCAGGATCATAAAGTTGACCCAACAGCCCCATGCCACTAAACCATGTTGTGAAGTGCCACATCTACATGGTTTTTGAACACCTCTGGAGATGGTGATTCCAGCACTGCCCTGGGACAGCCTGATCCAATGATTAACCACTCTGAGTGAAGAAATTGTTCCTAATAGCCAACCTGAACCTCCCCTGGTGCAACTTGAGACCATTTCCTCTTGTCCTCTCACTGGTCCCCTGGAAGAAGAGACTGACTCACATCTTGCTACAAATTCCTTTCAGGTAATTGTAGGGACTGAGAAGGTTTCCCCTGAGCCTCCTTTTCTCCAGCCCAACCAAGCCCAGTGCCCTCAGCTGCTCCTCAGAAAACTTGTGCTCTAGACCCTTCACAAGTTTTGTTGTCCTTCTCTGGCCACATTCCAGTACCTCAAGGGCCTTCTTGTAGTGAGGAGACCAGTATTTGAGGTGCATCACTTGGGCATAGTCCAAAAACCAGTAACATTTTCTCTTTTTGTGTCCTCAAAACAGTTTATTTGGTGTTTGTCCTCGTAATTAAGAAGAGCTGTGCAGGCTAACAGCTGGGAAGGCATTCACTATTTGTTTGCCATCTGTAGTTTTATGTGGTTGCCTGATTTTGTAGCATAATGAGAATTTGGTATGAACTGCACAGTGTTTTCCTTATGCACAAGGAGTTCAGCTGCCAGGCAGCAAGTTAGGGAGCACAGGAATTGCTTCTGTTTCATGCTGTTACTTGCTGTTTAGAAACTGGGTCTTCTGAGGGGAATGTCTGTGCTTTTTGTGCAACAGGCTTTAAATAGTTTTGATGATGTGCCTGGTAGAATGTCTACAGAATCTTTTCTGCATGGGAGAAAAATTGGTGCAAGTAGTAATTTCTGTAGGAAGTGCTTCAGTCTTATGTTAGTTCACAGTGAGCAGTGAATTACAAATAGCACATCACTGAGGGCTCTAAAGTTGAGACTTCACTTCAGAGGTGAACAGGCTGAACTTGGAAGCTTCCCCCACAACACACACACACACACAGCTGTAGTACTGAGGGTTTCTTATAGCTTTAATAACTCTTTCATAGAGATGTCCCAAGTTTTCTCCAGAAGAAGGCCACTGTGTAGTACAGAGGAGTGATGACCAGCCTGGTGTGCTGATCAAACACAGCTCAGCTTTGTTACCTCTGCCAAGTTGGCTCTGTGTCTTCTGCTCTCCTGGACTCAATTTCTCCCTTAACCACAATACCTGGTCCATTTCCAGGAGGTTGTTTCAATGAACATTGATGCTCCAGTAGGCTCTAGCAAACCAAGTTTTAGGAAGGGTTTCAAAGCCCAGGTTATGCTTGGGAGCCATTGAGTTGTTGGCAGGGAAAACCAGTAGTGGATTGGAGCATGGCTCTGCTCTTGGGGTGAGCACAGTCCCACATCATCAGATTTGTTTTGAGCCTCTAATTGCTCTTATCAAACACATCATTTCTACCTCTTGTGTTTCTGAAGCACCTCAGAGTGGGGCCTGCTGTTAGCATCCTATAGGAGGAATCCTCATTCCATATAGATCAGGGGCAGTATCCAGAGGTGATCTTGCTCTGAAATAGGATGCTTTTCACAGCATTTTTTGGGGGAAAGCTTGTGGCTGGGTCTGTCTGGGCAGGATACATGTTCTAGCATTCACCTGCATTTTGTAACATGGAATTTCCTCAAATGCATGGTGGGGGTTTTGTAGTTATTATGCAGTCCTTGTCTCTTAAAGGAAGGGAATAAAGAATTTATTTTGATATTTGTTGAAGCAGATAAAGGAACTAAGCAGTTCCTAGTCACTTCAGCTGAAGAAAGCAAGCCAACATCATTTTCCAGGCACAGAGCTGCTGGGTTGCACGATGCCAGGGACTCTCCCATCCTGTCTTATCGTATTTCATCAACCATCTTGTTGACTGTAGAATTGTTTCTGGCTTTCTTCAAAGCCTGTATGACTATCTTATCAATCCTGAGAAATGCAGAAACCCTTAACTATGCTACAGGATGCCTTAAATGCAAAATCTCTATTGTCTCCCTTTTTTCCATGAGCCACAGCATCTCTAAGAAAACTACTGGAAGATATGCTTGAAGTATCAGCTATTCCACAGAACTGGAGAACTCTTTATTGTCCCTTTCCACATACTTTTCTCCTCATGTGAGTTCAGAAAGGGCAAAATCAAGGCAGTGAGTGATTTCTGATTCAACAGCATTGGTTTTAATTTACAGGTCTTTGTGTGTTAATTATCATATGGCTCATGGACAGTAGTTTTGTGATTTCTTAATCTGTTACATACACTCATTTTCTTTTGGCTAGCTGCTGAAGGGAGACATTTGTTTCTGCAGGGCATCAGCTGTGTCTGAACCACAGAGCAGAGGGTTAACAGAGTCCATAATTAGAGAGGTGTGTGGGCTTGCTGTATGAATCGCCATTGAGCAATGTGGATCTCTCCTCTTGACTTTCACAATGAAAATACAGCCCTAGGTTAATCCCCTCTGCCTGCTCAGCTTGCACCTCTGCAGGCAGACTGGCACCAGGCATATGTTGTGCTTCTCAGTGTTTCTCTTTTCATGTTCTTCTTAGTTATGCTCTAAATGTTTGCAGTACTTCCATGGTGGGGAGGATTCTTTAGCAACACAATAATTTGGTCTAAATCACTTTCTTGCAAAAGGACAGAGCCTTGAACCTCTCTGCTGAGACTTCCTCTGGAATACTGTGTCCAGTTCTGGAGCCCTCAACACAGAAAGGACATGGAGCTGATGGAGCAGGTCCAGAGGAGGCCACAAGAATGATCAGGGGCTGGAACACCTCTGCTATGAGGAGAGGCTGAGGGAACTGGGATTGTTCAGCCTGGAGAAGAGAAGGCTTTGGGGGGACCTGCTAGTGACTTCCCAGTACCTAAAGGGAACTTCCAAGCAGGCTGCAGAGGGCCTGTTTGCAAAGGCCTGCAGTGAAAGGACAAGGGGCAATGGTTTTAAATTGGAGAAGAGTAGATTTAAACTGGATATTAGAAAGAAGTTCCTCCCCACGAGGGTGGTGGAACACTGGCCCAGGTTGCCCAGGGAGGTGGTTGAGTTCCCATCCCTGGAGGCATTCAAGGTGAGGCTTCCCAGGGGATCTGGGCAAGCTGCTCTAGTTGGGGATGTCCCTGGCCACTGCAGGGGGGTTGGACTAGATGAGCTCCAGAGGTGCCTTCCAACCCAAACCATTCTAGGATTCTATGGTTCCATTGCTATTCTCCTTTGAAAGACAATCCAGAGTTTTCCTTATTCACTGTTTGTCTCTCCTCTTGCAGTATCAGCGAAAGCTTCCTCACTGTGAAAGGTGCAGCTCTCTTCCTGCCTCGAGGAAATGGATCCTCTACTCCCAGGATCAGTCACAGGCGGAACAAGCATGCAGGTAACGTGTGGCATCCACCGGCTGAGGCTCATCTGCTCACTCATGTTTCCGAGGCCACCTCTTGAGTTCCTTCTCAGCAGATGACACACATTGCTGTTTACACCCAGTGTGTATTGAAGCCAGACCTGTCAGTCTCAAAAGTGTGATATTTAATGCTGATGGGAATAAAAGGTTTCAGTACTGTCTTGTTTATCCTGCAAAACCAAACAAATGAGTGCCAACAGGGCAGCAATCAGGACACCACAGAGAGCTGAGAAGTCATCGAAACCTTCATTCATGACACTGGGTTATGATACAGGATGAGTAATTGTGCTTCCAGATCTGAAAGTAACTGGTTATGATGGAAGCAAGGGAGGAGACTAAACTCTACGTAGTGGCAAAGAAACCTGTGAGCAAAGTCAGTGTGACTTTTCAGGTGTGTTAGCAGAATGAATAATACAGTCAGTCATAACTCCACCCCCTTTATCTGCTGGAAGTTTGATTTGTGTTTTTGCTTTGACTCTGTTTGAATAGTCAGTCTGAATAATGAACTCAAACATTTCAGACTAGATTGTTTTCTACCATCTATATGGTGCTTATTCACTGATGGTGTTATACAGGAATCAGGTAGTATGGGGGGTTTCCCTTCCATTAAACCATCAGCAGGAGAAAACCAATATTGAGACCTTTAGACTTTTGCATCTGGGGCAGAAACAGAACCAGAGAGGCTGGAGTTAACTTTTATTGCCAAAAAGTGACTGTCAAAAGGTGATTTGATTTGTTTCCAGGTGTACATTTCTTTATACTTTGATACTATCATATTGTCATTCAGCTCTGCATCCATGAGGGTTACCTAGCTGATGGACTGGTCCGTGACAAAATCTGTTTACAAGCATCTTTACAGAGAGAGTTTAAGTCAAAAGGCAGTTAATCCCATACTTCCACTCAAACATAGTACAAGCAGTTCCCAAATTGCTTTGATGTGCTAATTACCAGTTGTCCAAAGAAAATGAATTGTTCTGAATTTTAATTTAAAGCTGGCCTTTCTGGCTGAGACCGAAGTGAAATGGTATTCAGTGTGCAAATAGTTAGCAGTCTTTTAGAAATTCATCTTGACCTGTCTTGGTTTTTATTCTCTCCAAAGTCCTCTGAATAATAGCAGCCCAGGTCAGTTCCTTGCTTGCCTTTACCTTGCAGAGGAGACCTACTGGATGATTTTCCTTGTGAACCTGTACAAAGCAGCACAAACAGCTTTTGAGCCTCTCCTGTTGCCTCATCTACTGGCTACAGCTAACTTGCATGAGATCTGGAGACCTTGGTGGAAAATAGTCTCTAGTCTCATCAGCCCACAGCTCTTAGGAGCCAGATTGCCAAGAAAGCAAATCCTGTGTGTTGCAATTGCTTACAGCAAGATGTTTTGTATTGAAGAGGCTGGCTTGCCTAAGGGATGGGATTTTTGTTCTTAGGAGACTCTCTTTATTCCTGTCTCTTCAACTTACGTGATGAGATTTAATGAGGCATCAGTGCTTGTCCTTTCCTCAGTTTCCCTGTGTGTCAAGTGATGTGGATGGGATAATATAGGACTTTGTTATGGTGCTTGGAGACTTCAGTGAAGAGAGTCCTTTGAGAGTGTGCAGCAGCTTTCTTTTCTGTGGACTTTTCTCATCTATGGTACATGGCAGCAGGCCAAGACAGCAAGGGATCAGTGTGTCACCTTCCAGAGCAAAACGTTTGTGCCACCAAAACTAAATCAGTGATGCACAGGAGTGGCTCTGAGAGGTGAACTGGCTGCTGGCAGTGAGCTGGCAGAGCGTGTGGCAACTCTCCATTCCTGGACTCTGAGAATTTGTGCTTGTCTTTCATTCCCACATGTGTGCCTGTGTCATGACTTCTCTCTGGCACATGAGATTAGAAAGGGGTAGAGAGCAGACATAACTTTCCAGTATGAAATTGCTGCCTATGGATGCAATAGTGTTTCAAGTGGCTACAAGAACATTTTCTAGGAAGGTTGACTAACCTTCCTGAGCTGCCTTTCTAATTCAGCAGAGGTGCTAGAATCCAGCATAAAGAGTAAATACGTAACAGGAAATAATTAATGCTCACACCCATTTCTTTAATCTCATCATCTTCAGCATTGGCAATGCCTAGTCAGCAGATTGACTAGATACAGTCCCAGCTGCCCACACTACTCTCCTTGGGCAGTATTCACCCTGTGCCACCTGGCAAGCTGCCTGTGTTCTGTAGGCTGGTGGGCTTGCTTTTGCACTCCAGCAACACTGGAGGAGGCCAGAAAAAGGATGTAACTTCCCTGGGGCCTTTGCCATCTCTGGGATACTGTAAATCAGTTTTAAGATCCCACCCTAGCTGCTGCTTTGCACCTAGCTTGCCAGCTTGAAGGAAACAAAAGCATCTGCTCAGTTGCTGGACAATGTGATAGGAAGCAGCAGTCGTGTCATGAATGCCAGTAAAGCTGACAGCCTTCATAGGACAGGATGTGATATCTTTGTGCTGATTCTGGCATGCTAAAACCTTTCCTTTGCTTTCTCTTAATCCAGGAAGCTTACAAAATGCCTTATGTGTTTGGGGCTGAAAATGCTGTGAGTCAATGGAAGCTGGCCAAGGAAGCAATACTTCACTTGGGAGCTCTGGAGCTCCCAAGGCTGGCAGGGCAGGCTAGGGAAGAGGGAGTAAACTTTCTGAGGGTGAGGGATAATGGAACTCCTTGACTGAGCCTTGCAGAAAGAGTTGTCTTAGAAACTTCCTCTCTCTTTTATGGATTGAGATAATCTAGTGGTCCTGATGGTGGTTTTTTAAACTCTGAAAACTGCAGCTCTTGAACTGGTTCCTGGTGGTGAATTACTGGCAGCAATAAGTGGGAAATATTACAGTTTTGGGGAGGGGAAAACTGAGGTGAAGCATCTTGCATATCAAGCTGCCTAAGACAAGTGAATGCATCATGAGTCAAATACTGGGGGAGGTGCCAGCTGAAGCAGAGGAACCTTGGCCTCTTGAATTGACACTTCTAGGGGTTTCTCACCACTCCCACTGGAACTGAGCAACATTGCCACTGCTGCTGATGTGGGGAAATCCTGTCTCCCACTGCACCCCTGGGAGGGCAAGCATCTGAGGGATGAGCTGGCCTTTCCTGTGTTACCTAGCTAATTGCTGTTTAGGGAGGCATGTGCCAGCCACTCCAGCTCTGGGAACAACGTCCTTGGGCAGGAAGTAGCTTCAGGTGCCTATCACTGCTAGTGCTTTATATGTTACTTCCCTAGCACTGTAGAATGCCTCCATTTTTCCCACCCCCTGTTAAAAATGCAGTCCCAGGGCACTGACTCATTCTCCCTATGCTGAAACATGTTTCAAGGAGGAAGGAAGGGATGAGCAGGGAATGTTGTGTCCTGTGTAGCCCATTCCATGCAAGCTTGCCTGTGTGCCATCAGGAGAGAGGCTGCAGCAGCCCTTCAGCTCTGCTGTTCATCAGCTATAACAATCATTTGGAAACCAAGTGCCATGCTCTTGCTGGGCAGCTTTTAGTTTCTTCCCCTTCCCTTACATGGCATGCTTCTCCATGTCTGAGCTTTCATCATTTCTGGAAATCCATGAAGTAAGATGGATTGTAGCATCCCCAGTGAATTAGGATGGATAGTCAACCTTCCTAGAAAATGCTCTCATTGCCACTTGTGCTGAATACTTGTTCCAGCATCCCTGTTCTTCCCTGCAATGTTGGCCAAACTTAGCTTCCCATCTGTGGGGTAGTGGGAGAGCTACTCTTCTTGCCAATCCATGCCACCCACCTGGCAGCCTTGCACTCTCCTTTCTGGGAATGCAGATTCATTTTCCAGGTGGTGATTGGAAAAAACCAGCTCATTGCTGGAGGTGTTACTGCTTACTGTGACACCAAGGTAATGTCCTTAGCAGAAAAACTCTTGGCTCTCTGTGAGCCAGGGAGTGTTGAGCAGACAGTGCAGCAGTACCAACAGAAAGGTAGATCACTTATCTTTCAAGTGCTTGATGCTTCAGAAGCCTGAGACACTCAGCTCTTTGGAAGACTTCAAAGTTACTGTGTGACTGTGATTTATTTTGTGTTTTCTTTCAGTTCTCCTCAGCCTTACTGGGTAAAAGTGTAAATAAGCATTTTCTAGGGTAACTTGTAAGTGCTTGATAGGGTTGGCACATAAGTGTGTGTGGGCACATGCTGCTCTAAGTTGGGATTAAATCTTACTTCAAAGGGGACACTTTGGTCTAGGGAGTAGTTCTGCACTAAGGAATAAATTGGTGTGAAAGAAATGGCAGATTCCTGATTTGAAGCACGTGGTAGAAGGAGATGTTGAGCCACAGAGTGAGGTCTGTTTCTACCTAGTTTGCCTTGTCTTTTGAAGGAACAAAGAATCCTGAAGCACTTTTTGGTTTTGTTAAAAAGATAACAGGATTTAGCTGGAGAGAGCATGCTAAGAGAGGAACAGGTGAGCACATGGAGCAGCTGACTAAGAGATGGAGTTTTGTCATCTCTGAGTGGGTGGAAGTGACAAGGCTCATGGTGACGTGTCAGGTTTCCTGGTGGACATTTGCTCTGGCTGGACAGCCAGGAACTTGCATGTGACTTAAAACTATTTTTGTGCATTCACCTTTCCCTCTTGCCTGCAGGGGATCTCCAGCAACACCTGCAGGCCATGTTCATACTGCTCCGCCCAGAAGACAACATCAGACTGGTAGGCTGGCTTTTGGCTTATCTGCTCTTAACAAACAGAAAGGTTAAGTTCCACTTGATAAATAAATCTCTGTAACTCCTGAAAGCAGTGGTGTGTGTGTTCCAGTGGTTTCATCAGTGGGTTTGGGCAGTCTTCTTTGCAACCACAAAGGCAGAAAAGCAGCTAACTATGAAAGGCTTACTTATTTGGTTGTTCTGTGAGGCAAATTGTGTGGCTGCAAGACTGCTTTTGTCTGAACCAAATACTGAGCACTTATGCTCTCAAAGTACTCTAACAATTGCCAGAGAAGCTGAGTAAATTAACTTGGTGTCCTGTTTATACCAAGAGTTGGTGACTTTTGTCTGACCACTGTGAACACCTGCCCTTCCATGTTAGTTCAGTTGTGTTCCTCACTCTGCTCTCTTAACTTCTTGTGTCCCAAAAGGCCACAGCTTATCAGGAAGGAAGGAGCATGCAGGATCCCCATGCAGCTATGCATCTCTATTGAATCTTGTCTTTCAGCTTTCCTGGGTTGTTGCCTCCTCTAATGATGTAATGAAAACTAGACATTAGTGTTTATAGCATTGATATGAGGCCTCCAGAAGCCAAAGAAGAGCAGTGAGGAATTTGTCTAGGACATGTTGAAGTGCTCTGCAAGGTCAGGCATGACTGCAGAGTATCTGCACCTCTCCACTCAGTAGGCTGTGGAGTTTCTTTCCTATGTTGTCTTGGTGCATCTTAGCAACATGTGCCCAAAGTAGGACTGCCAGCATCAGAAGTGTTCTTTTGGCACCTCTGGTTTGATGAATCCTCCTGAGCTGTGCTGGAGCTGGACTGATCCTATCAGTATAGCTAGGAAACAGCTAAGATTACTATGGAATGCTTTAATGTTAAAAATGACCACTGAAAATAATTTGCTGTAAGCAAGCTAAAGGACCCACTCCTAAACTTTGTCAGGCATACCTTGCTGTCACTGAAATTCCAGTGAAAGTGATGGCAGTGGAGGCTCTCAGTGCTTTTCAGAATCTGAGCCAGGGTTAGAACATTGGAAGCTATTGAACCTGTCATTGTTCAGCAATATCACTGGCTACATTGTGTGATTTAGGACAAATCAGCCTTAACAGCTGAATAAGGACTTTGTGGGCTGAGACATAAACTCTTTTGTTCAGAGCTACATTTGGAATGCTGAAATCTTGCATGAGGTTAAGTTCGATAGTCTACTTGAATTTAATTGATTCTTGACGAAGGAAGAGTGTGCAGAGCTGCAATAGGCTCCCAGAAAATGGGAGAGACAGATGAGATTTGGAATATAAACAGTACTGAGAGGAATGCTTTCTCCTCGTGTGTTGGCTGCTGTCATTTGGGGGGGGGCAGACTTCACAGCTCACAGGGCAGCAGAGGAATTTAATCTTCTATAAACCTACCCCTTAAAATTTGGAACAACTCTTGTTTCTGTTGGAGCTCTTGGCAGAGCTTTTTAGCTTTCCATGAGAGCAGGATCAAAGCAATGGTACCAGTGTAAGATCAGGAGGAAGGAAGAGGATGAGTTAAGAGTACAAACTGATTGAATGTACTCCTGTAGCTTTGCAGAGCAGGGACTTGTTCACCTACATGTGTTCAACAACAAAAGAAGACTTCAGAAAGTTGGGCAGTTTTTTTGTCTTCAAATAAATAACCCCATGAGAAATGTGCATGAAACATCTACTGTTGTGTAGCTTGAAAAAGATGAAAGGTCAGGATGAACTCCTTGGAATCTGCTGTTTGTAAAATACCACATCATACTTCTGACAAATCAAGAATGCAGCAGAAGATCAAGCTGGCTTGTGTTTAGGTGAGCCTAAAACTAAGAAAAGTGTTGTTGGTCCTGAAAGGACTAGAGAGGATGACTTGTTCATGAACAGGCCATAAATAACCTTCCCAAACCAACAAGAAAGCTAACTCTTTGTGAATGAGCTGTTGAGAAAAAACCTTCCATCTCATTGGTCCCTGAAGCTAGGCCATCCTGGCTAAATTGATTGGAATTTCATGTATCTTCATTTAAAAGGCATCAGATCACTTCTCTGTTGTGCTCCTAGCATATGAACTAGTGCTTAATGAGAGATTAGAGACTAATTTCTCATCTGATGGGCATGTTGGAGCTCTTAATAGTAACTTTTGAAGTTGGCTGGTTTACAATGTCAAGTTTGCTCGCTTATTCTAGTAAATTTAGCAACCAGTCATGGTTCTTTGCATTGTAGTAAGGGTGTAAGTACTGAATCTAGAGAGGCACAGTAAGCCATGCCCTGCTTCTTTTAACTGCCCATCTGAAAATCTCACCTCACTGACTTGAAGCTATGTGACCTTTGGTCCCTGTTTGTCTAGTCCTGATCTAAAGGGTCTTGTGTTAAAACCACATTTCCCATTGCTGCTAGCCAAGTTACTTTAGCAAAGTAAGTTAGGTTATGTTAATCCTCTTGCTGCTGGACTGCCCTTAAGAGAAGCAGAACAGAAGTTGTGTGTGGATGCCCTGGATGCTGGGCAGCTGTTGTTCACTTGCTCCTGTTTCCAGCAAGTATGTTTCTGTTTGAGGTTTGGTTCCTAACAAAGATAACAACTTTAACCACCACAACCTTGGTGATTGCTTGCTCTTCTAGGTTGAAGAGCACCCTTTGTGTTTTGCTACAAGTGGTTAGTTGTAGAAACAGTCATCTTTGGCAGAATTCACAACCTGAAGGACTGACCACTTTGATCCTCCATGTTTCCAAAGGAATCCCAATGACTCAAGAAGCAAGAAGGAAAATAAGGCTGGTTTTAGCATGACTTCTCCTAAAGAGATGGAGTGGGGCACAGTCTCTTGCTGAACAGAGCACGTCTGTCTGCTGGCACCAGCATTTGGGTAGTTTCTGGTAGTCTTCAGTCCCATTGGGCAAGTCTACAAGATGCAGTCAACACAGTCTGCTGCCTGCACTTGCTGTTCCACACCCATCACTAGAGCTGCTGCTCCCTGCAATGCCACTGGGAAGCTTTCCCTGCTGCTCTCAGCGTAGTCTCCTGCAATAGAACACTCCAGTGAAATAGTGAGCTCTGGTTTAGCTGCCATGCACTGTTTTAACCTTTATTGTAGACTCTGCCATATCTTGTGGCTGACACTTAGTGACTAGTGGACAGGTGAGGTGTGAGGAGGTCAGAGGGAGCTTCCACAAAGCTAGGAGATGTCATTCTGGCCTCAAGACCAAGTTAAAAAGAGCTAAGGGAGCATACTGGGAAAAGCAGCCTATTCCTGTGAGATCCAACACAACAGTTCTGTGATGTTAAGGATATAACATGACTGCTGAAACTGGGCTGTCTGAGCCATGAACTTCTGTGGGGGACCAAGAAGTATCTGCACAAGCAGTAGCTCAGGAAGGCTGCTGGTGTTTGAGGAATTAATTTTGTGAAGGATGTCAAACAACTATTGGTCACAAGGAATTTGGCAACCAGGTCCTGCTGCAGCAGGCAGGTGTCTGTCTGCAGCATGGGGCAAGGCTGGGCTCTGACAGCTCCTTCTCAATCATGTTTGCTCACTGCAGGTCCTGCTCAGAGTCCAAGAAGGAGTTTAACAATATGGTAAACACAGAGGCCAGACAGTGCCTTGAGGTTGGATTAGGCTGTCCAAAGTTAAGGTTCAGTCTACATAATTAAGACACTTTCTTTCTAGGGATGTCCTCATTCCTCTAGTTGGGATCCTGTGACTGGAATAACTGCAGATGACTTAGAGCAGAGTCCAAAAAGTGTTGCAAGTACAGGCTGCATTTGCTTAAACATCACTGTAGATGTTTATAGGCAGAACTTGCAACACTGGGCTCCTTTCCCCAAGCTCTTGTTAACCAATCTTTCTGTTAGAAGACTTCCTTCCTCATGGGTTCTGTAGGATTATTCAGTGTAGCCTCCCAGGAGCTTCAGTGTTGATCTGTCATTCACAACTTAGCTGCCCAGCTGCTTACTGAATGCTGTCAGTACTATTTTATTTGGGGGAGTTTTATGGTTCAGTTCAGACATCCTGCAGTCCTGCTAGACCTCTCTTTTGGCACTGGGGTACATGTGCTTGTGGTAGTAGCAATGAAGCACAATGACTTTGACATTTTCTGGGCACTCTGAATCCATCCATGGGTACAGCTTAGTAACAGGGAAAACTTTTCCTGCCAGGAAAAGGCAGGAAAGGCAGTAAGATATTTTCTGTCCAGCTGCTTGGGAAGGTGATAGAAAGACTCTCAGTGGAGCTGTTGTAGCACACAGTAGCTTAAAGGAAAGCCCTAGCTCTGTGGACACCCTCTGAGAAGGTGAAGAGCATATTCAGCACCCTCCTGTCCTCCATGAAGCTCACTAGGCTGGGACCAGTTGGAGGGCTGAGGTAGCCAGCCTTAAATGCAGCTTTGGTGGGACAGAGCAGGCCTGCAGGAAAGGGTGCAGCAGGCACCAGGAACATGCCAGCTGTTGAGGAAAGCATTGTGTGAGAGAGTAAGTTGCTTCTCCCTCTTCCGTTGGGTACCCAACTGAGAAGTATGGGCCAGCTGCACTAGTGCAAACTGCATCACTGCTTCTGCGGCTGTCACTCAGCATGACAAAGTGGCTTGTAAAGGTCATAGTGTGTGTTTTGCTGGCTGCACTGCTGACCTCTCCCCTTCTTCTCTTTAGGCTGTAAGACTGGAAAGCACCTACCAGAACCGCACTAGGTACATGGTGGTGGTGTCCACCAATGGCAGACAGGACACCGAAGAGAGCATTGTCCTAGGAATGGATTTCTCTTCCAATGACAGGTACTTAGAGTGTCCATGTGTTCACCCACATGTCAAGTCAAGTGGAGAAACCACTGTCTGGTGTCCATGCTTTTCTGGGGATAGACTGCTTCAGTTTTTCACCCTACCACTTTTCTTGAGATCCAGAATTGCCCTTTTATTTCTTGAAAGGAGATGACAAATGGGAAGGCAACAGCACAGGTCAGCGTTTCCTCCATTCCACCGAGCCTCAGACTTGTGTGAGGACGTTAAATGCCTTTAAGTGTCTCTGAATGGTGAGATCCCCTGCACACCAGAGACAGGGAAAAGAAAGAAAAAGCTGCAATTAGAGAAGCTGGACATCAGGGTTCAGGAGAGCAGCTAGTAAGTGACTGTCAGGCAGCTTCTTGCCAAGGTCATGGCACAAAAGGCCTGATGGAAACATCAGGGTTGCTGTGGGCAGATGTGTCTCCCCAGACATCAGTATGACATCAGGATTTAGTGCTTTTGCTTCGTTCATTTAAATTGCTGCTGACCTCTCCAAAAAGGCTGCAGAATGTGGCTGGGAAGTAGCTTCTGCCATTGGAGTAAGCCAGGAGGCAGCACCCTCAGCAGCTTCATGGGCAGAAGCTTTGAGTTTAAAAGGGGATGCTGGGCACTTTGGAGAGGGCATGGAGGCACGTAGCTCTTTAAAAATGAGTTGTAAGTAAATCTTAGCCTAGGTGAGGAATGTTCCTTGGATATTCAAACTATTTTGGAAGGTTTCAAAGACATTCTTCCTTCTAGCACAACTGCTACAGGAATGAGTCTTGGGTTTTGAACCTAGGTGGAAGAAATTACTTTCAGATAGTGAGCAGGGTCACTAGAAAATCTTTTTGAACTGCTTGGCTAAGAAATTGCTTTCCAAACAGCTCACTCACCACAACAGCCACCATGCTTGATTTCAAGGGGCTGGGTTTGGATGCTTAGCTCCAGTGATGCCTGCTGAAAAAGAAAGACCAGACTGATGCTGCCACTGGTTCCTGGCTCCCTTCCTGTGCGTGTGTGCACAGCTGTAGCTCAGAGATGCTCATGTGGTAGTGTAAGAATAACTTGTCCTTGCACAGATTGTTGTGAGCTTGGAGCTCGCTGTTGGCTGTGATATACAGCACAACCATCTCTGATAACTGAGAGCTCACTGGTATTCAGTCCCTAATAACATACCAGGGTCATGTTAGCTTTCTGCTAGAGTTACATAGGTTCTGGATGGTCAGTCTGATACACCCTCCCCTGGCCCACTTGGTATTTATAACTCAATGTGGACTTGTTGCTATGGTCTCTGATAAGTGCTTGCTGAACAGTATCACTAAAAATACCCTGGGCACCTTGGGAAGCCTTTCAAAATCACATCTTTCCATGAGCTCATCTCGTGTTGTCAACAGAAATAGCTGTGTGCTGCACTGTCTCCCTGTGCTGGGCACCAGTCACTTCGAGGCATTGGTGTCTGCTGGCCCACTGGGGCCTCATGCCTCACCCTCTTCCCCCAAGACTCCTCCTGGAGTCTTGCCCTCTTCTCCCACTTCTCATGAGCTGCAGACTGATGGGCATGTTAGGGCTTGTGGAAATTTGAGAGCAGCTAGTGCAAAGCATCAGAGCAGGAAGCAATTAGATCCAATTCTTCAAGATGCTACTTTGGTTATGGACCAAGTTTACAGCTTTATGAGGTTCAGCTTTTTTGTTTGACCACCTGGTGCAGATTGTTTTGGGGTTCCCCCAGCCCTGCTTTTTTCCCCATTGCTTGACTTCTGCTCTTAACTTGGCTTTTTGTTCAGCATTACAGAGAGCAGGTGACTGTGAGGGCAAAGAGGTTCAAAGCAGCTGAGAGAGGAGTGGGTTTGCCAGGAGGAGTCTGTCTCGACTAGGCTGTTGTGCTCATCCTTAAGGTGTGGGAGGGTGAAGAAGGAGAAGGAATCAACAACTGGTGATAGACTGTGATTGCTAACCTACTGTGCTCTCAGTCATCCTGCTATTCCCAGCAGCTGTGGCTGAGGGACAAACAAGAAAACAAAGCTGTGGATTACAAAATCGGAGCTAGAACCAAACCACTTGAGCCTGAGAAGGACTAATCTGTAAAGAAGGCCTTGAGCTGACTGAAGACTGTGAACCCCCTCTGACCCTTCTGCACAAAGCTTGCTGCTTCTGAATCCTGTTTGCTCTTCTCCTGGGCATATGTTAACCCTTTAAGCTTACTTGAAAGAGTACTGCTGTACCCTGTATCTGGTTAGTGAGCCTTGCCAGATTCCTGTAGAACAACACTGGCACTGTTTGTCCCTGAAGCAGCAGTGGGGTTTTCTGATTTGGTTTTGGTTGTTTCTTTTTTAAATGAGCACAAAAATACACAACCATTGCTGTGAAATGAGGATAATGGCCTGGTGCTGTAGTAGATGGGCTGATCTTCTCTTTCTTACTGCAGTAGCACTTGTACAATGGGCTTGGTGCTGCCGCTGTGGAGTGACACCTTGATCCACCTGGACGGAGATGGGTGAGTGTCTTTTGTATGTTGTAGGCCAATAGCAGAGAGTCTGTGTGTGTGTGAGCTTACAGCACAGTGTATGAGGAAGGACTCAAATAATTGCAGAACTCTTAGAGGTCCAGCAGACCTCCTGCTGTTGACCTGCAGTGGGTTAGTAGGCTCAAAGGCCCTAAATCACAGTGGTTGTGGCAGGGAATACCAGTAATTGACTTATCTGTGAATAAACATGGACTGAGACACTGGCTCGTGTGTCTGTTTAAGCTGAAGCAAAGGAGCTTTCACTGAGTGGGTGTGCAGTGAAAGCTCCTTAAAAGGATCCTATTATGTGTTCCTCCATCATGTTTGCAGCAGGCAGCATTCAGCTGAACATAAGAATGATTTTTCTCTGCCAAATAGACACCTGACTTGCAGACTCCTGTTTGTGCTGGTTGCAAAAGCTGTCCAGTGCAGTGCATGGAATGACTTTTCTTTCCTTGGTAGCTGCCCCAGGATCACTTTAGCTGGACTCTGTTGCTCCCAGCTGTGGCACTGAATTTGTGTTGCCAAGGTAAACAGCACAGCCCAGGACTGTCCCACTGTCTTAGTTTCGTTCCCAAACAGCAGCTGCTTAAAGAAGTTATCTTAGAGCTTTTAGTGTGCTATTTTGATCTGTTTGCTAGCTGAACTCAGCAGTATATGCTTAGGGCTGCTCCTTTGCTCTTCTAACATGCTACATTATTATTAACTGAAAAGTTGCTTTTGGGACACATTTTTACTGTGCCTTTTTTCCTCTCTCCAGAGGGTTCAGCGTATCGACAGATAACAGGGTTCATATATTCAAGCCAGTGTCTGTACAGGCAATGTGGTAAGTGCTTACTATAGTATGTCCCAGTCATCTTTTTCCAAGGTGTTTGGCTGCTTGAGCTTTTAAAAAGCAGGTGCTGCTTTGCATTGTTGGTATCTTGAGACCTACTCAAGCAGCCAGAAGTCTCCTTCAGAAACAAAGAAGGAAGTTTGATACCAAGGGAAACAAACCATGCCAGTGCTGTATATAGCAGTGAGTTAATAGTGCTGCAACCATGCCTTCCTCTCAGCTGGGGGCAGGAAGGAACAGGGTCATTTTCCTTGCAAAGGGCTGCTGCTCTGAATCTCTCCAAGGCAGTATTACTTTGAGCATATGCTTGAAATATTTTTATTTGTCATAAATAAGGGAATACACACTGTGCATATATGTCTCCACTGAGACATGTTCATTTTGATAGCAAGAAGGAAGGAGAAGCTGCCTGCATTTTTCATTCCTTCTAGGGTGGTTCATGTAAGAATGCAGTGGCCATGAAAGTATTTCTGGCTCAAGCTTCTTTGCATTGCCGAAATACATCCCCTGTGAGGATGTCATGCTGCTGTCACCCCAGTGATTTTTGACCTGGATCCTTCTGATCCCAGTCAAACATTTCAAGCAAGCTAAAAATAGGAGAGGGGGATTTGTTTCCCAGCAGCAGCTGAAGAAACTTCTGACTTGCCCCCTACTGTGAGGGAAGGCAGACACCTAAACACCTCAGTAAAGTCAAGTCCTAAGCAGTCAGTTGTGTAGCTCTCCTGGTGTCCCTGCCCTGCATGCAGGGGAGCTGGTGACACAGTAGGAGCTGTCAGAGTGCCCTGCCTTGGACAGGACACAAACTGTGCAGCTTATTTATGGCTTAGGTAGTTGTAGCAGTTCTTAGTGCCAGAGACACAGGTGCCTCTGCCATCTGAATTGTGAGCACCTTTGCTGCTTTCCAGGCTTGTCTTGGCATACTTCAGTTTAAACCTGCAAGCTCTTGCAGCCTGTGGTTATCCACACCCTTCCAGGGCAGCCTCCTGCTCAGTGCCAGGAGCTGTTGCACTGGAGTTTGTACCAACTGATGAGATGTGATCAGCATTCCAGCTTTGGCCACTGCTTTGTGCTTGATACCAGCCTGAGGAAGAAATGATAATCCTCCAAGTATTTTTTTTTCTTTCTAGGTCTGCTCTGCAGAGTTTACATAAGGCTTGTGAGGTGGCACGGAGCAACAATTACTACCCAGGGAGCCTCTTCCTCACGTGGGTCAGTTACTATGAGAGCCATATCAACTCTGACCAGTCATCAGTCAATGAGTGGAATGCCATGCAAGATGTCCAGTCCCACCGGCCCGACTCACCCGCCCTCTTCACAGATGTGTAAGTTGGTTTGGCTCTGCCAAGCCAAAGTGTTTGGCTGTCAAGCACTGCAGTCTCCAAATGAGGAGACAGTTTCCCCAAGAGATTGCTCTTAATTAGATATTAATGAGGAGATATTTCCTGCTCCAGGTAACAAATGAATTCCTGGTTAGGTAAACATCAGCCCTAGAAGTTAAGCCTTCCTGGGGCTCCTTTGCAACTCCTCCTGTCTCTGTTTTCAGTCTAATTGTTTACCTTGGGCTTTAGGCTCACAGATCTTTGGTTCTGCAAGATAGGTCCCATATTACTAGTGAGACCAAGCTGTGGTGTGTTGTAGTACCTAGGGTTTCCTCTTTGCTGATTTTGTGCTCTGGTTTCCAGGCTTGGTGTCTCTTGGAATGAACAGCTTTCTCTAGACTTTGCTCCTAGGCTGGTACATGTCTGAGCACATTTAGGGTAACATGGTCTTTTTTTTCCTTACTCAGTTCACTTTGCTGGAAAGTGAAGTGTTTATGTATGGACTTCTGAGACAGTGGGCTTGGAAGCATCCCTGTAGGCATCCATCAATACACCTAAGAGTGGGGACACAGAGCAATGCAGTTTTTCACCATTCTAAGGAGCTCTGCAAGTGTGGAACAGGACAGTGTATAGGTCCCAAGCTATCTGCAGCTCAATGCTTGGATGTCTGGTGATACAAGGTCCAAAGCAGTGGCTGAGGTAGGTAGGTAGATAGTTTGGAAAGGCAAAAATTATAGGCTGTGTCAACAGTCAAGGTTTACCCCCCCTGTGATTAGTAATTGCTGACAGTACTGATACCATAAAACCTTAAAGGTAGTCTGTGTCCAGATGTGATGTCAAGTATGAGGACCTAGTTGCCCAGTTTGTAGCAGAAAAAATGGCTTCATTAGCCCCCAGCTGCTTTCCCAGTATTAATAATGCCATTGGTTGATTTACACTCTCAGATATTTCCTGTTGTTAAGAGTTCAGTGAGTGAATAATAGTACTAAGCAGTTGTTCAGCTGTGAACAAGTCTTCACACTTGATTGGGTTTTTTTAATGTAGAAGGAGAGTGGCTGAAAAGTTTTGGCAGGCTGTCAGATTCATATTCTCTGGTAGCCTTTCCTATATAAATTTTATGTAACCCACCCTTCCCCTGGTGGCAGCAGTTGTATGATTTCTTGAGGACACCTAGACAGCATTCTCTTAATTGAGTCCTGAAATAATGTGTGAGGTTAAAAGGACCAGGAACTTTCATGATTTTAATTTGTGAACCACCAGTTGGACACTTGTAAAGCAGTGAAGTGTCTGTGCAGTTGCCACCCTGGCAACCTTCCAGAGAAAGGCAAAGGTGGTGTGAGATGTTGCTGCTGTGTCCCTTCTAAAGATGATGGCTGAGACAGTTCTGTGCTGCTGCTCTCTTGCAACTTTCCCTGGTGTTAGTCAGGCTATTTTTGCAGCTGGTGATAAGGCTCCTGGCAGCAGAGGCTAGAGGAATGCACAGAGGCTTAGCTGCCCTCGTCTCTCCATGTAAGGAGCTTTGGAGCTCTTACCTTTCCAAGAAAGGTAGGGAGAGGCTTAGATATTGCTCCAGAGAGTATAATGCAGCCTTCCCAATTTAAATTTTACCAAATACCAGAGGTTCTCTGGATGACTGCAATGGATTAGGAGCATTCAGTTCATCTCTTTCATATACGACTGGGTATCTAAACTGGACTTTACAGTCACCTGAATTCCCTCCAGCTGAGGACATGCTCAGGGGAAGTAGTGTATCTGAGACTCTGCAGAGTATCCAGTCTATACAATACCTGTTTAAAAAGTGCCACAAAGTCCAGTTTGTTTCCCCTCCCAGTGACTCTGTTGCTTTCTTCTGACAGTCCAACTGAACGGGAACGCACGGAACGACTAATTAAGACCAAGTTAAGAGAGATCATGATGCAGAAAGATTTGGAGAACATTACATCAAAAGAGGTGCGTGGTGAGGGAGCAGCACTGGCAGGGCTGTTGTGCAAACTAGAGAGCTCTGTGCTTGATGCTGTGAAGAAAGGCCAGAACAAAAACTTTACATGGCTTCCTTGTGTTCCTTCTCCCCACCCAGATTCGCACTGAGCTGGAGATGCAGATGGTGTGTAACCTGCGGGAGTTCAAAGAGTTCATTGACAATGAGATGATAGTGATCCTTGGGCAGATGGACAGCCCCACACAGATTTTTGATCATGTCTTTCTGGTAAGTCTAACAGTGGATTCAAGAGTAAACATGCCTAACACTTCACACTGTGTCTTGGTTGACATAGGGGCCTCTGGAAGAACTTAAAGGAACTCTGAAAGAGAGACACCAGTGCTGGTGAACAAGAGCAGCCTGGCTTCTTGCTTGTACTCAGCTTTGCCATGCTTCATCAGCCAAGCTCTAGACCCTATCACTGGAGGGTGGAAGGGGAAAAGTCTTAATTCTGCCTGCTTTTCTGGGTTCTTTCTGTAGATGTAAGGCCAGTTTTATAGTTTTAACTGTCCAGGGTACCCTACACGAAATTCTTGGAGTATCCATGTGTTTGGGAAGGACATAACTACACAGCTCCATTCCCTCTTTGCTGTAATAACATTCAGCTGGAGTGACACTCTAGTAACATGGAAAGCTCTGCGTTCGTGTGATCCAGGAGGAATAGAGGAGCTTAACAATGAATCCTGGAGATAAGTCACTTAAGGAAACATAAACATTTTGCTGTTTAATGTTTTGCTTGCTTAGTTGCCTTTTGTTGCTGCTGGGGCCTGTCCTAATTACTGCCTCTCCTCCCCATGAGTCAGTGCTCCTCTGGATTTCCCAGCCCTGGAGCAACGGGTGCAGGTTTGGTTGGACTGTCTAGCCTCTGAGGTTGGCTCAACCTTAAAGAAAGCCATTCCTCTTGGACCAGCTAGCCTTTCCAAATGGAGAGGGCCTCTCCCAGTCTCCTGAAGCTTAGTGCCTTGGCTCAGAAGGGATGGTGTATGTTAATGTGAGTGCTCCCAAGAAACTGTGGTGGGCTAGAGCCAGGAAGTTTAAAGTACCTACGATGTAATGGGTTTTATTTTGCAGACTCTGTTGACCAGAGAGACCTGTTACAGGCTCACAGTGCTAGTCAAAAGCAGTATAGGCAGTTCAGTCTGCTGTAGGGCTTGGAGTCTTGGTGCTTGAGTGCATTTAATAGGAACAAGACCTTTAAAACAAGGCTTGCAGGCAGCACCAAAGAGAAGAGCTTGGTTTCTAACTAGCTTGGTTTCCAAGCTAGTGTGTGGAATAGAAGTATTTGCAAAGCAACTCTCTGCAGTGAGGAGCAGTGCTGCTAGGCCTGGGTAGCAGCTTAATTCAGGAATGTGTATACTGCAAGGCAAAGTCATACAGTGAGGTCTGTGGAAGGCATGGAGCTGCTTCCTTCCAGGTGGAGATCCCACTTAGGGAGCAAGCTGCATGGAAGCCCTGTGTGTGCTGCAGAGAAGAGGGTTAGCTTAGCCAGGGTTGTATGTGTTTTATTTCTCTGCTCACATGGGCTTTGAACATGGGGAGAAGAGGTGTAACCTAACTGAGCTTATGGTGTTGCTGCCTTTGATGTGAGAGATGAGTGTTTCATGTATAAAGAGCACCTGGATGGTTTTTAAATGAAGGCAGTCTCTCTTCTATGGGGTAGAGCTTGCAGCAGCCTCCAGGGAAAGGGTGGAATGGTCTCATCTTTGAGGTTGAGCTGTCAGCAGTTTGCAGGAAGTGCCAGCACATGGTAGTGGGCTCCAGCTTTGCAGAGCTGTTTGTTGCATCAGAACAGATGTGGTGAGTGGAGTGAGATAAGGTGCTGAACATCAGCCCTGTTACTACTCTTCTGTGTCCTCTTTTACTCAAAAGACCCTCCCTCCACTCTCCAGCACTTGACTGGCCAGCTTCCTCCTCCAGTTCCCTCCATCAGGGAGGCCATGCCTGCCTCTTGCCTGAAGTGTCCCTTTGCATCTCTTCCCTGCAGGGCTCTGAGTGGAATGCCTCCAATTTGGAAGACTTGCAGAACAGAGGGTGAGTAGCTTCAGGCCATCAGATTAAAAACAAAAGCCTGGCTTCAACACTTATCTATACAACAAACTCTCTTCCATACCTGCTGTGTAACCTGAGTCTTACTAAAGGGTTTGCAGATCTGAACAAGCTCTCTCTTCCTACAAACTCCACATCCCACAAACAGACATCATAAAGTAAAAGAATCTTGTTGCCTGCCCTTGACTGACATTCCCTTGGTGAACAAAGGAAGCCAGCAATCTCATAGCTATAAGTAGCAAAAAGCTACAATTGGTTAACTGAATGCTGCATAGTTGGCTCTGTGCCCTCTGCTTTGTCCCCTTGCTCTGGGCTGAGGTCTCATGATTACAGAGACGCTTTGGAGTCTGCACCTCCAGACTGTGGCAGGAAGGAAAACATGTAAAAGAGCATTTGTTGCTTTGAGTGGGGCCCAGTAGGAAGTAAAGTCCTATAGCTCTCAGGTTTAACACTGATGGGTTCCTCTGTCTCCTGCCCTTCCTTTCTTTCAGGCTTAAGCTTCAAGTGTCCTTTCTCTGGGCCAGGTGGATCCAAGGACCGAGATTTTGCAATTAAACCACTGTTGATGGATTTGGCTTATTTGTGCCAATCCAGTAGAAAAAACCTAATCACTCTGCTGAATTGAATTTATAGCATGCTTCTGTACCTTGGAGAATCAGCTTGGCAAAACTGACTGTCCTCATGCAGCTCAGGGTCTGCCGTACTTTCCTTGGTTCCGACAGGTCCTGCATAACTGCTAGCAACCTCATACCTGCTAGGGAAAAGGGATGTCACTCCCTTGCAGTGCTCTTGTTCTGAGATCCCAGCACAACTGCAGCTCATAAGCATCTTATGAGTAACCCTCAGGGCTAAAAATACTGGGTGTATTGTACATAAATACCATATGCTTTCTCTAGCAGTTTCCTTCCCAGAAAATTTAGGGATAAGAGATAAATCTTCCCCAGTGGCTTACTGTTTTGTTACATCTCTCTGTAGTTATTTCATGCATTTGTTTAACCATGGTGTTGCTCACAAGCTTATGCTTTCAGTCTTCCTGTGTTGTGGGTGCAGCAGGAGGAAAGATTCACAGAGGGGCTTTGAGAAAGTGTCCAAACACTAACTGAACAACCTGTGCAGGAACTCCTGTGACACAAATGTTGCTAACACTTAGGCCAGAGAGATGATGGGCAAGCAGTGTAACCTGACATAGCATAGAGGAGGTTTCCAGTCCAGAGACTGGAGCCCTTTCATTAGAGGTTAGGCTCTAAGTTAGTCAGCAAAACCTTTTGTCTGTGTTAGCCATTGCTTCTGTACATTAAGTCTTGGTTTCCAAGGAGAAAGAAGACTGCAACCTCAAATGCTTTGAGTTTTGCCACTCACAAAGCAAGACAAGGCTGTTGTGCAGCAGCTGTGGTATCTCTCTGAACTTGCTGTGTTCTGCACACTCTGCATTTTTATCTGCTCTCTCTTCCCCCATAGGGTGAGGTATATTTTGAATGTGACTCGAGAAATAGATAACTTCTTCCCTGGACTGTTTGAATACCATAACATTCGAGTATATGATGAAGAAGCAACAGATCTTCTGGCATATTGGAATGACACCTACAAATTCATCTCCAAGGCAAAGTAAGTCTTTTCAGAACAGAACAAGCACATTTAGAAGATGTGTACTAAGCATTTTATATTTTCTTACTGATTTTCTTAAGTACTTTTCCTCCTTGCCTACCTAGGATCAAAGTGTTTTCATTTTGTAGTTTGTGTCTTTGTTACAGTTGCCTTCCACAAATTTTCATTCTTGGGAGTGTTTGTACAAGGAGCAGGTTAGGGCCAGTGAGAGGTCTCTGCACAGTTGGCAGTCCAGGCAGACAGTGGAGGAGATCATTCCTGTACTAGAGAGCTAACAGTTTGTCTGCTGCCTGGGAAATGCCCTGGATCTGCAGAGGTGCTGGTGGGAGGAAAGGGCAGGAACAAATCGAGCAGGGTTTAACAAAAGAAAGAAGCAAAACCTTATAAGCCAAACACAAACATAAGCTGTTCCCTGCATTGTGAGGTTGGACAGTGAAGACCACAGCCTGGAAGTGATTTCTTGTGGTGTAATGCTCCAAAGCAAACTCTTGCCTTCAACAGGAGTAAATGCCTGTGTAGGTCTCTGAGCTGTCAGTTACAGTGAGTAACCTGATAGCAGATGCTGAAAGTAGGGCCTTTTATTGCAAAGAACTGCATCCCAGTTATATGAGCTGTCTCCAGTTAATTCAGCAGCCTTCTTAAGGGAAAACTGGTCAGAAAGCAGACTGACTTATGTTGCCTTCAGAGTGTTACTGCCATTATAGAAGTCTGTCATCTCTTAACTATAGGCAGTGCTTGCAATTTCTCATAGCCTTTAAAAGGTGACTTGAGTATGGCTCAAGACTTAATTTATTTAAGACAATTTCTTTAAAAGACATCACTGTATTCCCTTACATATTGATTTTGAATTGTTGTCATCCTCAGAAGTATTTTCCTGCCAAGATTATTTTCCATTGGGGTTTAAGCAGTTGGACCTCAATAGTGTATTTGAGGTGATGTAAGTTAATAATCTTCCAAACTGAGCCAACTACTACATCCCCTTCTTTGCCCTGTCTTCTTGTTGTGTTGGGAGGGAGGTTAATCATCAAAAGCATTGCAAATAGATCAGTCACAACATTGCAAAGCTGAAGAGTCTTAAAGCATCTACAGGCTGCTATAGCCCAGTGTACCCCAACCAGTGCAGACATCTCTGTGTGTCTGGGGTGTGTGGATGCAGGTACAGGCTAAGGCAGCTGCCAGCAGCTGAGGTCTGCTCTGTGGTCTTCTGGTTTGTCCTGTGAGAACTTCACATGACTGGCAATCCAGAAAGCCTGGCACTTCAGGGAGCACATTAAAGGTGCCAAACCCCAGTTCTCTCAACTTGCTCCATGCCAATGCCACCCAGTGCACGGAGTTCACATAGAAGGGCTGTAACCTGCCTCCTTGTATTGCACAGCTGACAAGTGTTGTTTCATTCCTTGGAGCAGAGTACTGGCTGCCCTTTCAGGGTCTGTACCAGCCTCACCAAGCACAGTAGCTGCCCATTGCACTCAAAGGTACTCTTTGCTCTGTGTTCGGTGAGGAAAAATGAATTAAAGCTGAGGGATCTTCCATCTTATTGCAGCAGGGCACTGCACTGCAGCAATTGTTTGAGGTGTCTGCCCCCAACCATGGGAAGGTTATTTTTTCCACTTGCTTGCATTTGGACAGGTACTAAGGTATTGCAAAAAGCAGGAAGGGTGAGCTTTCTACCTATAGACACCTTAAAAAATGGTGGTACAATAAAAATCTGCCAGGTTGGTCCATGAGGTTTTTGGCTAAATTTGCACCAACCAGTGTCTCGAGAGATGTGGATGGGAGCTGGGTGGGGTTGGTCTTGTTGAGCCAATTGCCAAACCCAATAATATGCTGTCAAAAGTTTGCAGTAGAAGAATTCTCTGTGCTAGAGGCTGCCCTGAACTGCTCAGTATCTTCCAGGGATGTGTTTCAAAACTGTGACACCACATTTGTGCGATAATACCCTTTTTATTTGGAGTACTGCTTGATACCACTGGGCCATTTGGGCTGAGTTCAAGGATGTCATATTAATCTTGAGCAGTCTTCATAAATCTCTGCAAACAATTGATGTTTGTCTGCTTTGTGATAAAGGCTTCAGAAGAGCTTTTGTAACAAGATCTGTTAAGAGTATTAAGACTTTGTTCTTCACTTTCTGTGTCTTGCTCCAGTTTGTAAATTGGATTATCAGATCCCATCCCAGACTTCAAGCTGTGGCCACAGTGTTGAAAATGTGTTCGATAATGCTCTGGTAAAGAAGTTGCTATTTTCTTAAGCTTCTCAGAGGCTGTGTTTTCTATTTAATCATCTTCTTTTGTCTTTCTCCTGCTTCAGGAAAAATGGTTCCAAGTGCCTGGTGCACTGCAAGATGGGAGTGAGCCGTTCAGCATCCACAGTGATTGCCTATGCCATGAAGGAGTACGGCTGGAACCTGGACAGGGCTTATGACTACGTGAAGGAGCGGCGCACCGTCACCAAGCCCAACCCCAGCTTCATGCGGCAGCTGGAGGAATACCAAGGGATCCTGCTGGCCAGGTGAGTGGAAGGAATGATCCTGATTTCCCATCTTAAGGCATAACACTTAAATGATCGACTTCATTATTTTAGTTGGAGCTTCCATCGCTGCTTTGTGTGAGCTCATGGTTGTCTTGGGAAAGATAGTACTCTGTTTTCGTGGGTTATCCCAGCTGAGCCTGGGAAATCAGGTGTAATAAAGAGCTTTTAGGAGGCTCTTTGGCTTCTAGGATGGCTGGTTTTTGGAGAGTAGCATCCCATGAATTGCCACCCAAATGCAGCATTTAAAGCTGTGCAGGCTCCAGCAGAGATAAATGATGTCCCTATTGCTTGTAACATCACTTGGCAGGGAATTCGCTTTGTCTCAACTCCACAGCTCCCTGTTGAACATGCCCCTCTTCAGCAGCTGGTCTGGTTTTATTTAGATCCCTTGGGTAAGTGTTGGTGTTAGGGGAGGGGACAGGATGTTCTGTGCGTTGCAACAGAGGTGTTTATTCCTGCATGGAGGCCTGAAACTGGTCTGGATATGGCCTTGGGTATGGGCAAGTGTTTTGTAATCCAAAGTTTATCACCTGATTAGCAAAAAGACATAAATCTTGCATGCTTCTGAGAAACCCACTTGTAAACTGTGTTAAGCAATGTCTGCACGTGATCAGCTGGAAGGAGGTAGTGATACTCTGTGTTTTGCAGATTACAGTATTTTGTTTAGGATCCTGGTGTGTTTTGCTAGGGAGCAGGTCTGAAGCAAGCAGCATTACCCAAGATGAGCATCCTACCACAGGAGGTGTGGCCCTTCGTGTGATTTGACCAAAGTAGTTATTTAATAGCTTCTTGGTACTGTTGAAAGGTGCCTGCCTTATGCTCTTCTTTACAGTCCAGGCACACGTGTGCTCTCTTCAGGGCACATTTCTCATTTCTGTCCTCTGCTTCATTTTTGTTCCTTTGGGTCTGTCCTATCCACCTGCAAAGACCAACCTTTCCCTTCTTCTGTGCTAATGACTTGCTATTCCTTCTTTGCTCTCCACCTGCTCCCAGCAGTCTGGGTATCTCTGCTGCTGGGACAGGTCTGGATTCCTAATTTTTACACCAAACCCCTGGTGTAAGCTCCTCCTGTCACTGAAGTGTGCTTTCTCTTTCCCTCTCTGCACAGATTAGCAACCTGAGGGCTCCTCCCAGCTTATTCCCTGATCAAGTGCACCTACTGGATCTTTGTCTCTCGGCTTCCCTTGCCCTGCTGCCCACATGTTGACTGCCATAATGACGCTCTTTTCTCTCTGAAAAACCAACCAAGTAGTATCAAGTGACAGGATAGGCCACAGTGGAGTGGGTATTTTAAGAAATTGTGCCCTTCTGGACTGAAACTCTTTAAGACAGACACCACACCTGCCTTTGGTGCCTTGTGACACCAAACATGCTGCTGGCACCAGTTAATAAAGGTCAGTGCTTAACTCTGGTGTGCTATGTAGCACTGAGCAGACTGGGAAATTAGATCTCACTGGGGTAGACTTGATGGAGCTAAAGAAGCTTTTCAGACATGAAAAACACAACAGGTTGGTGAACACCTGTGAGGAGTCCTGGGATGGCAGCAGCTGGTGTTATCACATCTTCAGGGCCCCAGCCCTGCAGTTGCTTTAGGTAATCTGTCAGTCTGGTAGTTGCTGGCACATCTGCAAAGCCTCCCTGTACAAACATTTTGTTTAAAGATTTTATTTTCCCTTCCTGTCTTCCAGTCATCTGTTTTTCAGGAGGTGAATCTTTCTTGCTGTTATCTTTTCTGTGGTGTGTGTCTCCCCTCCCACATCACACCACAGATCCTGACCTACTCTGCAAGTCCCCATACAATGGCATCAACAGGATTACTTGTGAGGCTTTAAAAAATGCAAGAGCAGTGCATTACATCTGTGTGCAGGACTGAAAAGGCTGCAGTAAATGAAGCTTCACTGAAGCAAGGAATGGCCTCTGTGTGCAGCAGAAATGATTCCTCTTTATGCAGTTCCTTTCTCAGGTCCAAACTGCTTTATTTTGACTTTCTTCTCTGTGTTGTTTAGCTTTGTCCTCTGACCTCTGGCTGCCTTGTTTATTGCTGCAGTATTCCAGGACAGGTAAAAACAAAAACAAAACCCCAACAGATTCACCCTCATGTGACTGCTCCTATTTCAGAGGGAAGGTATGTGAGGGCAGCCATGTGCTCGCACTATCTAGTTACGGTTTTGTGTTGGGATTATAGCAACTGGGATATGTTTCCCAGCTGTAAAATGAAAACCCCCTGCCTGCTTTTAGTCACAACAACAAGCATATTTTGCTCTTCAGGACTGTCATACCTCCTGGGGTTAGTTAAACTGTCCCCTTCCTCTGTCGGTAGATGCAGGAGGCTGAGCCAGCTGTGTTTCTTTTATTAGTTATGAATCAGTTACAGGGAAACAGTGTTTGGGGATCCTCTCTGCTTTGTGCAGCTTGTGAATCAACAGCAGAGCTTCAGCAACAACCTGCCCTTGCCAGTGTCAAACTTTGCTCCAAAACCCATTAGAGACAGAGCACATGCACCCCAGAGTAATGCCTTTTAGTCTCTAATCTCGCATATCCTCTCCTCTGAGAGGCCCTGATTCTGCTCTGTGTTGTCCATGAAGGTTGTAGCTGATTATGGGGTTGGAAAGCTAAATCTGGGATGGATTATTTTCCTTAGCTGTTGGGCACCCACAGCTAAACTGGTACATTGTAATTAGTTCAGTAGTATCTGTTAATTAACTGGCTGCAGCCAATGGATATGTCTGGGAGTGCTCGCTCACGCTAGCAAGGGACTGGAAAGGTTTTGCAAGGTCTCCTGCAGATCCAAGGACCTTTCTGTGGTATCTGCTCTCCTCCTAGGGGCAAACGGTGGAAGCACAGCCCTGTGGCCGTGGTCACTTGGCAAAGCCCTTGCAGACATGGCTAGTTGGTGTGGTTTTGGTGCAAGAGGTTGCCTCTCTGTAAGCCCGGGGCTGTGGGCTTGGTTTTATGGCAGATGAAGATCGGAAGGTGGTGTGATGCACCTGGCAGTTGCTTGGCCTTGTGACTGCTCAGGCCTTTCTAAAGGGGCTTTCCAAGACCTGGAGACCTCTTGAACTTCCTTCCTGTGAAAGGCAGGTTGTGTTTTGGGCAGCTTGTTGATTGTTGAGAATGTTTTCTGTGTTTTACACACACACTCACACCCACATCTACTTACCCACCCTGCCCTTGTGGTTACCAGAGCCTAGTTAGCAATCACTGAAGCTGCTCAAAGAAGGAGCCACAAGGGAAATTGGACTTTATTCAGTGTCCACTCACTTTCAGATCTAGGGACCCTGTCTCTTCTGGTCATTGCTCACCTGCTAGAAAATGGAAAAGTGCTTACTGGCTGAGAAAGGACCACATTCTGTAGGCAGTTAAACATTGCATTTATTGAATAAACTGATAAATACTGAGGAATATATGTGTGTGTGGAGCAGAACAATGCCATGGGATTTAGCTACTGGAAAGAGGCTTGTTATTGGATCAACTTCTCCAGCAACAGCTTTGGCCCTGAACTATTCAGGTGAAGCTGTGGTCAGTGCCTCCAGTATTTAGTACTGTTTCTCCTGCAGTTTGCATCTTCTTACAAGGTGAGTCTGGCTCTGGTATGTGAAAACACTACTCAATGTTTTCGTTTGCTTTTCTTGCCTGCAGCAAACAGAGGCATAATAAACTGTGGCGCTCACACTCAGACAGTGACCTCTCAGACCATCATGAGCCCATCTGCAAGTCTGGACTAGAGCTGAACAAGAAGGAGATCACCACCTCAGCTGATCAGATCTCAGAGGCAAAGACCAATGACAACCAGCAGCCTATGTCTCCCATCTACTCAGCTGATCTAGACAGGGAGCAGCAGCTCCCAGAGGATGCAAACATGATTGAGGAGATGTGTGTGAAGGAGAGGATCCACCTAGAGTTTACCTGTCGAGACTTCCACACTGAGCAGATGGAGGACAAGCTGAACCTGAACAATATCAATAGCTGTACAGCAGGATGTTGTGTAGACTCTGTCCCCCCTGATAACTGCCATGCTTCTGAGGCCTTAATGCAACTCCAGCACCCCTTGGAAATTACAGAGTTTCCTGATTTGACAGTGGATGATCTAGAGAAAGATGCCCTTAAGCCTGATATGAACGTGCACTTGGTTCCCATGGAAGAATTCACTTTGTGCTTAAAAGACTTACCCCAATCCCCAAACCAAAATTCCCCAAGCCTCCAACAGAATCCCCAGCCTGAAGTGACAGATCTCAGTACAGACAGGATTGATTTCTTCAGTGCTTTGGAGAAATTTGTGGAGCTTTCCCAGGAAAGCCGATCACGCACCTGCTCCCATTCCAGGACGGAGGAGCAAGGGAGCGGAAGGAACGGGGTCTCCAGGGTGCCTGTGCTGGAAGTGCTGCCTGCTGCGGATGGGAGTGCAGATGCTCAAAGGAACAGCTCTGGATACTCTCCTCAGGCATCAGATGACTCTTCCACAGATGAAGAGCAGCAAAAGGTTAAAATAACTTGCTCAAGTGTTTTAAGAACTGCAGCTCCAACCTGTCTGTGGGTAGTTCTCTTACTGTGAGGTTGCTGTGGATGGGATTTTCTAGTGCTGGCTTTCACTGAACAGGGTAGCAGTGTAGAGAGGGATTGCTAGATGATTCCCCTTTCTATTCACTTTTAGATACTTGCCCTTTCCTGCACTTTTTCCTTAAACATCTCCTTGCTGGCAGTGGCAGGGTACTGGCTGAGTCGACCTTGACCTGACCTCCTGTGCTGTTCTCATGAGAAATTTATTTTTGGGTTTTGCATCAGGAGAGCAGATAGGTGGGACTTGACCCACTGATGCAGCAGGACCGTGACCAACTAAGGCCAGCCAGCACCCTGAACCTGCATGGGTATTGATCTAACTTCAGAGATCCACCATGGAATGGTGATGGAATGGGACAAAACTAGCATCTTTCCATTGTGGGGAAGCACCAGCACTGGGATAGTACATCAAGGCAGATGTAGAGCTTCCACTACTGGAGGAAGAGAAAGAGCCTGGGGTGATAGGATCAGGCACATCATGGCTCACTTCTCTCCTGGGTAGAGAGATGTTCCTGATAAAATTTAGTAACCTCTGAATTGAGCTACCTTTCTCTTATAATTGCTTTCTACTCTCTAGGACTCTCTCAGGGATTGATGATGTCCAGGGCCATCATTTTTTGGGAGCCTCTCTTATTTGAATTCCACGCTGCATTGCTTGAATCTTTTCCATCTCCGTGTGAGGCAATAAGGCTCTTCCAAATGTAATAGGCTAATGCTGTCTCCAGGGATTTGGCAGAAAGAGTGTCTGTGTGGATGGGCCATTTTCCTCCAGGAAACCAGAGCCTTTTGGCACATGGTCATTCTTTATGCTGTGCTTCTGTTCACTCCTGTACATGAGCAGAATCTTTCACATTCTTAGTTCAAAACTACGCTTTTAGCAGCGTTAGGAATTTTTTGTTGTTGTTAACTAGACCTTTATTTAAAAAAGAGAAGAAAAAAAGGCTAAATTTCCCTTGGAATTCATGGCAATTAAATAAAAGTTCTTAAATCTCAGTCTAGGTGAAAATCCAACCTGGAATATGTTACATGCAGTCTGAGAGATGGCACTTATAACCTATCCCCACACACTGGCACGTGCACTTTGAGTTCCTTTGAGGATGTGCACCCCCAGTACATTTAAGCTGCTGCTATTTGCTCTGTGTCAGCACAGCTGACCCACTTTGTAACTCTGCTGTTTCTGTGTTGCAGGAGGTCCCTGAGCTGCCTAGCACAGGCCATCTCACAAGATCCCACTCAGAAAATGCTATTTCTGTGAAGGAAATTATCACTGAGATCGAGGCAATCAAGCAGGGAGCAGGACCTGCCCAGCAGAAAGAAGGTTCACCCAACCTCACCCAGACACCAAAGAGGAACACAGTGCATGACCTGCCAGTTGAGGCAATTTGGGCATCAGAAAGGGCTGAACAGAGCGAAGGAGTCTGTGCTGGACACCAGGAAAAGGCGAAGGACTCTCTGCAAGCTGAGCAAGAAGCTGCCCCCTCCCTACAGTCATCTTCTGGTAAAGCAGACTTGGAGGAAAGCAGCCCTGGCGGGGAGCAGCAAGAGCCTCACAGCTCCATCAGCCCTGAGCCCAAGTGGTGTCCTGGCTCTGTCCGGCGAGCCACCCTGGAGTTTGAGGAGCGCTTGAGACAGGAGCAGGAGCACCAGCACACATCCCCAGTCTGCATCTCACTGACCCGCAAGAACTCCAGGAACGACTCTCCTGCTGCTGATCTCCTGCCGCGGGGGAAGAGCGAGGAGCCACCCCTGGAGCTGGCTCTGGAGGGTGACAAGGCACAGGGTCCAGGCACTGAGGAGCTGCTGCTGCCTCCTCAGATAGAGGTTCCTGCAGAAGCTAGCCCAGGGCAGGAGGGAACAGCACAGGAGCGCAGGACAGTGGTCACATTAGATGGGATGGAGGAGCCATCCCTACCCTCCCTTCTCCCAAAGAGAATCGAAATCATCGAGTACGCTCCCATGGTCAAGGCTGCAGAACATCCTGACACAAGCTGTGAGCAGGGCAGGCTAGTCACAGACCTCCCATCTTTAGATGAAAACTTGAACCCTTCATTGTGCTCAGAGAAGGCCCCAACCTGTCTTGGAGCTCTAACACTGGTAAATCTCTCACTGCCAGAGCCGGCGGTACACAAGCAGGCCACCTTCACTCTGGGCAGCCCCAGCGATGAAGAGGGTGGCTTATCTGCTCACCTCGATGCTGCTGCTTCTTCCTCTGCCCAGATGACCTCTACACCTTTGGCCAGCCTAGATCGCTCTTCTTACCCCTGCGTAATTCACCTGGAAGGTGTCACTGAGCAGAGCACAGGTACGGACGATGAGCCAGTCACACCATGTGGCACTGAGGGAGACACGACTCTCCTGTTCAGGGACAGACCCAAGCCTCTCTACAGAGGGGGTGCTGGCACCTCGAGGCAGCTGAGTGGTGACGACTTCACCAGCCAGCATGATGAAAACATGGACCTTCTGGACATCTCTTTCCTGTGCTATGGCCTCCCCCACAGCTCCAGCAGCCACAGCATGGAGGAGCACAGCAGCAGCCCCGGGCTGGTCAAGCAGCGAGCAAAGGAAATAGAGGCTCGGATCCGGCACGCAGGACTCACCACACCCTCCCACATGAAGCGCTCAGCATCCTTGGCCAAGCTGGACTGCCTGGACCTCTCCAAGGACGACTTATCGGAGAGGCAGTCAGCCTCTTCTGATGCCAACCCTGTGCTTCTCACCTGCGTTGCCCTTGGTCGAGGCATTCACGGGGGGAAGTTGGAGAGGGACTCACAAGGCGCGTGCGGAAAGCATCACCTTTCCTCCCCAGAGCCCACTAAGCATTTTGTGGAACAGCTCCGAACAGCAGAGTGCATTGCCCAGAGCAAGCCGGTGGAGAGGCCGCTGGCTCAGTACGCCAAAGAGTGCAGCTCCAGCCAGCAGAATTTGTTTTCCAGCACGGATCCAACGTGGACTAGCTCTGAGGAGGGTCCTCCTCTACTCCAGGTGCAAGTCCTGGACTCCTTGTCTCCAGCTCAAGGTCTGGCTGTCGCACCCCGGCAGCAGCATGGGAGAACTCACCCTCTGAGGAGGCTCAAAAAGACCAATGATAAAAAGCGGACAACCAATCCCCTCTACAATACCATGTGATCCTGAGCCCTCAGCTGTGATTGCTTCCCGAGAACCCGTGGTGTTGGGTTCATGCAAGGGGCAGGTGTAATATAAGGAACATGCACTTTATTGGTTAATTTTATATATATATTGTCATTTTACTGTTCCTGGCGCATGTAGGTGTGGGTTGGTTCTTCTGTGTGTGACTCTGACTGCAGGACTGTTTGGGGTTTTTTTGTTTGGTTTTTTTTTAAGTTTTTTAACTTGGATAACCTCAAATGTTATTTTTGTTGTTGTTGTTTTGGTTAGTTTGTTTTAAAAGAACACCTTTACCATGCAAAAATGGATGTTGGCTTGCTTCGGCAAGGTGGAGTTTTTCTTAAAACTAGATCCTAGTTCCTAACTTGAATTTTCCCTGTGTCTTGAAATGGTGCTGGGCAGTTGTTGGGGCAAGAGGCCCTGTAAATGTGAAGGCTGTGCCAAGGTCCCTTTGTTTGGCCTTTATTTTCTCTGAAACTCCACAATGCTGGCAGATCCCTCACAAAGCTGCCTCAGGACAAACCCCCTGGGCTCGGTTCAGCTGTTGCACCCCAAAGGAGCACACAGGGGTAAATCCTCCTGATGGATGGGCTCTGAAAACCCCACGCAGCCTTGCACTGGTGTGGGTCATGCAGAGCCCACCCTTTTGTGATGAGCTCCTCCTCTGCTGCCCCAGAAGAGCAGGTGAGAGGAGGAAAGCCCCCAAAATCAGAGTGTTCTTTTAAAACAAACACCTCATTAGGGTTTCAACCCTCCCATTACTTGAATACTGCTGTGGGCCTTCCAAGTTCATGGCCATATCATCTGTCCTCTCCCCTCCTGCTGCCTCCCCTCCACCTAAAAGCTGTTTTTGTCTCATGCTGCCTGAGTTTTCCTCTCCCCTCTGCCATGCTCACAGGCACCTCTGGTCGCTCCCAAAACTTGAGGCAATTATAATTGTTACATGACCTATTGCCGCTCCTGAAGGCAAAGCTTTGTCCTCTCTGCTGTCACTCCTAACACTCGACCTGGAGGGAAGATCTTTTCTGGAAGATTTTTTCTTTTTTTGCCTGAATTGTATATATGGTATTTATATAGAAATTTTTTTTGTGGTTTCTATGTTGGTTTTTTTGTTTGCTTGTTTTTTAACAAAAAGGGCAAGACTGCATTCTGGAAACTGGAAAACAAACCCACCTTATTCAAACTCAGTGCTGTCCATTGTAACCTGCAAAGAAATGGGACTGGATTTGACATGATAAGCTGTCTTCCCCTTTCCAAAAGTGAGCCTCGATGCCAACCTTTGCCAAATGTGTCCCTTCTCCTGTCCTGTGTGAACCCCCAAGACCCCTCTGCAGGAAGAGGACTGCCTCTCTGCCCATCTCCCTCCCACTTGAACCTGGGTTTCAGAAGTGCCAGTTGGACATGGAAAGCCATTGGCCACTCTGAGCCGTTCTGCAGGTTCTTGCTTCCCTGGAGAATCTGCTTTTGAAGGGTCTGCTCCAAATTTCAGGAAATTATTTTATGGTTTCCAAGCAGTTTGGCTAAATCAAAGCTCCTCCTTTCCAGCTCTGCATATCAGCAAATTGTATGTGTGCTGTAGGAGCAGAGAGAAAGGGGCTTGGCCATGGCAGGAGAGCTCTGGGTCCTGTCCACAGCCCTGTGGCAGGTCTGTGGCACAAGAGCTGTGTCTGAGCTGGCTGGTACTTAGCTCTGGCCCAGACCTGCCCTCTGGGGAGGAGCAAAGCAGAGAGAAGATGCAGAATGGTTCCAGCTGCTGAAATCCCAGCTTGGAGAGGACCTAGTGTGGGAGGAGCAGCGGACAAGGCTGTGCCTAGAAAGCAGTGCTGGTGCTGTAGAGCCTTGTGGGCTCTGGTGGGACAAGCTCATCTTGAGCCAGAGAGGAGTGTGCAGCACTAGAGTGCTGTGGAGTATTGGGAAGCAGCATGTGTCTGGCCTGGAGAAGGGTGTGTGTAACCACCCCCCCCACCCCCAGCTTTCCCACAGCCAGCTGCAGAGAGTAGCTTAGCAGTTTTCAAGGTAACCCCATCTCACTGCCTTGGAGAGCCTATGTGTCCACAGCCCAGGCACAGGGCCGGGAGCATGTCTGTCCTCCAGCAGCAATGTGCACTTCATCCCTCACTTCCCAGGGAGCTTTGAGGTTTCCTGGGGGGTTGTCACCCGTGCTAGCTGCAGGCTGGAGCACAGCCCAGAGTAGCCCAGCAGGGCATGTATTCCCAGACCATTTTGGTCACTAGAAGTCACCCAACTCTCTGGCCCAGGAGGCCAGATACTTCTTTTGGATGCTGAAAGACATTTGGCTTCTCCTAGCCTGCTCCAGCTGGCTTCGGAGCTGGGAAGGCAGTGTGGAAAGGCCAAGTGGCTCATGTCATCTTGTGAAGGACAATTTCAGTCCTTGCCTCCCCCAGAAACCTCATCAGACCTGCTGCCCACCTTTCCTGACCCCAAGGACATGTCTGTCTGCCCCTCCGTGGGTGGAAAGGATGAGGTGCCACCAAGTCTGCTCTGTGTTGGAGGGAGCATGCTTGGCTGGCAATGGGTACCGGTGACAAGGATCTGCTTGGGAGGGGAAAGCTCAGTGCAAAACTTCCTCCCTTGAGAAGTGAGGAGGAAGGGGATTGGGTTTCTCTGCTCAGTTTCATCTCAGGAGAAATGGCCTATAGGAAGGCTCTTCCATGCAGACCAGAAACACTGCTTCCTTCCAATACTCTGCTGCTCTCCAGGTGCTTCAACTGGGGAGAGCAGCAAAGGGTCTAAGATCCTCATAAGGAGGTGCTTTGTTGTCCACTTGTCCTTGGCTCTGGCCCAGCATAGCTGTGGTTTTACTTTGGGAAGCCTGTGGGCAGGCAGAGGGAGTCAGGGAAGGTGTTTCTCTTGCAGAGTTATGAAGGCCTTGGAAGTCTGGAGGCTCTGACCTTGAGGACAGAAAGGGGAACAGGCTGGAGGGGCATGTCACATGCAGCTATATGGGGACCATGGGTCCTTCTTGGCCATGCCTGGGCAATGAGGCTACCAAGCCCCTGGCTTGAGAGGTCTCTGTCTGGAGATGGTTGTCCCTTCTATATGTTGGCTCACGGGCAGGTGGTGGCTCACTCCTGGTCCCTGTGGCCACCTCATGAGAGCTTCTTGTGACCTGATGAGCAACACAGGTAGCAGCAGCTTCCTTGGATGGGAAGGAGCAGAACCTCCAGAGTGCTCAGCAGCTGCTAAGCCTTGCTCATAGAGGGGTTTTAGGAGAAACGTTGTTTTAAGGGCATTTTTGTACAAAGCAACTGTTCTTTTGGTCTCTTGCAAAGCCCTCTTGGAGGATGCTTTATTGTTTACATTGACTCCTGTACAATATCTCGGCCATCACCTCCCTCCTTGCCCACCTCACCTCCAGCTGTACTGTAATGTGTGAGCCTTGCACAGACAGATAGCGTGTGCGTGAAACTGGTTTTTACACTGCATTCTGTTGCACTCAATGGTGTGTGTGTGTGTGTCTGTCTGTCTGTCTGTCTGTCTCTGGTCTGCTTGAGAAGTGACATGTACAAATCTCTTTCAGCCCTTTCCTGGGGGCATGGTCCCAGCAAGTGGCAGGAGGGTCAGGAGGTGATCCCCTTTCTGGCTCACTTGGATATTAAATGGGGTAGGGATTTAGCTCTGTGTCCCTCGGCCAGGAAAGGCCTGGTGGAAGATATCCCGCTCCAACTCCAGCTGCTCCAGGAACCTCCTGGGAGGAGCAAGCCACTGGGACTCTGCATGGGCACTGGGGCACTGCATCTGCCTGGGGTGCCAAGATCCCTGCAGCTCTCCCAGCCTGATGGCAGGAGGAAGCCATACCCGCCACAGGTCCCCCGCTCCCATCATGGTGCATCCTGCCTTAATCTGGTCCTAGCTCCACACAAACCCCCAACACTTCTCCCTAAGGAAGGGACCCCCAAGCCCTTGCTGGCATGGGGCAGAGGCAGGTGCTGGCTTGGTGCAGGAGGGGCCTGAGGCTGGGCTCTCGGTCACCCTCCAGCAGTGCTGCCAGAGGTGCTAACAGCCTGCCCGCGCTGCAGACATCTCTGTTGGCACAAAAGAAGGTGCCAGTGCCTTTTATTTTCCTTTATGGAGATGTGACTGATGTCCGTGTGCTGGTTTGTAGGGATCACCCCAGGTCCAAGCAGTCCAGCCACACCATGTGGCCTCGGGGACGGGTGGCGGTGGAGATGCAAACCGGGGACCGGAACGCTTCTGTCTGCCTCCCCTGGGTCTTCCTTGGTGGCTGGGATTGTCCCCTTTCCCCCTAAAGACTTTTATGACCGATGTGCTCAGCTGTTTTTAAATGTGAATTTGTGCACTGATGTGCAGATTCAATGTTCTTGTTACCGAATGAATAAAGTTTTATTTTGAAGATGACACAGACATGCCACCTCCTGTTTGGGAAAGGGGTTGGGAGCCATAGGTGATCCATGCTGGTGCTGAAACAGGTGGTGGTAGCTGGGATATGGGCAGTTAGGGCAGGATTGTTCACTCATGTCCCCTGCCAGAAGCATAGATGGACCTATTCTGTCCCAAGTGGTCTGTGCAGGGCCCATAAGCTGTGCTCCCAAGCAAGATGCTTACAGATCCTACTGCAGTTGCAGGGAAGATGCTAGAGGTTGTGTCAGGGTGCAGTGGGTGCCCTCACCACACTGCTGCAAGTGAAGGAGCTGTGGGGAGGGTCCTGGGGTTTAAATTCCAGGGGAGATGTGAGGTTTTAGCAGAGTCCCTGGACCAGACTCACTAATGCTGGCCAAGGACCTGAGCCAAACCCAAGCACCAAATAACCACAGCTTAAGTGGAGCTCTGTGTTGGGAAAGAGTCCATCTCAGATGGATTGGGTTTGCTCCATCATGTCCCCTGTCACGGCAAGCAAGTGTGGGGCAAAGGTCCTTGTGGGCTCTCTCAGGCCTGCCTGGTTGTGGGGAGCAGTGGGGCTGTGAGCAAAGGGGTATGGAGAAAGCCAAATTTACTATCCCTGCAGGATAAAAGGCCTTTTCTCCACTTGCTGGAGCCATGGCTTGGAGTTGTGGACATGGGACACAGGACTCTCTCTGTCCCCAAGCTCCAAGGGCAGAGCAAGCTATGGCCATGGTGGGATAAAGCAGGCAGGGGGTGACTCTGCAGCCCCCTCCCTCTCTGCCACCCCTTTGGCCAGACTAGCAAGGATGTCACCTTTTCCCTGTCTTTTTGCCAGCTGCCCCCTCCTGCTCTGCTCAGCCAATGCTTGCCCAGCTCTGCTTGGTGGCCTTGTAGGGTCCAGGGCTGTGCTGCCTTTCCAGGAACCACGGCTCCCCTCCCACGGCTCCCCAAGCCCTACAATCCCTTAATCCCTTTGGGCCAGGGCATCCCTGTGGGGCTGGATTCTGTTAAATCCTAAATCTGGCTTCTGAACGTGCCTGTAACCATCCTGCTACGCAAGGCTGGGGCTGGCATGGGCTCACCCCCATGGATTTGCAGCCCCAAGGAGAGTGGTGAGCCCCTGGGGGGCTCTGGGTGCCACGACCCCCAGGGGCAGCCCATGGCCATGGTCTCTGCGGGGCTGGGTTGGCCCCACGGTGCAGGAGGCCTTTGGAGATGCCCAACAGCTGCTTTGGGTTCCACTTGAGCCCCGGGCAGAAGTGACCCCAGGGGTGACAGCAGCCTGGGGAGGGGGTCGAGGTCTGACCCTCCCCTTTGGTTTCACCCAGTGCTGCCTGGCAGGAGGGAGCACAGGAGCCACGCCAGGAGGGGGGGTACTGCAGGCACCCCTGGGTCCCCTAATTTTGGGGTGGGCAGGGCGGAGAGAGGGCTGTGCCAGGGCTGACCTGGATGGGGGGGCGGGGGCCGGGCAGGGTGCGGGGACAGGCGGGGCCGGACCAGCCCCTCCAACCCCCCACCCCTCCGCCTCCTCTCCTGGTGCCCGCCGCGGGGGGGTTGTGCCGGCCCCGGCACCCGGCTCGGCTCAGCTGTTCTCTGCGGCAGCGGCACTGCGCGGGGCCGAGCACAGCCGCGCCGGAGCGGGAGCGGACCGGGGCCCGGGNCTTGCACCCTGCTGGAGCACGGCCGTACCCCGTCTGACCCCGCCTGCTCGCTGCTAGCACCCCACCTGCACCCTGCCCGCGCCCCACTAGCACCCCATCCGAACCCACCGGTACCCTTCCTGCTCCCTGCTAGCATCCCACCCAAACCCACCCGCACCCTGCCTGCTCCCTGCTAGCACCCAATTCTACCCCACCTGCACCCTGCCTGCTCCCCACTAGCACCCCATCCGACCCTGCCGACACCCAGCCGGTATCATGCCTGCACCCTGCTAACACCCTGCCTGCACCCTGTCCAGCTACCATGCCTGCAGACCACTAGCACCCTGCTTTCACCCTGCCTTATCCCACCTTAACTCTGCCTCCACCCCATCCAGCCCTGCCTGTACCCTACCCAACTCTGCTTGCACCCCACCTGCACTGTACACACTGCCTACACCCTGCTCAACTCTACCTGCACCCCTCCTGCACCCCACACCCTGCCTGCACCTTCCCCAGCTAGCCAGGCTAACACCCCCTCCCCAGCATGTCTACACCCCAAGCTCTCCTCCCACTGACAATGGGTGAGGTGCTGCAAAATACCCCACAGAGCCCACTCTCTGCTCCCCAGAACTGGGGACCCTGCCCAGGGCTGTGGGGGTGATGCCAGTGGTGCCAGTGTCCAGCTCTTCCTGGTAGCAGAGCTCCAGGCCCCCTCAGCACTTGGCTCTAACCTGCACCCCGCTCTGCCAGGCCAGGGATGATGCTGAAGGGCCATGGGGGCCCTTGGGGACAGCTAGGGACCATGCATATGTGATTTAGCTTGGTGCTGCCGGCACCCTGGCTAAAAGCCACCTGCTGGAACATGGAGGTGCAGATTTGCTCCTACTTCTACCCACACCAGCCCCACAGGCTGGGGTCAGTGGTGCCCACCCCTCTGGGCCATGGTTTGGTGACTAGACATGGCCCCTGGCAATGGCTAAGGCCCCAAAAGAGCACAGGGGAGTCTCTGGGACAGTCAGTGGCTCATGGGTGCTGCAGCACCCCAGCTTCAGGGGTTTTGGGATGCTGAGGGTACTCAGTGCCCCCCATGCAGGTCCCAGGAGCAGTGCAGGCTCAGGACAGAGATGGGTGGTTGTGGGCAGCATGCCTGGTTGTGGCTGAAGACTGGAGACCCTGCTGGGGCTGTGCTGATCACGAGGGGTCTCCTTCATATCCCAGTGTGCCCATGGGGCTGCGTGGCTGTGCTGGGTCCAGCCCTTACCTGGGGTCAGGGGCACACACAGAGCCCCACAGCAGGAACCCATGGTGGGGGAAGGCATGGGGTGGGCAACACTGGAGCCGCAGCCTCCCTCCTGAGTACTGGGTCGAGCCAGGTGACCTCAGGCTACCAGTGTAGGATGGAACACAAAGAGACAAGCTGTGACCTGATGCATGGCACCTCTGTGTCTCCCCCAAACTCCCCTCAGCCCTGCTCTACTGCAGCTGCCCAGCTGCCATGGGGCATGGCACAGCTGAAGGGCATAGCAGAGCCATGGGACATGACCCAGCTGCTCATCATGGCACAGCCATGTGAGTGGCTTTGGCCACAGGATGCCTGTCTCCAGCACTTGTAGCACCCACACCTCCCTGCACCAGGGCTGCTTCTGGTCCCTGCCGCTGGGATGGTTGGGCATCATCTGGCACTCTCATCCCTTGCCAGCTCCATATCCCCAGGCCTCCTGCTGTGCCCAGGATATGGAGGGTGGTCTCTTGGAGCTCAAAGGCCTGAGGGGGCCAAAACCCCTCCATGCTGTGCCAGGGAGGTCATGGCCTGACCCTACCACCCCCTAGCCATGAGCCGTCGCGTGGTGCGGCAGAGCAAGTTCCGGCACGTCTTTGGGCAGCCAGTGAAGGCTGACCAGATGTATGAGGACATCCGCGTCTCCAAGGTGACATGTGACAGCTCCTTCTGTGCCGTCAACCCCAAGTTTTTGGCCATCATTGTGGAGTCTGGTGGTGGGGGAGCCTTCATTGTCCTGCCCCTTGCCAAGGTGAGCGGAAAGCCTGCTGGGGTCTCTCTCCCTCCCATGTATTGGGGGACATGCTGATGAGTCCTGCTTTTGTGGGGGCTGCAGTGGCCCTGGAGCCCCTGATCTGTGCCTGAGCATCCCCATCCTCATGTGGGGTCTCAGGACAGGGACAACCTGCAGTGACCATCAGCACCTGCAAAGGGTGATATCCCAGAGGTGACCAAGGTGATGCAGGAAATCCATGTCTGCTTCCTCCTCAGCCCAAATTCCCAATGGGCACATGATGCCCAGGGAACATCCCAGTGGGGGAGAGATCCACCCTACCCACCCCAGCAGAGGAGCTGGGAGGAGGTCCCCAACCCCTGCTTGCAATCAGAGGAAACAAAACACAAGCTTTCCCAAAGCACATTGTTCCCCTCCATGTCCCTACAGCGCCTTGCGCTAAGTGACCCCATTCCCATTGTGTGCCTCAGTTTCCCCTCTTTGAGGTGAGCGCAAAGCTTTGGCCACCACCAAGGCACATCCCCACTTGTGCCATGGCCCCACATGGTGGCCGGGCTGGGACTTGGGGGGCACCTAGCAGGGTCGTCCCCCCGCATCTGCTAGGGACTCATCCCAGCACCTTGGTGTTGCAGACGGGGCGGGTGGACAAGAACCACCCACTGGTGACAGGCCACACAGCACCCGTGTTGGACATCGACTGGTGTCCCCACAATGACAACGTCATTGCCAGCGCCTCGGAGGACACCACCATCATGGTGAGGGGCTGGACCTTGGGTGGGAGGAGGTGCTGGGTGCTGAGGGAGCAGCTTGGAGCATTGCCCCCTCCTTTGCTGTCTGCAAAGTGTCACTGGCCTATTTTTAGCTGCGGTGCCATCCGTTTGTGCTGGCGGTGGCTGCTCTCTCCATGATGCAGCACTTTGTGCTAAATATACCCTCCCCGGCGACTCAGCACCCAGGAATAGCTGGGGGGGGCTGAGGGCTGCACCCTGGCTGTGTCCCCCATCCCTGTGCCAGCCAGCACCCCCAGTGCTGGGGCTGCACCCCAGAATGAAGGCACTGCTGCTGTCCCCTCACCACTCTCCCTGCAGCCTGAGCCAGGATTAACGATGAGGTTAATTGGCTCTGAGGCCCTCAGCTGCTTTAGCACTCAGCCACGAGGTGATCCCTGCTGCCCCATGACCTGTTCTATGTTCCCCCCTCCCAGGTATGGCAGATCCCTGACTACATCCCTGTGCGCAACATCACAGAGCCAGTGGTGACCCTGGAGGGGCACTCCAAGCGGGTGAGCATCATCTCATGGCACCCCACCGCCCGCAACGTCCTGCTCAGTGCAGGTAAGGGGGTCCCGGGTCGCCCTCCCCGGGGTTGGGGTGGATCCATGGGATGATGGCATCTACCCCGTGTGTCCTCCACAGGCTGTGACAACCTGGTGATCCTATGGAATGTGGGAACTGGGGAGATGCTATTGGTGCTGGACAATATGCACAGCGACCTCATCTACAATGTGGGCTGGAACCGCAATGGCAGCCTTCTTGTTACCACCTGCAAGGACAAGAAGGTCCGCATCATCGACCCCCGCAAACAGCAGATTGTGGCGGTGAGTGCCCCCACCGTGTCCCCCCCCAAGCCATCCCACCTCGGGGTCCTTCCCCAATGCCTGCCTGACCCTACTAACCACCTGCACCCGTGCGTCTCTGTGTTTGGTTTTAACCTGCTAACGGCCAGCGCAGGAGAAAGTCAAACCGCACGACGGCACTCGCCCCATCCGTGCCATCTTCGTGGCCGATGGCAAGATCTTCACCACTGGCTTCAGCAAGATGAGCGAGCGGCAGCTGGGCCTCTGGGATCTGGTACGAGATGGTGGCTCCCACCCAGCCAGTGCTGCCCTGGGGACCTCGCAGAGCCCAGCCAAGCCAGGGATGTGCTGGGTGCCAGGGATGCGCTGGATGCTGGGGGATGCTCTCCGGCAGCGCATGCACCCCAGGAACCTCTTGTATTCCCCAGGAGCAGGATTCAGCAGCTGTTTTGGGGGACAGATCTGGACCCCCTCCCACTTTCCCCTCCCTCCCATCTCCTGTGCTGACTCTCTCCCCCTCTCCCCAGGAGAGGTTTGCCCCCCACGAAGGGCTGAGGCCCGTACGGGCCATCTTCACACGGGAAGGACACATCTTTACCACAGGCTTTACCAGAATGAGCCAGCGGGAGCTGGGCTTGTGGGACCCGGTAACGAGGCCGCATGGAGTGCTGCCCTGGGAACTTGGCCCCCCCCCAACCCTCAGCCCCTACCCTGCCCCGGGATGGGGTGCCTGCTGCATCCTGTCCCCCCCACCAAAGATGCCAAGTTCCCAAGTGTGCCGTGCTGTGCCGGGCATGGGGAGGGGGTGGAGGGAGGCAGGGAGCAGTGTGGGGGGGTGTCAAACCAGGCTGGTGTGCACCCAGCCATGCAGGTAAGCAGGAGTGGAGCAAGGGTGCTGGGGTGGGGGTGGCATGCCAAGCTGCCTGCTAGGGAGTGTGTGTACCCCAATGTAGGGGGGATGAGCCCCATCCCTGCAGTGTGCTGTGGCTAATGCGTGCGACTAACCAGGGCAGGGATTTCAGGGCTGCCACTCACACCACCACCACTCTGGCTCTGCAGAAAAACTTTGAGGAGCCCATCGCCCTGCAGGAGATGGACACCAGCAATGGGGTCCTGCTGCCCTTCTACGACCCTGACTCTAGCATTGTCTACCTCTGCGGGAAGGTAATTGCATCCCCCCTATGCTACCCCACCCCTGGGGGTACTGGGGCCAGCTGACACCCACCCCCATACCCGCAGGGTGACAGCAGCATCAGGTACTTTGAGATCACAGACGAGGCACCCTACGTGCACTACCTGAACACCTACAGCAGCAAGGAGCCACAGCGGGGCATGGGCTTTATGCCCAAGCGCGGGCTGGACGTCAGTAAGTGTGAGATCGCCAGGTGAGAGCTGAGGGAGGGACTGGGAAAAGCTGGAGGGGTTGGTGGGGATAGGCAACCCCTGACCACTTCTGTCCCACACAGGTTCTTCAAGCTGCACGAGCGCAAGTGCGAGCCCATTGTCATGACAGTGCCACGCAAGGTGAGCCTGCAGGGTCCCAGGGGAGATGAGGCAGACTGGGGGACACACACCCCATCTCACCACCACATCCCTTGCCCCTGCAGTCAGACCTCTTCCAGGATGACCTGTACCCCGACACGCCTGGCCCTGAGCCAGCACTGGAGGCAGACGAGTGGCTGTCAGGGAAGGACGCGGAGCCCATCCTCATCTCGCTGCGGGACGGCTACGTCCCCATCAAGAACCGGGAGCTGAAGGTGGTCAAGAAGAACATTCTGGACAACAAGCCTCCCCCCGGCCCCCGCCGCAGCCATTCCACCTGTGACCCTGACAGCTCTGTGAGTGCCCTGGGGATGGGGATGTCATCTAGCTCTGGGGATGGGGTTGAGGGACCCCAAGGGGACTTCTCAGTGACCCCACGTGTTGTCATCCTCCCAACAGCGACCAACCTTGGAGGAGGTGCTGGAGGAGATCCGTGCCCTGAAGGAGACAGTCCAAGCACAGGAGAAGCGCATCTCCGATCTGGAGAACAAACTCTGCCAGTTCACCAATGGCACAGACTAGCGTGGTGGCCATGGCCACGGGCAGAGCAAGGACTGCCCCGGCTCCCCCACCAGGGATTAAAGCCAAGTCCCTGCAGAGGGCAGGAGCCCAGAGCCGTATTCTTTCCCCAGGAGCTGAGGCTGCAGGGAGGGGTTCGGACCCTGACCCACCTCCACGGGCATCAATTGAATTCTGCTCCCAGGATGGCCTTGGCACATCAACACCCTACTACAGCACCCAGGGGGGGTGTCCCACTTTGGTGCCTGCAGGCCAGGGATGCTGAGCATCCCTCCTCAAGGACCTGCATGCCGGGTGTCAGCATCCTCCCAAGATAAGGTGGGGGGAGCTACTGGGCCTCCCCCAGTCAGGATGCTTTTGGGTATGGTGCTACATCTCCCCCCAACCCCACAGTGCTCCCCTCACCCTGCCCCATCCCCCCCTTCTGTGGGTGCTCCCAACCAGCTACTTGCTCCTGGGTCTCCCTTTTAATAAAGGGCTCAGCCACCCTTAGCCATGTGGCGGGCAGAGTGGCACACGATCCTGCCTGCATCCTGCTGCCCACACAGCCCCAGCACAGGCAGAGGGACAAACATTAAAGAGCATTTATTGGTGTTGGCTGCAGTCGGAGCTGCTCAGGCTCCCCCAGCCCTGGCCCAGACATTGCTTGTGGGGTGCATGGTGGGGGACACCAGCTACGAAAAGTCCTATGGGAGTGAGCCTGCTCCCTGACCCCCACCCACTGCAGCCCCCCCCAGTCCCCCATGTGCAAAGGAGGAGCAGCCCAGGGTTAGCACCATTTGACGTAAGGTTTCTCTCTGGGGGGTCAGTGCCCAGGATGAGGAGGTGCAGTGCTGCCAAGGGGGGACACATCCGAGCAGGGTGGAAGGGGTGCTAGCAGAGGGTAAGGGGGAGAGGGGGGTGACACCGGGCAGCCTTCCACTGGCACCCCGTCAGCTGCCCCAGCAGACCCCCCCATGCTGGGGTTGGGGAGTGGCTGTGCAGCTCTGTGCTGGCTGTGGGGTGCAGTGGGGCTGAGCACACACCCCCCACCATGTTGGCAGGCAGAGCAGCTCCCGGGTAAGTGCACTTGGTAGCGCCTGGGCAGGGGGGCTGAGGGGGCTGGAAAGAGCCCCCTTAGCTCTGGGGGCACCCCGAGACCCCACGCAACTGGCAGCACACCCCCTATCTGGGGCAATATGTGTCCCCCTGCCTTCCTGGAGTGAGGGGGCTGAGCAGCACCCCATAGGGTGGTAGTAGAGGCAGGAAGGGCTGTCCAAGGTGGGGTACAGTCTGTAGAGTTGCCCCCCACCTTGTCCCTGCCACCCTAGCTGCAGGGATGTCACTCACCCCAACTTTGTCCTGCTGTGGGATGTCCCTTCCCCACCTAACACCCCAGTACCACCCCAGCTCTGGGGACAATTCCCCAATGCCAGGGCCAAATCCTGCACCATCCCCCTCCCCATTTGCCCTTTGCAGTGCTTGGGCTGGCTCTCCCCCCACCCTGCTACCCTCCCTGTGCCCCCATACATGGTACTGGCTGTGTCTCCATCCCTGTTGGGGTGTGTGGGGGCTCAGTGGGGGCTCGGGGTCACTTCTCTGTCAGCGAGAGCTGCAGGATCCGCTGCAGCTCCTCTTCCTCCTGGCGTGTCCGGCGCTCGGCTTCCTCCTGCTCCCGCGCTGAAAGCGCCATGGCCAGCCGCAGCTGCTCCGCGTAGCTGGGGAACAGGGCGCTGGGGCCCCCCCCGCCCCCCCCCGGGGCTGAGGTGACAGGGGGACGGGGAGCTGCCGTGTGCTGGGGAGTCCTGGGGGGCAGCAGGGTCTTCAGCGGGGGTCCCTGTGGGGCTGGCACCCACTCCCACTCCCCCCCAGGGGGGGCTGGCCAGACCTTACCAACCTGTCTCCTCGGCGACCCTCATGCGACATGGGGTGGGTGCCCGGCTTGCTGTTGGTCAGCGCTTCCCAAATGGTGACCTGCAGACAGGGGGGTGCTTGGAGGGTGGCATCCCTCCCCAGCACCCCAAAATCTGGGCCTCCCTGCTCCTGTGTGAGCTTTGACCCACCACTGTGGGACACAGGGATGGGGCAAAGCAAGGTGAGCATTCAGGGGCAGCATCAGGACAGGGTGGGAAGCAAGGTCCCCCCAGCCAGGAGGGGGCAGGAGGAGGCAGAGAGGATGGCAGTGCCCACCTGGTCATACTCGCTGCCTGCTTCCAACAGGCTCTGCTGGATGGCAAACTGGAGCAGGTCATCCTCATCCTCCCGCAGGGCATCCTGGTGAGTGCCCACCACACTGTATCCCCGTGGCACCTCAAACAGCGCTGGGTCCATCTCGCACGCCCGGCACGAAGCTGTGGGGAGATGGGTGCTGGCAGGGCTGGGCACCCCACAGTGTGGCACCCTCATCCCACCAGCTGTGCCCCCTACACACACACACACACATGCACAGAGACATCCCCCACGTACTCAGAGAGCTGGAGCTGCTGACACTGGAGGAGTCGCTGCTGGGTGAAGGTGCCTCGCTGCTGGGGCTGTGCCGCAGAGAGCTGACAGGCTCGTCACACCCATTGAGGTTCCCAAAAGTAATGCGGGCATTGAGGATGTGGAAAATGGGGATTTCTGCAGGAAAGGGAAAGAAAAGCAGGGAGGGAAGCTGGCTGCATCACCCATGTTGGCAACTAAAACACCCCCTCCCCAACCCCGTACCGATCTTGACAGGGAAGCCGGGTGGGAGGCGCAGGGTGATGAAGTCCCGTAGCTTGGCGAAGAGCGCGTTGCTTATTGCCATGAGGTCAATGATGGGGGCAACCTGCTCGCAGAGGGACAGCGGGTGGTCCTCACACAGCCACAGCTTCGCCTTGAACCTGCCAGAGACAGGCGCTGGGCTGGGGACCCCTGCCTGACCCTCCCCAGGGGCTCTGCAGCAGTCGGGGTGGGAGGGAGATGCTTGTGGGGGGGTCCATAATCCCCTCTCACTTCTGCGTCTTGGTGGTGAGCTCCATGGGCCGCCCCATGTCCCTGTTGCCAAGCTCGAAGTTGGGGTTGAAGTACTCCTCAGGGGTGATGGCAGTGGGGTTGGCGTGGCTCAGCGTCTGCGTGATCAGCGTCTGCAGGACAGCCTGGTGGGGTGAGGGGGAGGGTCTGACCGCAAGGCCACCCGCCCCTGGACCCCGGGACACTCACCCCATTGTTGGGCCCCACATGCTGCTCGGCGATGCCCAGGAAGGACTGTAGGGGAGTCTTACTGCCTGCAGGAGAGGAGGGGGTGAGGGCCAGAGCCAACACAGTGTCCTGCACACCCAGCCCATACCTGCTCCACCTTTGCTCTTGCCCTTGTGCTGGTCTGAGAGGTGCTCAGTCCGCGTCCGCGTGATCAGTTCCACGTTGGACGCACCGTAGACCTGGCCAAGGAGGGTGGAATAGTGGAAGTGGATACCTCCCCATTCACAACCAGACATACTACCAACCCCCTAGGCAGCTCAACCTCCCCCCTGCCCCTCACCTTGGCCTCATACCCATTCACCACTTCTGTCTTCTCACTCCTCCAGCCCAGGATCCCAGACTTGTTCCTAGGGTGACACAGGGCACCGTGAGCATTGGATAGGCTCACTTGGACAGCCCAAGGCGTGAGCACCGGGGAGGGGGGTGCCAGTACCACCCAAGCCCACCTCTCAAAGGCAATATTCTTGGTGTCAAGCTGAGTGGTGACAACAGGGGCTGTCAGTCTCCCCATCACCTGCTCCTCAGTGGGCTGCACAGCAGCCAGCAGCACCTCCTGGTCATGGCCAGCCAGGGCCAGCGTCTCCGAGTAGACGACCCGCCGGTCATGGTCAATCTCCATCACTACAGCGCTGGTGTCTGCAGAGGAAGTCAGGGTACAACCACTCTCCCCATCATGTCAGCCAGCCCTGCTGCAGTGCCAAGGGGCTCTGCCAGTGCTCCCTGGTGAAGGCAGGGAGGGTTCCCTAGTGCCAGCTCACCTTGTCCCCGAAAGACGAAACTGCGGTTGCCCCGCTGCCAGGTCATATGGTCAAAGCCCAGCAGTGTGGTGTCCACCCGCAGGTTCTGGCCACTCTTCCACACCTTGTAGGTGTCACTGGGGCAGATCTTGGACACCAGTGGCACTGGGGAGAGACAGCAATAGCCCAGCCAGGGATGGGGCCAGCCTGCACCCTTGAGTGGGCTGACAGTGCTGAGCTGAGTGGGGAAAGCATCTGGGGAACCCAGTGTCTTTGCAGGACAGGGATCTGCAAGCTTGGGATGTAGGGAGGAAGGGGGCAGGTGTCCCCTGTCCTGGGGATGGAGATAGATGCTGGGGGACTCTTGCTGGGAAACTCATTCTCCCCCAAGCCATGCTCTGCCCTGAGCTTACCCCAGCTGGTGAACTCCCACTTCATCTCCACATAGAAGTCCTGGGCCTGTGGAGAGCATAGTGAGGTCAGAAGGAGCCTGTGGCCAGCATTCTGCCACCTCACCCCAGTGGCCCCCACAAGACAGAGGTACCTTCCGCAGCTTCTCCAGCAGGATGGGGATCCCAGCCAGGCGCTTGATGGCTCTCTGGTAGTCACGGTAGCGCAGGACCAGCTGCACCAGCTCCAGGTCACGGGTGCTCACAGCCTCCTGCAGGACTGCAGGGCAGAGAGGGACAGTGCCCAGGAGTATGGCACAGCATGGCATGGCACAGCAGAGCAGGCCACTGCATAGGAGCAATGAGCATGTACCACCACGTGAGTGAGTCCCTTGTGGAGCTGCAGCTTGCCTGTGCCTGTGCCTATGCCCATCCCAGGGCAGCTTGATGGAGGAGGGAGGCAGGGAGCCTCTCCCTGCTCACCTGTCCAGCCACTGCGGTTCTCCTTGCCCACATCAGCACCATGCTTCAGCAGTACCCTGGCACACTCGAGGTGGCCCAGCGTGGTAGCCAAGTGCAGTGGGGTGCGTCCTCGGGGATCCAGCTGTTCAATGTCGACCTGCCAGGAGCAAGTGGGGCTCAGGGATCACCAGGACAGCTGGACCTTGCCCCTCAATGCCCTCTGCAGATGTGAAGCTCCCGGCCAGGGAAAGCAGCTGGCATTTGATGATATCTCAGAGAGCATGGCCATCCCTGAGCTCTTCCAAGAGACACATCCCAAAAGGCTCTCCCTGCTCCCCACAGCTGCTGCCAGACCCATGGGGAGGGTGGTTGGGGAGAGTGTGGTGATGGCTCCCAGCACCCAGTATAGCTTGGCACAGTCAGGCAGGACTGCACCCTCCACACAGGCATAGAGCAGGACACGGCAAGGCACAGATGCCCCTGCTGTGGTGAATGGGGAGCTCTGCACAGCTTGATGCAGCTGCAAGCTTGGGAAAATCCCCCACTTCTGGGATTTGGAGGTGGGGAGGGGAGTTGCTGCCCAGTTGCCAGGCAGCAGCTGCTGGCAGCCCCCCTCTGCCAGGGCCCGGAGCTCGGCAGGCGACGTGGGCTGCAGCGGGCGCACGTGTTCCCCTGCCTGAGCCGGGGTGTGGGTGGCTGTGTGAGCGGAGCGGCTGCTCGGAGGATCCCCAGGCCCCGGGGAGCTGTGCGTTGGGACTGCGATTGTTTGTGCCAAGCCTGGAGCCTGGCACCCAGCCAGCCCCAAGGAATCCCTCGCCCGCTGGCAGCACCCAAGCACCCTGCTCCCCACATGGGGTGCAGCATCACACCTATGCCCAGCTCGGGGCCTGAGGGAGCAGCCTCTCCCACTCCTCCAGCAGCCAGCCAGGGCAGAGTCTTGTGCCCAGAAAGAGGCTGCCAGATCCTGCCAGGGCAGGAGGCAGTGGGGGTGAATCCCAAATCAAGGCATGGGTTTTGGGGAGGCTGCCCCTGGGAGGCTAAACCTCTGGTGCAGGCCCCAAAGGTGCCACCTGGGACCGGGCACCCTGGAGGTGTTTGGGCTGGGAAAGGGTGTGGTGTGGGCTCTCCAGTGCCCAGGATCTCTCGTGCAGCAAGTCCCTGCCTCACTCTTGGGCACATTCTGCAGTTCCTATGTCCCAGGGCTGTCCCCATTCCTGCCCCATCCCCATGCCATTCTTCTCCAGGGGCTCACCAGGCAGGAGGACCCTCCAGGCTGCCCCCACAGGTGGAGCAAAACAGCCCCCCCAGTTCCCCGGGAGCCAATGTGCTGCTCCAGTGCTCTCCAGGCGTCTGCTGCTTCTTAATTGCGCTAATGAAATGACTCTAATTAAAGCAATCACCCCCCAGCTGGAGTGCTGCAGGCTCAGCACGGCTCCCCAGCTGCAGCTCTGCCCCAGCACTGGGCAGGATAAGGGTCCTCACTTTGGGGACACAGCACCAGAGCCAACCCTGGGGGACATGACATGACCCAGTTTTCAGGACTGGCAAGAGCTCAGTCCAGGGCCCTGGTGCTGGGACAGCTCCAGCTTAGGGGCTGTGGCACAGACTTCTGAGTGCTGCCCATCCTGGGGCTATGACACCCTCAGGGATGGTCCCCTCAGAGGGGACAGGGATGGCTTTAGAGTGGCAGTGGTGCAGTACAGGACCGCAGCTCAGCGGCCCCTCCTGTGCCAGCTGGGCACATGGCACAGCACATCCCCTCTGCTGGGGTTGTCTCCAGGGTAGGGGACTCCAGAGCCTGCTCCCGGATGGCAGCTGGGGACATGGGCCAGTGCAGGGAGGTGGTGCCAGGCACTGCTGTCCCTGTGCAGTCCCAGGTCTCTGCCCATGAGGATGGGGCAGGCTGTGGTATGGAGTATCTTGGCACAACGGGCTCCGTGTCACACGGCCTGTCACATCCTCGTGCTGTCCCTGCCATGGGGACCCACTGACCCTCCCACCTCAGGTGGAGGCAGCCATGGATAGGGGAAGCTCATGGTGACAATTCAGGAGTGACCCATACAAGGCCCTTATGGGGACATGGAGAGGAACAATGCTGCCAGCTGCCTCAGCACTTCCCAACCTCAAACACCTGCATGTTTTTGGGAGCCCATGTGGTGCCACTGCTCCCACACAGGTCCCCAGGGTGGTGGCACGGCAGAGCCCTCAAGCAGGGGGGACACCCAGCCCCCAGCATCAGACACAGCACCTGCCCTGACCTGCTTACCCAGGGGATGTTCTGGCAGGGAGAAGGACTGAGCTGTGTCCCCAGATGCCCTGGACTGAGGCCGGGGGCTTAGCCCGGGCTGGCCCTCAGCATCTTCCTCCAAACCCCCACCTGCCCTGGGGTCTGGTCTGCAGCATCCGTGGGTCACCCTGCACACCCCTGGGGTGCACAGAGGGCCTGCTTTGCTCTCGCCCTGCAAATGGCAGCAGGGGCCATGGCAGAGCCCCTTCTCTGGCCAGGCTTGGCAGGGGCGGGGGCTGGGCTAGAAAGTCCCTCTGCAGACGAATGGGGTTGGACCCCCCCACCACCATCTCCACCATCTCCTCCATCTCCCTGCACCCGGCGAGCTGCCTGCACCCAGCTTTGATCCCTGCCGCGCTGGGCTCCTGGGAAAAATGACCCCGAATTACCACGGAAATAAAACCGCCAGCGATGGGGTGGGGGGTCGGGGCGATGCTGGTGCAGCTTCTCCCCCCCCAGGCCAGCCCCACAATGGAGGCGGGTGTGGCGGGAGCCATCGCCTGCATGCCGGTGGGAGCATCGCAGCACGGCGGGCCCCCCCGTCCGTTTTGTGCATCGGTGGGGTCCATCCGGAGCGGCCCTCAGCACCTTAGGGTGCCAAGAGCAGGGATGCTCAGCACAGCCTCTCCACCAGCCTCCCTCCAGCGCCTGCGGTTTCCTGCGTCTTCGGGGTTGGGTTTTAATTACCTGAATTGCAACGCCACGGGGGAGAGGGAGGGAAGCTGGGAACCCGTCTGGGGACGTGCCCGCGGCCCCGCTCCATCCCCGGCAGGCTGAGGGGGGTTCCCAGGCTGGGGGACACAGTGGGTCCCCCCACCTTGAGAGGAATTCGCCTGGTCTCCTGGGGATGGAGTGGCTGTGCCCCAGCGGCATCAGGGCCTGTGTCTCCCAAACCGCAAGGGGCTCAGCCTGAGGGTGGGGAGCTGGGGCTAGCCCCGTCAGTGAGGCTGGCAGCACCTCGAGGAGCAGGGTGCGGGTCGGGATGCTGGGGGGTCGCAGAGGCCTAGTAGGTAGCTAGGCACATGAGGGGAGGGATGCTGGGGGCTGCATGCGCTGGAGAGATGCAGGGGGCCCGCGGGTGGTACCCACCGCTCCGTGCTAGTCCTGGGGTACAGAGGGACAGAGCCCTGCCAACCCCAGGAAGGAACTCATCCCCACCTTCCTCCTCCTTATCATCTCCATCCTCATCCCAGCCTCAGGCAGGAGCCTGGCTGCAGCCCGGCAGCATTGCATCAGCCCGAGCCGAACCGGGCCGTGCCGGGCCGTGCCCCGGGGGGGTACCCTACACTTCCCCGTCCCTCTCCCACCGCTCACCCGCCCCACCTGCTTGGCGCTGAGCTCCCGGTCCAGGTCACGGGCTCGGTTGTGCCAGACGAGGTAGTGCAGCGGGTACCTGCCCTCCGGCCCCTTCCTGCCTGAGCAAGACGCGAGCATCCTCCGTGCATGCTGGAGCGGAGCGGAGCGGAGCGGCGGGCGCGGTGCGGGGCGGAGCGGGGCGGTGGGAGGGGGCGCTCGGGGCGGGGCGGCCACGATACCTCCCGCACGGTGCTTCCCCCGCGCCCCCCCAACCCTGCACCGCCCGGCCTCATGGGACTTGTAGTCACCCTCCCTAGCATCGCCCCCTTCCTCTTCCTCGCAGCCCTCTCTGGTGCATCGCTCAGCCCCGCGCCCTTCGACCCAGCGTGAGGCGGCTGCAAAGGGGCATCCTGTTGGCATCTTCCCCAACCCCCCCACCCAGGGTGATTTCACCCTTCCCGCTGCCCCCATGAGCACATGGCTGGGCAGGGGGGAAGGCAGGGACTGTGCGGGGGGCATGAGAGATGCCCCAAGCCCCCTCTTCTACGCCCCCCTCTCCATCCCGGGCAGGGGCAGCCGCGGGGCCCCCAGCCCAGTTTCCTTTTCCGCCTGCGTTTCTCCGGGGCGGGAGTCGCGTTTTCCGGCTGCCGCCCGAGAACAATGCGAGGCTGGGCCTCCGCCGGCCTCGGTCTCCCGCCAGCGCCATGCTCCTGGCCCCCGCCCCGCTAGCCCCCACCCTGCCGGGGGGAAACCCTCTCCTGAGGATGCTCTGCTCAGCCATGGCGACGGTCGCAGTGGTTGCATCCCCCCACTCCAGTCCCCCACAGCATCGCCCATCTCAGAGCATCCCCCATCACCTCCCCGCCAGCCCTGCTGCCCCATGACGTCATGAGCCATATCCGCAGCAACCAGCGGTGAGGTCACTCCTGGTGCAGGACCTACAGCCTGGCCCATGGCGGGGGGGAGGCAGGATCTGGCCCCGCTCTGGTGGGAGTAGCCTAGAGTAGCCATGCTGCAGGGGTCTGATCCCCGCCTCAGCTGCCTGCGGGGCTCCCCTCCATGGTGATCGCGGGCCATTCCCCCTGGCTACAGGTGCTTATAGGATCTCCAGAGAAGGAAGCAGATCCCAAATGGTATCCAGCCCCCTCCACCTCCCCAAGATTTTCTGCTGAACATGCTGGGGATGCTATGGCCCATCCCACACATCCACAGTGCAGTGTCCTGATGGGGCAGGCAGGGTCCCTCAGTGCGGTGGCCCCCCCAGCCTGGCCCTAGCTACCCACACTGCACCTTGTAGGACACCTGGGATGGGGTCAGGGTGGGGAGTTGGGAGACACAGACACACAAGAATGGGGTGCACAGTGCCAGAGCTGACACCGGGAACAGGACTGGGGTTTCCCAGGGCTGCAGCAGGATCCAGGAAGAGTGCCCAGAGCCAATGCTGGACAAGTGGGATGTGCCCATGGCTGGGTGCAGGACCAGGACCAAAAAAACCACAGGGTTGTCCAGGACCCAGTGGGAGGGATGAACAGGACCAGGGCTGAGACCAAGACCAGGACAGTGCTCTGGACTGAGAGTGGGACCAGGAAGGCGCTGAGCACTGGGACTGGGGTCATGACCAGGAGATAGATGCCCAGGAGCAGGAGCCGATTGATGCTCAGCAGCAGGACTAAGGTGATGCTCAGGAGCAGGCCAGGTTGCACAGGACCAAGCAAGGGGTGCTCAGGGCTGGAACCAGAATTGGGGGCGGGGAAGGGGATGCCCAGGACCTGGGCTAGAATACCCAGGACCGGGACTGGAACGAGGTACAAGGAGCGGTGTAGGGCACCGGCACCAGGACTGAGACCAGGCGCAGATTGTGCTGAGGACGGGTGCTGGTGTGGGTGCGGATGCAGGTGTTGGTGCGGAGAGCAGGGAGGAGGGGAGTTGCGGGCGCTGGGCGGGGGTGCGGTGCCGGCGCGGTGCGGGTGCGGATGCGGGGCGGTGCCGGTGCCGGTGGCGGGGNGCCGCTGAGGATGTCCCGGAAGGCGCCGCGGGCGGAGGTGTGCGCCGACTGCAGTGCTCCAGGTAAGGGCCGCTCCCCTCCCCCGGTACCGCAACCCCGGGGACTGGCCGGGTGCGCCCCAGCCCCCTGCAAGCCTCTCGCTCTCTTC
>VWZO01000746.1:115172-198287 GCA_013396975.1 Bucco capensis
TCCCCGCTCTGTCCCTCCGGTGTGCCCCCCCCCCGGTACGTCCACAGCATCCCCCGTGAGCTCCCTCTGCATCCCATGGTGCTCCCTGGTACATCCCTGGTGACCCCCGGTACATCCCCAGCACACCCATGAGCCCCCTCGACATCCTCTAGTATCCCCCCCATGAGTCCCCTCAGCACCCCGAGGTGCACCACCACCTCCCTGGTATGCTCTCGGGAGCGCTTTTGCATCTCCTTCTACACCCTACAGCGAGCCCCTTTGCATCTCTCGGTATCCCCAGGACCCCCCTGTGAGTACCCTCAGCACCCTGTGGTGCACACCCCAGGGACCCTCACTGAGTCCCTTCCTGTGCTCCCCAGGAACCCTCTGATGTGCCCCCAGTGCAATGCCCTGGTGGGGCCCTTGGGCCCCTTTGGTGCACCCCCTTTCCCCCAGGTATCTCCCAGTATACCCCAAACATGACCTCAGTAACCCACTCCCCATGCCCTCCTCGGGGCTGCACTGGTGCACCCAGTGTATCCCCAGTGCACCCAACACTCTTTGCACTCTTCGGTATAGGGGTGGGGACATGCCTATGGGTGCCAGCAACACCAAGAACCCCACGAATGGTGGGATGGGGGGTGGAGGGACACCCTCCTGCACACCCCAGCACCCCATAGCCGGCACCCATGCTGGCTGGATCCGGAGCTGGGGGTGCCAGTGGGCTAAGCTGGGCTGGCAGTGACCATGCTGCAAGTGGAGCCTGAGCCTGGGCAAGATCGTTCGCGTCCCTGGCAGCACCGGTGCCTACAGCCCCTGTGTTGGGCATCAGCCCATGGGCGTCACAGTGGGGCTGGACCCCCAAATTCTGTCCGTGGTGGGGCCAGATCCCCTCCCCAAACCTTGTCCATGGCCGGTGTGCATGGCCCCACAGCGATGAATGAATGGGGCTGAGAGTGAAGGCTCGCTCCAAGCCAGCCCCGGAAAGCTGCCCGTGGGCCAAGGCTGTGCTGAAATTATTCCGGCCACGTGCCAACGGCCAGATCCTGCCAGAAGAGCTAGTGGCATGCGTGGGCACAGGACTGCCCTGCCTCTGGGCACATCCCCCATGCCACTGGGCAAGTGGGGGCACAGGGGTGCCTAGGGCGGTGGTGAGGCTCCCTGCCGGGGCGGGAGGGGAAATGGAAACCAGTTTCTTCCAATCTCTTATCACCCGGCAGCCATGTGAGGAAATGAGTTATAAAGTCCAGAGGCCACTTCCTACAGTGCTGGGAGCACCCACTGCTGGGGATGCTCTGCCCAGCCCTGTGTGGTGGGGTGCCCATGACATTCCCTAGTCCCTCTGCCTGAGTTCCCTTGGCTGAATCCTGCTCTGATGGCACTGTGCATGTTGCAGGCTGACCCCTCACCAGTGTGGGGCTGAGTGCTGGGGGGGGGGCGTGTCTTGACAACAGCCCGATGTTCTGGTGCTGGATGGGCTTCGAGGTTTGGGGTATCCCCGTGCCAGTGATCCCCGAGCTGCTGCAATGCCCACTCACATCCCACTACATCCCAGCTGTGGGAGTGGGGGGGGTACCACCCTGCGGGTACCCCAGATCTGCCTGGTTGCAGGGCCATGGGCAGCTCCCCCCACACAGAGCGTCCTGTTCTCGGCAGCACCCCGTGGGCAGTGGGCGCGAAGGCACAGATGCCGCCGCACCGGCTGCCAAGGCGCTGCCATCTGTGTGCGCAGGGCTGCCAGGCTGGGGAGGGCTGGGGGGGGGCACCGCTTCCCCCACAGCCACTCCACCTCAGCCTCGGGGTGGTGCAGCATTGTAGAGCTGTGTGTCTCCCAGAACGGTGTCCCCAGGGCTCTGGAGTGGGAGGGGAGGTTTGGGGAGAGGTCCAGGACCCTGCAAGGAGGAAGAGGGGGAAACCAGGTCACCTGCCTGCCCTCATCTGTGGGGTCATGGGGCCACTGTTGCCCTTTGGGGCCATCATGACTGGCCAGTGCTGTCACCTCCCTAGGCCCTGTACCCCCGGGCTTGGGGATCCCTGCTTCTGTGGGGCAGGGTGGTGTTTGTGTAGGGCCCACAGAAACAAGGGGTGTTGGGGGTGGGCAGAGGCTGGCAGGGCTCCACCACGGCACCCAGCACAGGGGCCACCCAGGTTCAGCATCATCACCCAGTGCCTGGCCATGTGTCATGGTGGGGAGCTGTGACCCAGTGCGGAAGGGCTCCCCAAATCCTGCCCTAGGTGCTGTTGGGGGCAGCTGTGATCCCCACAGCCACTCCGTGGGGCCAGACCCCACCCTGAGCTGACCCCAGGACCTGTTTTTAGGGGGGGTGTGGGGAGCTGCCGTTTGGCTGGGAGTGGGGCCCCCGCTGGTGCCGGGGCTGGTGCCAGCATGGGGCCAGTGCGGCCACTCAAATGGCCCTTTGTTCCCAGCGGGGACACAAAGGGCTCCAGTCCGGCGAGCTGGGGCTGATGAGGGGTATGGCAGCATAGGGAGGGCCATGGCACCTGCCATGAGAGCCGGGGTGCCCTGGAGGGCTGGCCAGGGTTGGGGTGCTGAGGCTGCAGAGTTGGTCCCCACCATACATGGGAGCCCACGAGCTAGGGCTGCCTACCCACTGTGGGGCTTGCTGCCCCCATCCAGGACCCTCCCAAATGCCCAGCCAGGAGCTCAGGGGGTTGTTTCCTTGCTGGGTGCTGCAGTGAGTCAGGATGCTCCTACTTGGGGTGTGCTGGCACAGGGCTGCCATCGTCCTTGCTACCAGCTGCTCTCCTGATGGGGGAGGCCAAATCCTGCCCCCCCCTTTTGACTGGTGCCTGGTTGCTACGGGAAACCCATGGGTTTCCCCTGGTGATGGGCTGAGCCCCTCGCTGTCGCCTGGGAAATTGTTGCTGTGGCAACGTTATCACCCCTGGCAGCAGCAGGGTGGATGGGGAGGAGACTTGGGTGATGGGGACACCCCTGTGCCACCCCACAGACCCTGGCTGGGCCTCCATCAACCGCGGGGTGCTCATCTGTGACGAATGCTGCAGCGTGCACCGCAGCCTGGGCCGCCACATCTCTATCGTCAAGCACCTGCGCCACAGCCCCTGGCCTGCCACCCTGCTCCAGGTGGGTGCTGGTCCCATGAGGATGTGGGGAGACATGCTCAGGGACCCTGCCCCATGCACTCATCATGCCTTGCCTCTCCCCCTCAGATGGTGCACACCTTGGCGAGCAATGGGGCCAACTCCATCTGGGAGCACTCGCTGCTGGATCCGGCCCAAGTGCAGAGTGGGCGCCGGAAGGCAAACCCCCAGGACAAAGTGCAGTAAGTGCCCCCCATGCCATGGGGAGGGGGTCTGTGCCAGCCAGGAGCCCCCCACCCGCTCATGCTGCAATCTCCCACAGCCCCACCAAGTCGGAGTTCATCCGTGCCAAGTACCAGATGCTGGCCTTTGTCCACAAGCTGCCCTGCCGGGACGATGACGGTGTCACTGCCAAGGACCTCAGCAAGGTGAGGGATGGGGTGGGGCTGCAGGGACACACCCCCTCTTGCTGATGGGGACAGCTTCCTCACCTTCACTGGTTCTCTCTTCCACAGCAACTGCACTCAAGCGTGCGGACAGGTAACCTGGAGACCTGCCTGCGCCTGCTCTCGCTGGGTGCCCAGGCCAATTTCTTCCACCCGGTGAGCACTGGCAGGACTTGGGATCCTTGGGGAGGGTGCTAGGCTTGGTGAGGGGGGAGGTCCTGGAGCCCCATCCTGCAGGCAGGCTGTGGGGCTGAGGCTGCCTTTGCCCACAGGAGAAGGGCACCACACCACTGCATGTGGCTGCCAAGGCTGGGCAGATCCTGCAGGCAGAGCTGCTGGTGGTCTACGGTGCTGACCCTGGGGCGCCCGATGTGAACGGCCGGACCCCCATTGACTATGCCAGGTGAGGGTGAGGAAGGTGAAGGGGGGTCACTGCTGCCTCCACCCCTCTCTTACTGTGGGCATCACCCCTACCCATCCTCTCACAGACAGGCAGCTCAGCACGAGCTGGCGGAGCGGCTGGTGGAGTGTCAGTATGAGCTGACCGACCGACTGGCCTTTTACCTCTGTGGCAGGAAGCCAGGTGAGTGTGGGCATCCGGGGGAAGTGATGCTCAGCCCCAAGGTGGGCACGGGGTCCTGCTTACCACCTCTGTCTTTATGCAGACCACAAGAATGGACACTACATCATCCCACAGATGGCTGACAGGTGAGTGCCTGGTGCCTGTGGCCTAACCACCCTGTCCCATGTCCCCCCTGGTGTCCCCACTGGGTCGGAGGGGGACCCTGGTCACCTCCTGGTGACTGGTGCTGGAGCATCCCTGGGGAGGGCGGAGGGGGTCGGCGTGCTGGCGTGTTTAACGTCCACCTTTATCCTGTTCTTCCCTCCGCTGCCTTCTCCGGAGCGCAGGGTGCGCCCAAAGTGCATGGCACAGAGGTATTGTCTGCTCGGCTCTCGGCTCTGGGGGCCCCCCTGTGCTGCTGGCATGGGCCCCCGCCTGCAGCCCCAGCCGCTTGGCCCAGCCTGGCACTTACTGGGCACCTGGGGAGGGGGGTCCTGCCCACCCCCTGCCACCTTGTCCCCCTGTGCCTGCTCTCCAGCCCCACTCAGCAAAGCCCTCTGTGCCTGGGGTGGTAATCCCTGTCTTGGTGGGGTGCAGCTGGGGACCTTTTCAGTGGGGACAGGCCAGAATAACCCCCACTTTGTGTCTCCTCCCTCCCTGCACCCCCCAGCCTGGACCTCTCTGAGTTGGCCAAGGCAGCCAAGAAGAAGCTGCAAGCGGTGAGTGGGGGCTGGGGCAGGGGCTGGGGGGGGTCCTAGCTGCTCCCTCTACCCTGCCTGACGCCATCCCCTGTCCTGCTGCAGCTCAGCAACCGCCTCTTTGAGGAGCTGGCCATGGATGTCTATGACGAGGTGGACCGCCGGGAGAATGATGCGGGTAAGCAGGGGCTGCAGGGTGCAGCCCCTCCAGGGCCAGGGTTGGGGCTGGGGCAGGCGTCGTGGCGTGGGGAGGAGCAGGCAGCAGGGCCAGGGCTGAGCCTGGCGCTCCCCCAAATCCGGATCCATCCGCCGGGACCACAGGCCCCTCCTTCCTCATTCCTCTGGCTGGGAAGATTTTCTCGTCGTGAGGGGCCGCCGCTGGGTGCTGGGTCTTGGGGTGCTGCTGGAGGTGGGTGCTGGGACCCCCCGGGGATGAGTGCTCAGCCTCAAGGGGTGCCCTTGAGCTGGGGGGTGGTGGTACAGGGGCCACATTATTTCCATGATGGGGTGGGCACCAACAGACATGTCAAACCTTCTCCCTGCCGGCTTGGGGTGTGCGGAGGTGGTGCCCCACCAAAGGGTGAGGATTGGGAGGTTCCAGCTGGGGGGTACAGGGGGGGACCCTAGCTCTGCGGGGCAGCTGGAGGAGGCCATTCCTGTTAGCCTGGCCGAGCTCTGCTCACAGCCCCGGCAGGCTGGCCCTGCGCCTGCGCCTGCGTCCTGCTGGCTCCACTGCCGGCCCCAGGCCTGCAGCCTGCTTGCTTCAGGGTGGGGAGGAATCCCTTCCCCACAGCCCCTGGGGGTCTGACGCTGATTGCCTGCCCACAGTCTGGCTGACGACACAGAACCACAGCACACTGGTGACAGAGCGCAGTGCTGTCCCCTTCCTCCCTGTCAACCCAGAGTACTCTGCCACACGCAACCAGGTGAGCCCCTCCACCACCCAGGCCCTGCGACCTGTCCCCCTTTGCACCGAGACTCCCGCTCACCCTCCCTTCCCCCTCCTGCCCTCCCAGGGCCGGCAGAAATTGGCCAGGTTCAACGCCAGGGAGTTCGCTACCTTGCTCATTGACATCCTTGGGGAAGCCAAGCGCCGGCAGCAAGGGAAGAGTCTGCTGAGCCCCACAGGTGAGGGATGGGGGGCAGCAAGGGAGGGCTGAGCATCCTTCCCCTCCCTTGTGCTCAGCACTCCTCTGGCTTCCCCCAGATGCCCTTGACTACTCACTGAGGAGCCAGAGTGACCTGGACGACCAGCACGACTACGACAGTGTCGCCTCCGACGAAGACACTGACCAGGAGCTGCTGCGAAACGCCTCCCGCAACAACCGTGCTAGGGTGAGCCCTAAGCCCCGGCCTGGACCCCCTCCCTGGCTCCAGGATCCCGGTGCTGAGCCACTCTTCCCACAGAGCATGGACTCCTCCGACCTTTCGGATGGCCCCATCACGCTGCAGGAGTACCTGGAGGTGAAAAAGGCTCTGGCTGCCTCTGAGGCCAAGGTGCAGCAGCTGATGAAGGTGAACAACAGCCTGAGCGATGAGCTGCGCCGACTGCAGCGTGAGGTGAGTACAGGGCCAGCGGGGCTCCCTCCTGCCCTCAGCATATTCCCATCCTTGCTGATGCCTCCCCCACCTCCCCGGCTGCAGATCCACAAGCTGCAGGCAGAGAACACACAGATCCGGCAGCAGACGGGTCCCACGCACCCAACCCCGGCCCCCAGCGAGCGGCCAGAGCATGGGCACCCCCCAGGCACAGCACCCACCCACCGCCGGGACCGCCAGGCTTTCTCCATGTATGAGCCAGGCTCAGCGCTGAAACCCTTCGGGCAGCCAGTGGACGAGCTGGTGACACGACTGCAGCCCTTCGGTGCTGGTGTGAGTATGCTGGGTTGGGGGGATGGGTGAGTGGTTTTTGGGGTGCAGTGGTCCCCTCAGGTTCCCAGGGAGTTTGGTCCCACCCCTGCGGGGCTGTAACCTTTCGTGTGTCGCCAGGAGGTGGAGGACGAGGCTCTGTACTCCATGCACATCCCGGCCAGCGTGTACCGGGTAAGGGGGCCGCGGCGGGGACGGCTCCTGCATGGGGATATGGTGGCTCTCACCCTCCTGGAACATAGCCTCCATGCTGTCCTGGGACGTCCTGTCCCCCCGCCACCCTGCACCCCCCAGGTCAGGCAAGGAACCTCCCTGGGGGATGGTGGCCGCAGGACGTTCCTGCATGCAGGGCGGTCGTGTCCCCTGTGCTCGTCCTACCCTGCATGTCACCAGGATCAGCTGCAGACCCTTCTGCACCCTATTCAGCACTGGCTTCCTCTGTCTTCCCTCTCCAGATCCGGAAAGGTCCATCTGCCTCCTCAGTGCCCTTTCCCCCATCCTCCCCACTGCTGTCCTGCCCGCCTGATGGTGCTCGGCACATGGTGATGTACTGGGGAGGGGAATGGCAGCTCTTGGGGTGGAGGAACCCCAGCCCTGCACAGGGATGGGGCTGGGCAGGGCCTAACGCTGCTTCTCTCCTCTCCAGAGCAAGCTGGACCGGCATGGCAGCGGCACCGACAGTGACTACGACAACACACAGGCGGGTGAGGTCTTAATCAGGTGAGTGCTGAGGCTGGGGGCTGCACCAGGAACACAGAGCTGGCACTGACCCCAGGGCTGTTAATTGGTCCTCACAGCATGGAGGGGAAGCGGTTCGTGGAGCTGAGCAAGGATGAGGATTTCCCTCATGAGCTGGACCCGCTGGACGGGGAGCTGGACCCTGGGCTGCCCAGCACGGAGGATGTCATCCTCAAAACTGAGCAGGTTACCAAGAACATCCAGGAGCTGCTGCGGGCAGCACAGGAGTCCAAGCACGACAGGTAGGGCTGAGGCATGGCCATGGGCTCGCTCCAGAATCCCCAGTCCCAGGGGCTGCTTTCACACAAGGACATCACTGCCACCCCTGGGCTTGGGAGTTGTTTTACCCCCTCAGTGCTCACTCACTTTGCTTGCTTGTAGCTTTGTACCCTGCTCGGAGAAGATTCACTCAGCTGTGACGGAGATGGCATCACTCTTCCCCAAGGTAAGAGTGAGGGGTCCCTGGGGTGTCCACCAGCCACTGTAAATCCTCCCCAGCACGGATCCTGATGCTGCTTCTGTGCCCCCCTGCAGAAACCAGCACTGGAGACGGTGCGGAGCTCTCTGCGGCTGCTGAATGCCAGCGCCTACCGGCTGCAGAGTGAGTGCCGCAAGACTGTGCCACCCGAGCCGGGCGCTGCCGTGGACTACCAGCTCCTGACCCAGCAGGTCATCCAGTGTGCCTATGACATTGCCAAGGCCGCCAAGCAGCTGGTCACCATCACTACCCGTGAGAAGAAGCAGTGAGCGCTGGCCCATGTCGTCCCTGCACCCCCTTGGTCCCCACGCTCTCCATCTCTCCCTCCCCTCCGGCAGCAGCCGGCACCTGGGGTAAGCATGGCTGCAAGTGGCCTTTAGCCCACGAGAGCCAGAGAGTGGGGTGAGCCCCTCCAAACCCCACACGCTGCCAAGAAGCTGGTGCTCAACCTGCGGGGTAGGTGCCTGCATCCCCTCCTGCTGTACAGACCCCTGCCCGCCCCGCAGCACGCGCCTAACTTATCCTGTACATAGCCTGTGTAGCTGTCCGTGGCGGCGGTGGCAATGTACCTCCCCACCTCCCCACAAAGCCCCTCGCCAGGCAGCCGGTACTCCCAGGGCTACCCACAGCGTTACACTGGACTGGGGCGCCCGTGGGTCCCCTGTCCCCGGGCGTCCTACCCCTTCCTCTCCCCCCACCCCGGGGCCACCCTCCCTACTGTAAGATGTGTCCTTGTACATTTGTATCAATAAAGGTGTGAGCATTGCATGGGCCCCCCTGGACTCCGGCTTCTGCAGCCATGTGGGGTCCTGGCCCCTTGGGCTGCAGCTGCAGGATATTCACCCTCCCAGCGTCAGGCTGGGCTCTGCCACGTGTCCTTCCCATTTCACCCAGTCCCCTTGTCCCCGACTGGCGGCCAGTCACGCCTTCCCCAGCATAGCCCTGCTGTCGTTGCTTGCCCAGCCCTAGGGCAGGGCTTTCCCGTCAAAGCCTTGCTGTCGCCTTGCGAACCCACTGAGCACTGGGACTCCTGGATGGGGCTTCTGTCTTCCCCCGCCATGATGTCCCTCGAAGGTTTGGTGGCTGCAGCTGCAGTGCTTGCTGGCCTGGGCCTCTTAGCTTGGTGCCTTTGGGCAGGGAGGCTGGAGGTGCCTGGAGGCTGGGGAAAGGAAGAAGAGGAGGGGATCCTCTTCATTGCTGAGAATGGCTCAGCCTGCTGCCGGCTGCTCTGCAAGCCCTCAGCACTGGCCCAGCACCTCATACGGAGCTTGAGGCAATCCTCAGTGCTATGGGGGGACCATTGGCCATGGCCACGCTGGCCTCAGCTCCAGATGCTGCAGCAACTCCTGCAGTTGCCCGGGCAAGAGCCAGTGGTAGCCCGGGAGCTCCTGCAGCTGCGCGATGCTGGGCTGGTGGCCCTGGACTGGCTGGTGGGGCCACAGGGGGCTAGGAGTGGCAATGGGGAGGGGGGACCCAGCGCGGTGCTGCTGCTCATCCCCAATGCTGCCGGGAAGGTGACAGGGGAGCTGCTGCAGCTGGGGCTGCGGGCGCTGGAGCGAGGCTCCATCCCTGTCATCTTCAACCGTCGCGGTCACAATGGCTGCCCCCTCACCACCCCCCAGCTCCAGCCCTTTGGGGACCCTGGAGACCTGCGGGAGGTGGTGGCCTACCTGTGTTGCCGGCACCCCACTGCCCCGCTGCTGGCCGTCAGCGAGGGCTCTGGCTCAGGGCTGCTGCTCGCCTACCTGGGGGAGAGTGGTTCCTCCAGCTGCCTGGCTGCTGCTGCCTGCATCTCCCCTGTCTTCCGTGGCCGGGACTGGTTTGAGGCTGGGATGCCCTGGCTCTACGAGTGGCCACTGCTTCTGCACCTCAAGCGGGGACTCAGCAGGTCAGTGGGGTCCTTTGGGCTAGGGTAGGGCTGGGGAGGGAGGTCCCCCAGGAGCCCCTCAGCCAGCCCTGGGATGGCAGGGGGTGCATGCAATGGGTGCTGCTGCTGGTGCCAGGAGCCCCAGCATGGGCACAGAGGTGCTGAGCACAGCAAAACACACTGGTTAATGAACACCAGCCTGGAGCCAGCAGGGTCATGCTACCCCGATCCTGCTGCTTGGGGTTCCTTGGCTGAGAGCTGTGTCACCTCAGTGCAGCAGTGTTGGGTGGGTTGGCAAGGCCCCAGTGCTGTGTTGGACACCAGGGGAGGAGCAGAGCACCCCACCCCAGCACCTAACTCCAAGTGTCTGCCCCATGGGTCTGGGGACCATGAGAACCAACCCACACCCAGGCAGGGGGTTGTAGCAGCTACCACCACCCCACCTCCCTCACACCCCGCCCCTGGTTTCTGTAGGCTTTGGGTCCCCCTTTGACCTAATACAGCCACACGGGGGAGGGCCAAGAGCTGGTGTCGGTTATGACAGGAGACAAAGCAACCTGAGCCAGGGCCTTGAGCAAGAAAGGCCCCCACTGGTGGGCAAGTGAGAGCCAAAAAAAGAGAGAAACAAACCAAATAAAGAACCCTCAACCCAAACAACCCTGCAGCAATATTGGGGCAAGTAGGTGCCAGGTTCAGCCTCAGCAAAGCCCAGGTGGGTGCAGCCAGGTACAGTGTTGGAGTGCTAGAGGGTGGGGAGGAAGAAAGGGGGTTTCTGATGGCCAGGTGGTGGTAGGGGGATAGCAGGGTGTTGTTCCCCCTTCCCCCATTTCCCAACACCCATTGCAAGCATTGCTGTCACAGCAACAGAGCAGTGTTGGCTGTCTCCTGTTGCCATGGTACCTGGACTAGCACAGGCTGCACTCTGGGGACAACAACCCCCACCTCTCCCAGTATCCCCAGAAAGAGCCTGGGACAGGACACCTCCCACCCCAACCAGCTGCAGAGGGATGTGAGGCCACCTCCCAAACGGTGTGCAGGACCATAGCAGTCAGCACAGCCTCCAGCTGTTTCAGGTGGGTACACAAGACAGCATCCTCCCAGCCTCCAGCCCATGGTGCCTTGCCCTGTCCCCACAGGTACACAGGGTCCCTGGCCAAGATGGTGGATGGGGACAGGCTGCTGGGCAGCCACTCGCTGCGGGAGCTGGAAGAAACCCTCTTCTGCCAGACCAAACGCCATCCCACCAGTTGGGAGGCCTACTGGGAACGCAATGAGCCCCTGCGCGACGCTGATGAGGTGGCCGTGCCAGTATTGTGCCTCTGCAGTGCCGATGACCCTGTCCGGGGTCCCTTGGCCCACAGCCTGCCCCTGGAGCTCTTCCACAGCAGCCCCTACTTCTTCCTGCTGCTGACCCCCCACGGGGGACACTGCGGCTTCCCTTGGCAGGGAGCAGGGCACTGCTGGGGCCATGAGGCTGTGCTGCAGTTCTTCAAGGCCATGGCTGAGTTCCTGCGAGCAGAGGAGTGGATGAAGGGGCCGTCACGGGCCTGCAGGTGGGGGGGCCCCAGGGTAAAGCCCCCTGCCTTCACCTGGCAGAGGTCCTACACCCGGTAGCCCCTGGCCAGGGGCTCACACAGCGGGGGGGTGGGGGGTTGACAAAAGCAGGCAGACACTCCATGTACTAAAATTACTTTATTACAGTTGATTTTTTTTTTTTTTAACATTTCCTTTGCTATGATACAAAGGATACTTACAAACAAAATATTACATATGACCTTATTTTTTTTTTCCTCTTATTTTCTGACAACTTGGTAACAGCTTTAAATGCACAATCTATACAATTAATACAGGTTATATATGAGCTATAATGTATGCTGAACCAGAAGAATACCAGAATACTGACAATATACTGTACATTAAGCCTTACCAGTTAGTGCTTGTGGCATTTTCTACAAGAAGGAAAACGCACACCTGTAGATTCACTCATACCAGCTGGTGCTACCAGACATGGAAGCAGGAAGGAGTTTAATTCTCCATGTTAAGTCCTTCATGGCCCACCACTGTGGTGCTGGGCCTGGAAACCTCAGACCAGTGTTCATAGTAAGACAGCAGATATGTGTGTGTTTCTTCTAACTAATGCTCTGTGGCACAGAACTGGGTGTCTGGGCACCTTCCCCTGGTGCCAGGGCACCAGAGCTTTGCCATACCCAGAGGATGCCCCAGAGCAGATAGCCACGGCGCTGGGGCCGGGCGCTGGGCGAGCTCTTGTTAGGGAGCTGGACCTCCTTATAGAGAGGGAGAGGAGACGGAGGAGGAGAGGAAAAGCAGCAACAGCTTTGCTGTCATCAGTAGGGAGCACTCAGGTTTGTGCACATCAACTGGCAGGCGCTGAGGAGGGAAGAGCAAGTCCAAGCCATGTTCCGCCGGCACGGCTTGGTCAAACCACGTGGCTCAGTCCCTGGCTGCACCCAGAGCTTGTGCCTGGCAAAACCTCGGCAGGGCTAAGAGCTGCCTTGTGGTTACCTGCTCCCCAGGAAAGGTTTGCTTTTGTTTTGCAGTTGAAGCTAGAGTTGTGCGGCTACAGGTGTGCACTTCCCCTCCTCCTGCCATGGGCTACGTCAGACCGATAAGGTTACATTTTTGTTTTGTTTTATTCATTTATTTTTTTTTTAAAAGCAACCAGCAAGTGAAGCATTTTTAGTTGACTGGCAAAAAGACCTGGCATTTGCACAGAAGCTGCAAATGAAAGATAGCCATCTCCTCCTCCCACCCGCTGCATCCCAGGCCAGAAAATCTCAAACTGCTGGCAGAAGGAAAAGAAAAAAAAACCCAAACCAAACAGGGGTGGAGGAGAGGAAGGTGAGAGGGGAAGAGGTTAGAAAATACCAGGTTTGAGTTAATATTTCCTCGACTTCACACAATGCTTGTGCAAAAAAAAAAAAAAAAAAAAGAAACAAAACAAAACCCCCAAACAAACAAAAAACCATACCCAGAAACATGCTGGAAATAATGAAAACAAATGGAAAGTAATACATAAAATTAAAAATATAAATAGGATGTCTGGCTGACTGGTAGAAGAATAGGTCATTTAGGTTACAAAAAGGAATATACATTCAAGAGGCTCTGAACCCAGTGGGGTAACTGATGTTAAACTTGTGTTAATAGTTAGGCTAGAATTCTCAAGTTTGTCTTTAAAATCTTCACAATACAAGCAAGCTATTTTTAAAAAATATACACTATACACACCTCACACAGCTTCTCCTATCTGTATTACACATGTTACACTACCCTTCCATCCACTACACCATGGGGGGTCCCACAGCTAAGGTACACAGGGTGTCCCCCTCCTTCACCTGTCGTCCCTGCACTGACACTTCAGGCAGCGATGGCTGCAGAGCCCCCGGCAGGTTCCTTGGCCCTCCACATCTCACCACACCTTCTCAAGCATTTACAAGTCACCAAAGGGCTGTAGCCTTTTATGTTATACACACTTCACTTTGTAACGTTAATTATTTACATCAGGGCTGCTCCCCTCCCCCCCCCCCCCCCCCCCCCCCCNTTTAGCTGTTTCTAGGCAGGTAAAAAATGTTCCTGTTCCAAGCAAGCAGGGGGAAGAGCTGTGGGGGGTTAGGAGGCAAGAAAAGCTAAAGAAAGGAAGCAAGTGGTTTGCTTGCCAGAAGCCAAACCCGTACACAGACACATGCCTCTCCTTCTCTGATCCTTGAATCCTTACACACTCCTGTCCCCTACGACCTCCAGGACAAGCAGCCCTGGAAAACATGGCCTCACTGGCATTCTAGCTCCTCCGCTCTCAGCTTCCTGGGACACTCAGCAAAGCTATTCTTGACTTGCAGACTCGCCTCTACCACAAGACAAGGAGCATAGGTCTGTCCTTTATTCCCACCCCTCACTTGGCGGCAAGTCTCCCAGTGCAAGGCAGCTGCAGCCAGGGCAGGGACACTGGGACTGCCCCAAGCCACCGCATGGCACCCAAAAACTTGCCCTCTGAGGCTGCTGCTGCCTGCAGTTGGGCTTTGCCAGAGCCATGCAAAAGCAGCTGCGACTTAACAACAACCCTGTGCTGATTCTAAACTCCGCTGAGCTCAGAGTTGCCATAGAAATGCGTGATCCTGGCACTAAAAGCAGGCAACAATCTTAAATGAAAGTCTTTTTTTCTCCAGTAGGTTTAGGTGATTTCAGGTTAAAGACAAAAGCAGTCAGAAGGGGAAAAGAGATCATTTCCAGAGAGGTTGAAAAATAGAGTCATAAGCTGATATTAAACTGCAGCAAAGAACCTGAAGTTGGTTCCCATTGAGTTCAGCTCCAGAGAAAGCTGGAAGCCACTGCTCTGTCCCTCACACTGCCCACCATACAGCGCACGATGCTGACAGGAGGAACATTCGACATAGCCAACACAGAAGACCCAGCTGAAGGCTGGCAGCTGAAAGCCCTGGGCAAGCAGCTGTGCCCCCCCAAGCCCTCCTGCCCCTCCCCAGCTTGCAATATTTAAGCACAATTCCTTACAGCATCACTGTGACAAGTCTCAGGGATTAGGTGCATGCTGAACTACGACTGGCAATTACAGTAGCTTTTTGCTAGCTGGCACATACTGTATCTATAAATTTTAGTACAAAAACTTAAAAAATACAGAAACTAGGTCAATTTGTTAACTACATATTTACAGATAATTACAATTCTTTTCACCAACAATCATTAAACTAATTGTTAGTGAAAATTCAAACTGTGCATGTTCTGAGGTACCCGTACTCAAGGGTGGGGAGTGGGACAGGGGACCGGAGGGGCGAGGCTGGGGACAAGATCCCCCTGGGTTTGTTCACATCTGTGGGGGCAACACTCAGCCCTCCTGGTTCCTGGACTCAGTGTGTGCACTCAGAGAAAGCAAGGAGAGAGGGCACTAATGTTGGGGTTTGTTTTCCTAGGACATGGCTTTAGGATATTTTTAGGGCGCCAGGTGGGTGCAAAGCCAATGGTCACGTACCGAACTGCCTTCCACCCTCCCAGAGCAGCAAGTACTGAGACCCACAACTCAGTGGTTAAGGTGCTTGTTTGCTGACAAATCCGATTTCCTAAGTCCCTCTCTAGCTGACAAAGACCTTTCCTTCCCCAGCAAAGCCTGGGCTGAGGGGCAGGGCAGGGATGCAGCAGGCAGCATCAGAGCCCCAGCTGACTGAACCTCATTGTGCAACAGGAACCTGAGTTATCTGCTGTCATCATTCCCTGCTGGGGCCACATTTACTAGAACCACTAGATCTATCAGATTTTTTTTTTTCTGGCTGTAAACAGCTACCCACAAACCCTCCAAAGCACCTCACATGTATTCTCAATAGTCTCCGGCTCAACTGACTCACAAAAGTGCAAACTGAAACAAACACAGCAGAGGGACACCCAACAGCATCCCTGTCTGGGCATTCACCACTCCTCCATCCTCAGCACGTGGCTCTGGGCTTGCTGTTGGCCAGCACCACAGTGGGAAAGTCCCAAAGGCAGGAGCACAGCTGAAGACGACACTAATCCCTGTGAAAGGGTAAGGACGTCCAACCAAACCCAAGCCTCTCCTAAAAAACTCACAAGAGACCTTCCGAAAGGGTCAGGGGGGGAAATTTCCTCCAAATTCTCTGGTAGCACAAAGAGGAGAGCCCATGGTTGGCATGCTGCTGTGCTAGCTTGGCTTCCCTAGGGGTTAAAGTATCACAACTGGATGAACAGTTCTGACTTGACACATGCAAGAACCATTTATGCCCCAAACTGCCCCATGTTTCACTAAGATGAAGTCTGCAGAGGACAAAGGAGAAGGTCAGAAGGGTCTTCACAGCTTGAGGAGCTCGTGGTGTCCAGCATGGCACTCACCCCTCTACTATGAGAAAGAACCAGGGTAAGATTTGCTAGAAATGCAGAGCAAGCACCTAGGAGAAGGACAAGGTTCTGCTTACTGGACTCAAGTAACAAAACACACTTGCCTAAACAGAATAAAGAACCGACCAGAACTATCTCTGTGTGTATATATACACATACGTTTTACACACACACACTTTAAATCTTCCAATTTAGCTTCTCTTTTCATCCTCCACATAACCTGCTCTAATTATTAGACACACACAAGGGTAGACAATGTTCAGAGTCAGCAGCAGCTTGAACTCAGGAATGCCAAAAGTTAGTGCCGGTGTGGCATGCCAAGACCGGGTTGGGCTTGTAATCCCTCATGGTGAGATGCAGCTGGGGACTCTGAGCTCAGCCTGCTGAGCACTTCACCAGCCCACTCACCACCTCTCCAGCAGATCAGTACATTGCCTCCATTGCTTTCCTATCACTGTACCCATCTTGTTTTCTTCTCTGCTGTCTTCTCTGACTTTCTGGTACCCTCTGGGAGCTCTCTTCCTTCCTTTACAGCACACCCATAGCAGCTATCCTACCCTCCCGTGCCCCAGAAAAAGCAAGCTACAATTAGCAGGGCAGTACTTAAGCAAAGGCTTTTGACTGCTCTCAGCCCTAGCACAGCTTGTGCAGATGGATGTGTCCTCGCCAGCAAGAGCCCTGCTGCAGGGGTTGCTTTTGCTCATGAACAGGAGTGCTAAAGAAGAGCAGAACTGAAGTGCCCTGACAGAAATGCACAGCATGAGGGGTGTGTGCACATATACCCACACACACCTACATACAGAGTATATAAATATATACAAATGAGATACCATATATATATATCCAGAGAGATGTGCGTATTCAACAGAGTAATGGTAGACAGTGGTACAATACAATTTATTGCCTCTCAAGAAATGGCACATAAGCAAGGTCAGAGGGGGCAGGGCAACCCCAACTGCAAGGGGCCCTTTTCCCTGGGGAGGGGGTTTGATAAACAGCATTATCCCAGGATTGAGCAGGGTGCACCCTGTGCAGGTTACGATGCACGTTCTTCTGCAGTGGTAGGGCTAGGTGGGACACAGAGCAATGCCAACCTGGCCCCAAGCCAGGCAAGGAATGGCTGCAGGGAATTTTCTGTGGAAAGCTTGGTATCATACCACATTTAGTTCTTCAGCTCCTTTGAAGCTCAGAGGCTTGTAGCACATGCAGATGAAACAGAGCTGTGGCCTCCATTTCAGTGCTGCATCCAAGGAAGAAAGCACACAATGTTCAACATGGAAGGGAGAGGTGGCTGCTGCCTCCCTAGGACCATGGAGAACAAGAAAAATGTGGTCCCTTTCACTGATTTTAACTAAGTAAATTCATAAGAAATTCAAATCAGAAAAGAGGTGAAAATGCTGGCTCTCTGTTTTTTTTTCATCTCTGGGCTAAACTACATCAGAACTTCAGGTCTTTGCAAAGGAGAGAGAAAAATAACCACAGAATAAGAGATTTCAGGGGTCAAGCTGGTGATTTGAAAATACTGCAACAAAGTTGGCAAAGTAGTCCACAAAGAAGAGTTTCCCCAGTGTCAAATAAGAACATAAAAGATGTAAAAGAACATCTTTGCTGAGGTACTGGAGTAGTTTCCACAATTTACAGATGACGGTATTTTTAAAATCAAGGTTAGGGCATGACTGCAACAAGTACAATAAGGAATAATTGGCCTTACTTCTAAAAATTGAGTTTGCAAACTGATTCAGAGTGTTTGCATCTCTCTAGCACACTGCTCATGTATCTCAGAAACAGACTCACGATACATTCAAATTCTCAACACCAAGAGCCTCCTCATAGACCTCCAAGGCACAGCCTGACCCTGAGTCCCTCTGGCTACAGCTGCATCAGGGGTGCTTTCTCTTGAGATCAGGCTTGTTTGGGGCAGCTTTCCTTCCCCCACGTACACACAGGGACACACACATTTAGACCAGTTGATCTGAATCAGTTTTTGCAAACTATTTTAATTAAAATATTAACTTGTTGGAATAGTCCAGGTCTGCACATGATATACATGTAAAAATGGTTACTACACAGTTCTTTCTGAATACAAAAAAAGCCAATATGGGACAGCCATCATTTGGATTCAGCATTCAGTCATGCTTGACATTACACAAAGAGATGGGTTGAGAGAATTCTGTTGAAGTAGCTCAATTTAAGCCAGAGACTTTGACCAAATTCAAACCATAACAGAAGCAAAAGAATGAACCCACTGAACTTGCAGGTATAGCCTGTCCTCGCTGTTGCTGCTGCTATTTGTGATAGAGAAGCTGAACTTCAAAATGCTGCATTAGCACCATGCTCTGTGCACACTCTCCACACTCATGTGGTAAATCCCAGTATCATTTTGGCCTTTCATTTTTGTATTTCTTCCTAACACCAGGAAAAGACAGGTACCATTCCTAAATCACTTTTGCTGCATTTCAACAACACTGCAAAGCAAAAGAATGACCTTAAAACATCTGATGCCACATAAAAACAGCAGAGGAAAGGACAGGACAATTCACAGTCACCACTTGCCCCTGTGGGGCAACCAGAGACACCTCCCTGGAACCACTGCCTCATCCCAGGCTTCCATCAACTGTTAGGACTACGAAGCTCCTTACTAAGGGGCTGCTCAAACATATTTTGGTAGTTTCCATCTTTGATTAGAGTGATATGCTATGTCAAGATGCTAGAATTCCCAGTTGGATTCACCAGACACTGGCAGAGAGTTAAGGATTGGGAGTGGATGTTAATTTAGCTAACAAAAACCGTCGCCCTGTTGAGAGCACTGAACAGCAGCGAGACACTAGAGTATTTACTATATAAATATGTCACATGGACAAACACATTCGGAAAACCTTGCTTTTGAGCCCTATCAACATATTAAAGGCAAATCCTAGAGTTAGCAGCTAGTGTTTTCTTCAAGATGATTAGTGTGCAAGGAAAAACATTTACAAAGAACCCTGGCTGGTCAGTACCCAAGGCGGCAATCTTTGCCTCAAGCCAAACTTCATCTACCTGCTCTTTTCCCTAGGCCCCACAGTGCTGGTTGACCCAGACCACCCTGGCACTGGCACAAAAGCATGGGGGCACCTCCAGTTCCCAGCAAGAAGGGATGACACAATGCCACAGAGTCATTCACTTAATGAGACTCCCTGACCCCTTCACCACCGCATGGATTTCACGACCTCCTTTGCTTCCTTTCAGTAGTACAGCAGCTCCAACGAGCCTCTGGAAGTAGTGCCTCCTTGCATGGTGTGATATGCTGCCAAAATACCACAGCATCTCAAGGGACTGGGAAAAGTTGTGAAGTATTGCAGCAACAAAAATAATAAAAAGGAGCCTCACATGCAGCAAGATCTACAGTGGTGATGGGGGTTAGTCATCAGCTGGGGAAGAGTCATTGGCTCAGCTCCTCCTGGTACACTGTGGCAACTAAACATTTAAACAGTTGGCTACACTCTACATGTAAACAGGAAACTGCAACAAGCCAAAAAGGTAATAAATCAGTGGATGTAGTGTAATAATGAAAAACCTGTTCAATGGCATTTTGTGACTATGGCATCCTTCAAAATACCTCTGGCATTTGAGATTGATTGGCTGAAAGTCTAACATTTTTGAATGGAGCAAAAAGGACTACACTGAGCTCCAAGAATTATTCTGATGCTTAGCTAAAATGAGATGTCACAGTATTAGCTGTACAAGTGCATTATTTACGCTCCTCTGCCCAATCTCATCTGAGCTACCAGCAGCACAGTCAGGGAGTGCCAAAGCAGGAATACAATTTCAAACATTCCTAGCCTGTTCCCTCCAGACAGGTTTAGCTACACAGTTCTCAGGAAGCTGACCAGTGCCTTCTGAGAGAACGTCACTTCTTACACAACACAGAGTGGGCACTTTGGGTAGACAGGCCCTGCTTGAGCCCTGGTGTCTCTTGGCCTCTCTTCTCACCCTTCTTCCTCACCTACTAGTCTCTCAAAATGCCTCTTGGCAGAGGCAATACCCTAGAAATGTATTTGATTTAATGACAACTAAAAAGGGAACAGAAGATCCAGCTGTTCCTCCCCTGGATGTTGGTTTAAAGGCAGCTTGCCTGGTTTTTGCAGGGTGGCAGTTCGAAATTTACGGACATGGGAGGAGGTCTCCATTCTCCCTCAGACTTCCTATGGATGGCATGATGAGGGCAGTCTGAGGCCCTTCTATCCTGTCAGTGTGATGACCACCAGCCAACTCTTCTGACTAATTGCATATATTTCTCAGATGCCCTCCCAAGACCCCTCCAAAACGTAAAAAAAACAGTAACAAAAAAAAAAAAACACCAAAAAAAACCAACCAACCAACCACCCCCCCCAACCCCTGCAGCCAAATACTATGACATCCCAGTTAGTAAACACAAAACATAATGCTTTACAAAATGAATACAATATTCCATGTGCACCCAGCTTCCACACGTCAGCACCGCACTGAGGAGGCTGCTGGGCTGGTGTCTGTAGGCAGTTTCTGTTGGCAGACAGCTCCAGTGGAATTGCCACCCTCAGTTATTGTTTAAGTTATGTATAAGACATGTGTGAACCATTGGATATTTGTGAAGTAACACTTGTGCTCCTGCTCATGCCCTGTTCCGTCCGTCCCCCAGAAGCTGTCCGCCTCAGAGCCTGGGGGCTGTTGCGGACCCCTATAGCACTACTTCGAGGTACCCCCTGCATGGGCCCCGAGGGGTGACCCCATGGCTGGGGTCCACCTTGCATTGGATGGCCCCAAGCTTGTGGTGGGCCACCCATGGGATGACCCCAGTGAGGTCCTGCACCCCCAGTAGGATTGTGGGACCAGCCAGAAGCTCCCGGGTAGCTGTGGCTGAACGCCTCGGGGGAGAGATTAGAAAGAACCATATTACTAAAACCTAGCCTCATGCTTTCTGAGTCAAAGGCTTCAATCTCGCGAGCTTGACGCTCCAGCAGGCTTCGTATCCGTTCGGTACGCTCGTTCTGCAATGCCAGCATCTCCTCCTCAATCTAGGAAGGAAGAAAAGAAGAGACAGTCTGTAGTAAAGGACTCCTTTCCAGGCACAGCCTCAAGTCTCTGAAGGACTTATAACAGCAAACTAACAAGGAACCTTCTCCCCATGTTTCTGCATGAGGCCAGATCTAGATTAGGTGTCCACTGACACACAATCTGTTCTGATTGCAAAAGGCTGTGTCCCATAGACCTGCACATGCCAAAGCATGGTGAATACCAGCTGGGGGGGTGTGTGTCTCAGTCCCTGCTCCCTGCTGAATATGGAAGTTTTAGGGATGTGAATCCCAAGTCTGCAGTGATACTAACAGCTTAACAGAGGTTAATCTCTTAAGATGCAGCAAAGCCTTCAGCCTCCGTGAAAGTCTACTAGGAAAACACCTTCAGATACAGCCAAGCACAGAGTTTATACAGTCAGATACCTGCCAACATAGCTTATTGTGACCTTCACTGTTTGTAGCTGAATCTGACGATGACAAATGCTATTTTTCTCCAGGATTCAATGTATAAGACCACATTCAGTTTCCTCTCCAATGTTCACTAGCCAGATTTTCTCAGCTCATGTTTATCACCTCCTGTCTAACCCTTTCCTAAATCGGCTTCTCACTTTTCATTACCCTGATACTTTCTCCAAGGTAGGCAGTAGGCAGGGATATTTGAATTGTGGGGCAGATTATTAGCTAGATGATACACAAGTTAGCAACTCCAGTTTCTTCCCAGTAACACTGTTCCAAATTGATTTCCAACAGTACTTTGGTGGGGGCACTGGGATCAGCATTCTAAGTATAGAAACCATGGGGATATGGCCTCCAGACACCCACCAGACAGGGATGAAAGCCTTTCTTATTGAAATCTTTGCAGTCAGGTGGAGAAACAAAGAATCACTCCATTATCCTCTTGCCAGCACTAAAAGCTACTTTTGGCCTTGACTGGAAAGACCAAGTGGGGAATAACCAGCAGCCAAGACTTTTAGCATAGCTCATTGGCATCTCCCCTGCTGTCAGCAGCAACATGGCTAAGAGGTGTTATCTTGGTCTATGCTGAAGGTACTGGGTAAAGCATTGTAAGCACTCTCCCACCTTAGTCAGGGAATATGCAAAGTGATTTAATCTGTAAATTAGGAAACAACCCACTCCAACAGGAGTCATCTCCTGAGCCATTTGGGGCTTTCAGAGATGGTCTTTCTCATGGGTCTGTTTATTACTGCTAGGTGAGTGACACTGATTCTCTTGGCAGAGCAGCCTTGCTCACTCCTGCTGAAAGTCATGCAGTGATCAGCTGCCTTGGAAAAGGCAGAAGAGGAAGAAGATGCCTTCTTTAAAATGCTCCACTTGTTTTTTCCCATCCTGCTATCTAAGCAGAATCCTCTTTTTCCAATGTCTTCAGCATGTCCAGCTGCTCAGTGTCCAGTCTTTGTGAAAGCACAACACACAGGACTGAGTGCAACTGAATTTCACAGAAAGGCATGCCTAACATGCTGCATTAAAATGACATCACTATGAAACAACCTCAGGATGCAGGATTCTGAAGATGAGTTGTCTGAGGCATGTGGGAAGGGAAATGAGTACATCTAAAGTCTTTTAAAGACATTCTTGGAACGTGCTCATTACTGGTGCAGCACGAACACCACAGCATCAGGGTATAGCTTAAAACACTGCACACTGATGGGGCTACTCCCTCCTCAGTCCAAGTCAGATAGGTATGCTCTGGTGAGTTACCATGGTGATGGGCACCATCAAAAATAAAGAGCACTGTGCTGAGAAGGAGCCAGGGTCCTACGCATACACTAACTTCTGGAATCTGGTTTATTATTGAACATCAGGGACTGACTTTGCCACAGGCCATGTGTACATTTGTGCATACAAATTCAGACATTCATCTTGCACACATACCTGCCCTTTCTCTGCCTGCCAGTTTCAGTTAACACATGCAAGCAACTACCAGGTGACATCGCTGAGCAACCCACACCAGCATACTTGCAACTCTAATTCTTACAAAACCAGACCAACTCCCCTCCCCAAAAACACTATTGCAAAAGAAGGATGCATCTACCTTTGCACCCATGTTTCCCCTTGAGCTGCTGTGAATGGACTGTAACTCTACCAAGAGTCTCATCACTGGTCCATAGCTCTGTGACTTGCAAAGTGCTGAATAAACCTACGGACCTATGCTAGGTCTTGCATTGCTAAATAAACCCATGGATGCTGAAGCACCATCCAATTTTTTGCTATTCTAAGGCAACAGAGGGAGACACAAAAAATTATGCTAGGTCTTATTTTCATCAGGTTTTTTCCTCTCCATGAAGTAGCATTGCCAAGCTTCCTATCAGCATTACTGATGCCAAATGCTTTGCAGGGGCTTTCTATCTGCAGAGACCTCAGCCCTGCTCCACAATGAAAGACGTGCCCAACATCACTATTGGTTGATGTGTGTTTCCTGAAGTGACCAGCCTCACTTCAGCTTTTAACACAACACTACCTGCAGTGCAATATGGGCTGCTCCCACAGACAGGAGCAATGACCAGGAACAGGCTCACTGTGGCACACTTCTTCCCAGAGCTCTCGGCAGATGATGCCACCAGAGGGCAATGCACACCCAGCGTAAACACATCCTCAAAGGCAGGGCTGTGCTGGGAGCCGTCCTCTTCTCAAGGGGAACAAAACAACTACCAACGGGGTCTAAAGACAGCTTATTACACACATGAGCACCACACGGGACCTCTGCATTCACAAATTCAGTTCCTTCCAGAGATTCGTATGTACTTGCAGGAGACCAAAGAACAATAGGACTGTGCTGTCTTCTCACAGATGCTTCCTCAGCTGACCGTGAGGTGGAGCAGTTTTATTCTAACACAGGCCCAGCATCTATCTCTCAGCCTCTGGGAGAAGTTAAGTGTAAAAAACCTCGAGGCCACAGAGCAATTTCCCTAATTCAATAATTGCCAATCAGCAAAGTTGGGAACTGTGGTGTGAATGGCAAGGGCTGGCACCCAAAAGGCAAATCAAAGGGAGAAAAATCAGCAGGAGGAAGGGCAAATTTGTGTATTTCCTAACTGACTGATGCATTACCCTTCCCCTGGTTCATGTAGGCCACTGATTTCTATACACACCACATGTCTGGCACTGCACAGAAGAACGTACTTCAGCAAGGAGCACCTTAATACATAAAGCCAGTTAAAGTCAGTGAAGTGGCAGGTGACCCATGCCTGTGAGTCTGGCTACTTTGGTTTGCTAAGGGACATACTGCAGACAGCAGCATTGCCACAACAAGCATAATAGGGAAACTGCAGTCTGGTCTCCAGAGACTGACAAATGGAGCAGAACTGCAGTAAAAAAAAAATATTATCCTAAAATACAGGGTCTCAAATACATTTTACTCCCCCCTCAAGATATCTACTACTGATACTATGCAAATTCCAAAAGCCCCCCTCTAGCTTTAGGTTCTTATTGTCTGTCCTCCAATGAGCTGGCAAAGCTAATCTGCAGCTCAAAGAAGGAAAGAAGAGCTCACTTTCCCTTCTGCCCAGAGAGGCATGACTCCCTCCAGCATACTTCAAGCAGCTCTATCCCAGCCAGAAGCTGCTCACACAGGATGGCTGAGCTGGCAGAAAGTTTAGCCTATGTGTCACTGAGCTATTATCCCAAAGAGGCAAATACCTAAATGATCTGTATTACTATATACAGCAAGGTAAAAGCAATTTCCTCCTTTATGGCTAAGTACAGTGCAAGTTATGATCTGAAATATGGCATGTGCTAGAGATGCTTGCATGCCCATTTTACCTTCTGCTCAAGGAGGGCCCGACGAAGGGATACCCTCTGTTCAAGATCACGCAGCTCCCGATCATGTTGGGCTTCTGCCTGCATCTTGATTTTACTCTGATATGCATTCAGCAGCTCCAATTCTTGCTGCAGCTGCATCTTCAAAACCTGGCACTCTGCTTCCTGTGCTTCATCCAAACGCAGCTGGGAGAGACAGACAATAGAGACGTTTCACTATGGGGTAACCACTCATGACACTCTGAGGGAGGACTGCAGGGAGGGGGAGAGAATGGGATGGGACTTTGTTTTCTTAGCAATACAATTGGTCTCTATTGTACTTCGTTTCACTGAACAGAGGACCTATAGTGACAAAAACTGGTGACAGTGAGCCCACAGCGCTGATCCAAGTGATGCTGATGAGCAGTGGCGCCTCAGGAACCACAATCCATATTGCAGAGACCAGACTGCTGGAGGTGCTAACATCCACAGCTCTTCTTTTGCTAGAGGCAAAGAGAAGATCTCTTGTTCTGTTCAACTGGATTAACCAATTACTCGTACACAGGAGACTTAAGTCCATATCCCTGCCAATGCAGGACTTAGGGCAAAAGACTATAATTACATAAAACTAAAAGCAGTATGACACTGAACTTTTAACCTTCCCATACATAAATTAAGCCAGCTACCCTGCCTCACAGCACCAAATCAGTACACAGCAATGTGAGCAGGATGCAATACGCAAAAAATGGAAAGGAAACTGCACATTCAGTTGTAGCAAGGACTCAAAGCATTGCTCATGTGGTCATGCCTTACAGAAGGAATCTCTTAAAGAAGGAATCACAGAACTTTCACAACACTTTTACCAGTATTTCAGATTTACAGACAAAACCCAGGACTCCTCCATGACTCAATGAGCATCTTGCAACACTGAGACATGCTTTGGTTGGTATCACCAAAAAATCAAGATCTAAATGACTTAAGACAGCAAGCTGCACACTGACAGACGATGCTCTAACAGGGATGTTTATGTGGTCAAACGTCATGCAGAAGCAGTCCTCTGCCACACAGATGCATCACTTTGAAGCTGCAGTTGCAGAGATGCAACTTCAACCTGCCTGAAGGGGTAAATCTCTTTCCTCTGTGTATGAATGCTGCTTTTTAAGTACAGAGGAATGACTGTGCAGAGTATGGCACATGTAGCAAGGAAGCAGACAGCCTGCTGTCAGGATACAGATCGGTTAAAATGCAAACATCCCTAATTTGGCTGAGGAACCCTAGGTCCCTCAGAGGCGACTCACAGCTTGTGTAGAGAGCATTTCATTAATGCTGTGATCATACTGCTCAGCCAGGATAGCCAGCTTCCGGGTCTGCTCCTCCTTGAGCCGTTTGAGGACAGCTTTATGTTCACTCTTTGGCGTGGTCTCCAGCAGATGGTTTCTCAGTGCTTTGTACTGTCTGGTTTGGATCTTGCATGTATCCTGAAACTGCTTCTTTATCTGTAGTTCTTTTGACTGGAAAGATGGAGGGGACACAAACAAAGAAAAAACCAGCGTGTTTCAAATGGGAGAAATATCCATTCAAATGGATATTTGGGATTACATCAAGAATATGAGTTCAAGAATCCACAAATGTGTATTAACATCTACAGCGCAAGGAGGGAAGCAAAATACACAAGAGGCAATGACTACTGCTGCAGCTGCTTTGACACTGCCACTGTGCAAAACAATTACAATACAGACACTTTTATAACAAAGCTCCAGCCTAAATACAGCTGTCTCTGCACAAAGAGCCTCACATTTGTCACTGGACTGGATCCAGTCCTGGGTGTTGCTTTTCAAGAAAAGTTCTTGAGGGACAGGACTAATAAATATTAGCACCAAACACCATACTTGCACATGGCTGTGCTTGTATGGCACATAGATATGGACAGCACTTAACATTATGAAAAGAAGCAGATCTGGTGCATGGGAAGGGACAGGGAAAAGCAACAACAACACTTTTTCCATCGAGGGTTTGATGAAGATAATATCAAGGGTTACAATAGCTCTTAAGAGCCTGTTTTTCATAAAGATACTAAAAAATGACTGGGAAAGATTAGACACTTGAAGATGTATGCTACAAGCAACATTAGCTTTGTGCTAGCCTGGCAAACAAAACAACTCCCCAGTCCTGACAAAGGTTTACTGGAGGATCTGAGTTTTTCTTTTGCACTTGCTAGGATATCTGTGTTGTTTAAAGACATAACTTCCTGACTGCACACAGGGCTGTGAGATATCAATCCTGGAAAAGGCATCTGGACCTGACTTTGCTATATAAACTTTTTTCCTTTCACCTGCTTTATCACCTCGCCTCCAGAGTAGCTCATGAGGGTTAACAGCTATTAAGTGTTTTAAGCTCTTGAAAAGGAAAGTGTTTTGGAGCTCCCTATATCTTTCCACAGGAGGGCTGGCAAGGATACTTCTAACTAAGCAAAATTCACAAGTGATGAGCAGCGCTGATTAACTGACAGATAGTCATGGTAAGGAAAAAACCCAAAGAAATCCCTAAAGTCCCACATCAGGGCAGTCAGTACACACTATGGGGCATTCCCACTGCCAGCCACCACGGTCAAATCCTGAAGCACTGGGGGCAGCAGCAGTGCATAGGACCAGATTCCTGTCCCTTGAGTAAGCTGGAAGAGCTTGGGATCTGAACCAGCAAGGTAGACATATGTGCATGTCTCCCTTCAGCTCCTCCACTGCCTACTCCTGGCATTAAGTCAAGGCTTGACAGGGTAGATGATAAAGGCAGCACTTACAGCTACCTAGAACATGCTTTGCTGCATAAACAATTCCACTTTGCTAACCTGATGCAGAAAACAGGACAAAGATGGGTTTCATTCAAAGCAAAACATTTATCACAGAGAAATACATCACTTTTACCCTTTCTAAATTCACAGGAAATTACTTCCCTTCAGGAAACCTCTGAGGTTGTTTCTCCCTGCCCTGAAGGCAAGTGTCAGCGGGTTACACATTCCCATCAGGGACTTGGTCACAACAAAACACTAGCAATCTATTTTGTCCTCACTTTCTGTGAAGTCTTGCTTGGATATCAGACTCTGTTTACAAGCTTCCAATCCAAAGGCTTCAACAACAGGAAACAGAAGGGAGGGGTAAGATTTCCAGTCAAACTCCTGACAAGATCATTTTGACCTAGTATTGTGAAATACCAGCAAGAGGGTATTTGCATCACAATTAACACACTCAAAATAATAACAGAGCCGTTTTCACTGAAGGGTGAATTCTAGTTATCAGTCCTTCTGGTGCTGTAATAGAAGCAACAGACACTGACCGTTAAAAAACCTGCTTTCAGGACAAAGGACCTCACTAAATAACAAAGGGAAAGCCTGAAACATGTGCCCTCGAGGGAAAATGTTGCTGGGGAGAGAAACAGAACAAACAGACAAATTATCTATTCAATTAAGAATACGTGCCTGGATTAGTCAGAAGCAAGAGAAGAGTTAATACTAGGGAACAGTCTTGATAAATAGGGGATTGTGCTACCAACCAAAGGGTTGTCCAGCAGGCTGCATTATTAGCACTGTGTGTATGCAAAGGTGCTGGATTGACAGCTCAAGCCTGAAATCCTTCACTAATCACAGAACAGCCACATAAAGCAAAGTGCAAGCTTTCCATGCTCCCTGCAAAACACTCCAGCCCTAGCCTCACTGGAAAAGGGAAGGGGTTGAAGAGCCTGCAGAGGTGAGAGGGCAGCCAAGGCCCTGCAGCTCTCACAGCCTGCTGATCCTGCCAGCCAGGGAATGTGAACGGACATGCTGCCCACTCCTGTTTGCACCACATCACCTTGGGGAGGCAGAACTCATTCATGCTAATCTCAGAAGGATCAACCTAATACAGCTGCTTCAGTTTTATTCAGCTCAGAGTGCAGCACAGTTTCCCTGTGAAGTCATCAGCTATTTATACACTATATCCTTGGAGATTCTCAACAGTGATCAGATGGTCCCTTGTTCTCACAAGCTAAGTTTTCACTACTTAATATTATTCTAATATTGACAAATCAGGTGTTTATTTTTTGTCTGCTGAAGTTCTGTTTTGAAGTTAGTTATCTTCTCTGTAAGAAGAAAAAACTTACAGGTGGTGAAAACTAAGTCAGATGGGAAATGCCACGAAGAGGAAAGACCTAGAGCAACAAAGAAACCCCATGCTCAGTATGCCATACACTCATTTTGTTACTGGCACAGCAGAACACTGGGTGGAGAAAAGTCTGCCTCCTCACAGGAAATGTACCAGGCAGCTTTATGAAAGGCCTTATACTCCCTTCTCAGACACTTCAGAATAAACCACTGGACTTCTTTGGATGAAACGAAGGCTTACAATGAAAACACTAAGAGCCTCAATTACAGAGGCCCTACAGTTCTGGTCAGTGACCGCAGTGACAAGGGCAACATGAGAAACCCATGAGAGCACAACACAGCAAAGGTCAGTGTTAGGAGCTTCCTGAGGATACTGCAGTTGGCTGATGTCCGTCTCTCTTTCCCCTACACTTGCTAGCATACCAGCCTTAATATAAAAACAATAACAAGGTGAGCTAGCCAAAACCAACAGCACAGATCATTTTGATGCACACAGCAAACAAAAAGCTTGTTTCGTTTTTAGATGACACTGCTTCACTACAGAAAGAGAGATTTCAAGAAGATCAGAAAACAGTGTAGAAGGAAGAGTGGGGAAAGAAGGACACTGCAGATGTATTTTAATTTACCACAAAAAGGAAGGCACATTGCTGAGAACAAGCATCTTTTAAATGAAATGAGGGAATAGTGCTGCTAATGGCCTGCCGACAACACACTGCAACCCTCATCACCACTGCTATGGTTCATACTTATGGTGCTAGTAAGGCTACAGTTGCACATAGTTACAGTTTGACAACTAGGACACAGAAAGGTAAATCATTACAGAATGAGAAACCTCTTCAAATTCACAAGTTTCAAAATACCTTGGACCTGCACACCCTGCAAATGAGAACTGAGCTGTAATGTACCACTCTTCCACCAGCACCAGCGCTTTGCACCCACAGCTCCTCCACCACTTAGTACCTTCAGGCTCTTGGGCTGCTGCCGGACCTCCATGACGTGCTTACGCCTCAGCTCCCGCTCCCGGCGCTTGTTGTATTCCAGCTGGTTGGTGAGCTCAGTCTGGTGCTGGAGTCGGATCAGCTCACAGCGCATCTTCTGGATGGTACTGAGATGGCGGAACTCCAGCTCCTGCATGGACTCGTGCTGACGCAGCAGCATGGCGTGCTCCAGGTCCTTCTGTGTCTGCCTTTTGTTTAACTCCTACCAGGAGGACAGAGGGAATTCTTAGATTCTTTGAACTTAAGATTTCTGTTCACAACGTGACATTTCACTTTGTTCACAAGGGCATTTCTCTCTTGGCAAGGCATTTAAGGACAGAGCACAGTTTTCGTGTCTTATCAGAAGCAGACAGCACTGGCACCAGTAATTTTTCCTTCCTCATTTCACTTTTCTTCTTCCTTTTCTAGATGCTCAACAGTAAGCATTTTCTGGAAGGGACTGTAACTGTTTTGTCTGTTGACTTTTTGGATCTAACAATTCTCCCAAAATAGGGCATTAATTTAAACATTTGATTCTTCACAATCCTCTAAATGCCACAGGAGTTAGCAGATGGCCTTGCAAAACATATGGAACCATTACTTTACTAAAACACTTTAGATGTAGTAATTAACACTTGAAGATTGGAGTTGGATTGGAAATGCTCCTGTGAGATCCACTTGACACAGCTAGTTCCAGGTCTCATTTCTGCTGTTCTCTTACCTCCCGAACCAGGTCCTGCTCCAGATTATGGCGCCCGAGGAGCATCCGTCTCTTAAAGCGGCGACACTCCAGCTCCAAGTACTGCCTCTGACGCCTCAGAAGGTTGGCTTCTTCCTCTGCCTGGAAATGCTGGATGTTCTCCTTCTGCTTCGAGAGCCACTCCTGCTTCTCCTTCTTTGGAGTGCTCTGGTTTTCATTCAGCTCCTGATAACAGCAAGATAATTAATTGTGGAATAGTCACATTAAGCTTCTTGACCTTGAACAACTGGATGGACCTGCCCAATAAACTACATTTCAAAGCTGTTCCACATTGTCTCCTCATGGTCTGGACCATCCCAGCCTCTGCAAAATACATCATCGGATACCTGAGGGAACACCAGGAGATAACTCACAGTGGGGCAAATTTAACTACAACTTTTTATTTGCATTGGTCATTTTAACTGGCCAGAATACTGGTTCATACCCACAGTTTCCAGACATATATGTTAGCTCAAAATGTAATAATGATCACAACAACATTTGGAGGTCCTGCCATATTGCCTGGTAAACATTTTTACAGGCTCCCAAAGGAGTGAAAGGAGAAGGGAAGTGTTGTCACCCTGTTCTTCAACCAAAACTCCATCCACACAAAGCACATTAGAAAACTTGTGTGTTTTGCTTGGTCAGAACAGATAGGAAGTAACTCATCAAGGCAGAGTCACTCACTGAGGTACCATAACTTACAAAACAAATAAACTTAAGACCATAGTTTCCACATTTGTATTAAACTCAATATATAACTTGAAGCATCTTTGGCAAAAGACTCTGCTTGCTTGAACTGCACACTAGAGATACCCATACAGTAACTAGACTTGTTGTGATATATTTCAACCTCAGTATGAGACAGAACTCCTCTGTATTCCATCAGCATTTCCTGGTGCTCTGTGATCTACTGCCCACTTAGAGAAAGATTCTATGCTACTATAAAGAGCCCACGCTACTATGGTTTTTGTTAGATCTCTCTTGGCTCTGCTGCTCTTCAGCCTTTTTTTCTCCTGGGAAATGTCTATGTTTGGGAATATTCCCCTTTGGAGCAAGTTTCAAAGTTGCATCACACAAGTTGATGGTTCAGCACTAAATGGTTATTTCAAAAAAATTATTTATAGTGCTTACAGTTTCAGCTACTCCACAAAAAGAATCAGGAAGTTTGATTCTACAGTTTCTCTGCATTTCAAAAAGGTCATCGTTTTCACTACAACACAGTGGTTATTAAACTGTTACATAGCTTTCTCTATTAAAATTAAATAGCATTTTACAGATATTTTCCTTAAAAAAAGTGCAGGTCACTGCTCCATTTTCTTGCTGCTGCTACAGAAATATTACTGAAGTAATAAGAAACTTCACAAACTCACTCCTGCAGTGCATAGTCAATATCCACAGCAACCACGAATGAGAAAAATGCTCATGACTTTTCTTAAAACTATCTGTTTTCATTCCCTAGGATTGCCAAATTTGCATGTTTCTGGCTAAAAAGTGACATTAAACAATGGAGCAGTTTGTGCTTTTGCAAAATAAACATACAGGTTTCAAGATACAAATCAATCCTTTTCCCTCTAACGTCAAAAATATGGTACAAATATAGTAGGTATAGGACTCTGCTCATAAAATGCAGAACCTGCTGCAATCCAGCACAAGATCTCTTGCTCACAGTGGCACTCTTATTTCTGAATCTTTGCTGCTCTCACCCTGTATTGTACACTGCATTGCATTCACTTTTCTCATTACAGGCAGATTACCTCTTTCAGCTGCTCTTTACGGAGTTTATATTCTCTCTTCTGGGACTCCAGGAAACTGTTCAATTCTTTTTTCTGTTGGGCCTGAATATGCTGTTGAAACTTCTTTTCTTCATTGGCCATCACTTTAGCCTACAGCAAATCCAGCAGTAAATGAGTTTTGAGTCCCGATGGATTACAGCTCATGTTCCATTTCAGCCCCAAGACCAGGAACTCATGGTACAGTCACCACAATACTCACCATCACTCTGAATAAGGGTGAGTCTCAGGAGCTTGCCCTCACTCTCTTCTCGTTCCACTCCCCCCCCTCAACACACCCAGCAGGAGTCCTTTTTCAGCACCTCATTTCCTCAGCCCTATTGTTCAGCTAGTCTTGCCTAACAAAGTCAACACCTTATGATAAACTACATGCTTAGCCCTCCACCAAGAGATCTAAGATGAACAAAGAATCAATAATAATTGCTGTAGGCTGCACCACAGCTTTATCAATTATTTAGAAGCATAAAAACCCCCATATCCATAAGCAACTAGACAGTAAGCATTTAAGTGTAGCTGGCACATTTCACTGCAGGCTAAGCTGCCTCCATAACACTTGATGGCAGTCAGTTATCGACAGCATATACATGGCAAAGAAAAGAGGAAACCCTTACAGTATTTTTTCTGGGGTCAGTACACTAACATTTAGTATAATGCACTGTGATGAAGGACATACCTTTCCTCTAGTTATATAAACCCCTTAGTGAAAGGAGGTGATGTATTAGCCTTTTTCTAATTAGCAATTTGCTTGGGTCCTGAAAACAGATATGTAAGAGACTACAATGTCATCTCTTCATCAGTGAGGGGAAGTGGACAATTCAATGTAATTAAATACAGACTGGTCTGCTAAATTGTAATCTCCTACCTCTTTTTCCATGGCTGCTTGGTGCTTTTTGATTAGCTTTTCCATTTCTGCAGCAAAATTGTTACGCTGTGTTTCAAGATCTTTGTCCAACCTGAGGCGATGTTCGTCCATCTCTGCCTTCAGCTTATTCTCCAATGCCATCAGTTGTTTCTGGTGTTGTCGTCTCATACGTTTATAGCCAGACATCTGCTCTCGGAGTTCTGAGTCTTGTTCATGTTCCTGCATTTGCCTTGTCACCTAGGAAGATAACCACATTGGGCCAAAGTAAGTTAACGCTTCTTAATCTGCTTTTTGGCAGTCTTCAAACCACAAAAGAAAACTATTCAGTAAAGAAATATGATTCTCTTGTAAAGAAAAAGCATACATCCCCATGGCAGTGAGAGCAGACTGAAAACTGAATTCTGCTGTAAAAGATAAGCTCACACAGGCTCCAGCAGAAAACCTGTACAATTGTTATAAAGCTGGTACTAAATAGCATCTTTTTAGTCCACTGCAATGAGGGTACATATACACACACACACACACAAATATACATCATATGCACAAGAAAATAAAAGCCAGCTTATTATTATAAACTGTTTTCTATATTCTGCTAAGGATATTGGTTTTGAAAATATCAAATATACTCAAACCCCATTTGCCCAGGTGTTGCATTAAGCTTTTATTAGCTTACATTGAATGATTGCAGTGATAATATCTCAGTCAACCAGGACAGCTCATATTCTGATGAAATCCTAAAAGCTCTGAGTGGTTTCACAGAGCTACATATTCAAAGGCATCCCTTCCTCTCCAACTCCATCAAAATAAGAAGCTGAACATACCAGTGATGCTGTGCGTATAGTAGCAAAGTGCTCTCGGTTGCGATAATGAGACTTGTGGCGAGATACTTGGGGAGGAGACTGGGGTTCTGATGCCCTTGTTCGAGGATCTGATTCCTCTCTGTAGTTTTCTTCCTCCTTATCAGCAAATATTAACAGGAGAGAATAAAGAGAATCTGTGTTACTCAAGACTTTGATTGTGGTCTGGTTCAAAATACATTTAAAAGGAAGTAAAAACATTTTACATTCGTCAGGCCCGAGAGATCCTCCCGTAAGCAGGAACTTACTGGCATCTTACTTATGCCAGTAAGCTGGACGAAGGAATATACTCAACAAGAGGTCTGATCTATGCTCTTTGCTTTTGGAAATTCCATTGTGCATTTTTATTACTAAGAGGAAAATGACTAATTAAAGCTGAAAATGAGAAAAAGAAATGAAAACTGAGTTAAACAGTTTACTTCAACAAAGCATAAAAGCTAGAAAGTAGATGCTGTCAAGTCTGAAAGAAGAAAACAGCATCTTTGTAACCCTGAAAGACAGAGGAAGATTTTCTTTACACCCACTACAGATACCTCAAAGCAAATTTTAGAATTTGTCATTGTGTATTCCACATTCTTATTTTGAGTTTGTCATTCATCACAGAACGATTAGGAGTTAGATATGATATACTAATTAACTCCCTAAGGAAATACCTGTGTGTCTGCTGCATATCTGGGCAAAGAACAAAACACTCTAACCACACCTATCATTAGCTAGGAAAAGCTACTGCTTTGAGAAGAGGTGTGATAACCCCTCCACAGCCAGAGCAGCATGGTTCGCAGGGATGCTCCCAGCTCATACTTCAGTGTGCAAAGGTAAAGCAGGTCAAGTGGGTTCACAGCCTGCCATGGCCAGAGTGCTTTCTCCATGCATCTTTGCTCATTAATCACATCTTCAAATCAAGTGCTGGGAATCCGGGTGCTTCAAGGACAGATTTCAGCCACTACTGCAGGTCCTGTACTTAAAAATTCACTAACTAGGTGTTAAAATGGGAAAACTTTCACATCCTTCTGTCCCATGAAGCCAATTAAGGGCATCCACTAAAACAACCTATACAAAACCTGCCATTCCAACTCCTCATAGTAAGGCAAACTGCTTTTGAAGCAACTCAATTAATGAAACAATTTTTAGTGAATCAACAGAAACAGATTTTACAGCAACCTTCCAAAGTTTCCAGCGCACATTAATGTATTTGGAGCACAATATTAGAAACTGCAGATAATGACTTGGGACAGGAAGCACTCAACTTTAAAGTCTTCACGCCAACCAAATCCTCTCCTATTTTACACCTTCAAAGCTAAAACCCAACACTTACCGGCTTTAAATGAATGACAGAGCTGTTTGACATCACGGTGTGGTCTCCCTCCATCATATCCAGCTCGCTCTTATCATCCGAGGCATCTGGAAGACTGTTAACACTACTGCTTTGGCTACTGGCACTGATAGACATACTAGGAATGGACTGATTACTTCCAACACTATTCACTGTTCCCGTCCTGCCAACACCATGATCTTGTTCCTAGGAGAAAGGAATTATTAAGAAAATCCAAATCCACCACTGTTGTATATCTGTGGACGTTACAAAATGAAATGTTCATTCTGTTCCTATCTAAAGGCATCTCTACCTGCCATGTCATGGCAGTTCCCACCCTCCAGGCATTGCCATGAAACATTTCTCTTGTGGGATGTTGGCGAGAGAAAAGAATCATCCTTGTCAAGATTAACTGGCTGATGTCAGATTCTTTTTAACAGCAAGTCTGTTAACAAGCTGAACTCTATCATGTATCAGCAACAGCATGTCACCAGAAACTGTTCTGACACCAGCATCATCTAAGGGCTCAGCTGGGACCCTGCACCTCGCACAGTTCAAGAGAACTGCAACAGAGAGTCTCTATTTCTGCATGGTGACTGCAGCATGCAACCCAAAAGGGACAATTTCTTCTGATGATTTTTTTTCTTTCTTTTTAAAACAAAACAACAACCAAGTACAAATTTCTGTGTCTTAGAACAGCATTCTCCAGACAGAATTAAAAGACTTCTTGTACATCTGGCCAAAATACAGGTTTAACTCCAGTTGCTGAGAAAGTCCTCTCAAAGCCTTGCAAACAGGCAAAGAAAGCTAGGATTTCACAGTATCACAGTATGTCAGGGGTTGGAAGGGACCTAGAAAGATCATCTAGTCCAACCCCCCTGCCAGAGCAGGATCACCTAGACAGCTCACACAGGAATGCATCCAGGAGGCTCTTGAATGTCTCCAAAGAAGGAGACTCCACAGCCTCCTGGGCAGCCTGGTCCAGTGCTCTGGCACCTGCACTAGAAAGAAGTTCCTCCTCATGTTAATACTAAACCTCCTGTGGTCCAACTTGCTCCCATTCCCTCTTGTCCTAACATTGGATGCCACTGAGCAGAGCCTGGCTCTCTCCTCCTCACACTCACCCTTAACATATTTCTAAACATTCCTGAGGTCTCCTCTCAGTCTCCTCTTCTCCAGGCTGAAGAGACCCAGCTCTCTCAGCCTGTCCTCCTACGGCACATGCTCCACTCCTTTCATGATCTTGGTGGCCCTATGCTGGATTTACAGAACTGGAAGCTAACTGCCTGAGCATGAACACATGGCCCAGCCACTACTAGGCATCTACCCTATTTGTCCTTGTCTGTGCCTGGAGGTAGCTTTATTCCAAGCACAGAGAGGAAGAGAGAGTTTACAACCAGGTGTGTAAACAGCCTCCATTCATTTAGCAATATCCGAGTTGTGGTTATTTAGATGACAGAATCATTCTCTGGTTCAGTGATGAAAGCCAAAGTTTCTCTCACCTCCTCCTCCTCCTGTGTTTCGACTGCAGGGCCATTGTGTGCCTCCTGGAAGAGGAGCTTCTTCATTTTCCGATACTGCAGGTTGTCCAGTTCTCTCACCGCATCCTTTGTTCTCTGAATCAAGTCTATTAACACTGTTTCAGGCCGCTCCCGAAGAACAAACATGTGCTGTAGAACACACACATCAGTGAGTGACCTTTTGGGCTTCTACTGCACATATTTTGAGGACAGAATTATGAGTTTGCTAGCCCTCTTCCCTGCACAGGAGGAGAATACCTTCATGGCTTATACTGGCACTATTTTTAGACTTCACAATCCAGACAGATTTCAGAATGATTGCTTTCTGATAGGAGATATCCACCAAAAAAGTAAAGATGTGAGAAAAAAAAAGAAAATTCCAGAAATGGTGTTTCACATACCATGAAAATGAGCTCCATTCAAACCTAGACTTCTTTAGATGTTGGGGTGTTCAGAGACAATATCTACTAGTGGTTTCAAAGGGAAAGAGCAACATAGAAAAGCTAAAGGTGTTATGACTGGTTAAGTATCTCTAACCAAATGTTAAATAACTCATCAACTAACTCTCACTTTAATGCTCTTCTCCTTGTTTAGAAAAGCATGAAACTCAAATATTCGGCCTATAGCTCTGAGTCATAAAATGTGCTGTGAACCTCCAAGCTTGGCCTTGGAAGAGTTAGCCATGTCACTCTCCTTTTTTGGATATATTCCCTGCATTTCACTGCAAAGGTGGCTACCTTTTGTCAATAGGTAAAATGAGTCCTGTCTGTGTATGTCAGAAGCAGCTTTTGCAGTCTCCAGATGAAATGTGCTGTGCAAGCATGAGTCATTAATAACACCACCACTAGCTTCATTTTGTTCCTTAGGAGAACTGCATTGCCATTTCCAACATGTCACATTCCCTACCTGTCCCTGCTAAGTGGCATGCAGCTGTTTCAAACTATAGATAGGGAATGAATACATTCACAAATGTTTCATTTCCATCAATGTTCTCTTTAATTGCAGTGTATTGCTCAAAATAAAACCAATCTGCAGAATTCTGAAATGGTAAGGACTACACACCCACACCAAAACCTTTACTGGATAATTGCATTTACTTTCTGAATACAGAGTTTTTAAAGAGGTAAAAGTCCTCAGAACCATTTAAGTAAAAACACACAAAAAAGTGATGATAAAACCTTCTTAAGGACCATCCATTTCCCAGGAATACAAAAACCCCCAACATTTAGCACAAACATTGCCAGGATAAAAATCCCCCAAAATAACATCACAAATGTCAAGTTAGCAAAATTCAGAATGCCAGCTGATGCCACAAAGGAAATCCATCAAAGTCACACTTACAATAAAGCAGCTCTAACACCTAACTTATATGCAAGTTGTGCTCACTTAGGAACACATCAGCTTTTTGCAACAATCTACCACCCTGGCTTTGTTTCTAGACTACAGCAAGGAAACTCAAGGATCTGCAGCACACAGAAGCACAATTAGAAAAAAAACCCAGCAATCCACAACCAAACCAAAAACCCAAGGAATAAAGCAGGAGAAAACCAGCAGATGGCTGAGCCTTATTCATGTCAAGGAAAAGTATGGGAAAGAAAATTTGCTTTCCTCTTTCCTTTTCCCTAGGGATACTATTAGAACAGAAAACTTCAGTTCTACACGTGAAGCACATAGATGATTGGGAGAGAATAAAAAGTATTTAGGGGTATATATATAGCATAGAATACAGAGGGAAGTGCCAAAAGGTATTTGTTAACTAATGCATGGCAGCACTGTCAGGATTCATTATAATCACTGGAAGGACAGACTGGGCTTAAGAAACTGAAACTCTCCACAAGTTGATGGTCATACAGTGTCACCTGCTGGGGGGGTTCTTTTCTGCTAAGAACAAGGCTGGCTTGGAGAGTCACCTGAGTAGCTGGCTGAGACACAATAAAGCTCAGACTGGCAGCTTGGTACTCTCCACAGCACACTCAGCTCAAAGGGGTTCGAGATAACAGAGAGAGCATCGTTAACTAGCATCTAGTATAGTTGGTTAGACAGAAGAGTGTCCCAGGGCATGGCCTCTTTCAAATATCATGTAGAAAACAAAAAGAACAAGCAAGCCAACCTTCAGCAGCTCCTCTGATGTAGGCCTGTCTTGAGGAATTTTCTGGAGGCAAGAATCTACAAAGTTTCGGAAATAATCAGACCTGTGGCAAGGAAAGCGAAAAACCAAAGAAAGATCTGAGTTATCTTCTAACATCTTATAAGCACAATGTATTTTGTTAGAGGCCTAGGACGACAGCTCACAAAATCATAATTAGGAAGTTTTTAACTTCTGAAATTAGTTTACTATGTATGTTGTTTGAGAAGACAGTTGCTGAGGCTGGGAGGCACAAAATGTTACTACTGTGCTTCATCCTTTTGAAGTTTATACAACAGACACTTGCCACACAAGTTGTGTCATCATCTTGCAAAGCAATACTTCAACAAAACAACATTTGGGAACTGACACTGTGATTTGTGATTAGAAAACACTAAACCCCACACTTTTGGCTAACCTGGGAGCTTCAGAAGTTTACTGACCCTTGAACTGAATTTTTTTACAGGATCTTATGCTCTTCCAGCAGCATGTCCTGTTTCTACTACATCCCAGAGTCTAAAATACATATTTAGTAATTGGTCAATTTTGTATCTAAAGTGTAGAGTGAATCTAGTAAGAACCTTGCAGCTCACATCCTCCCAACAGGAATCCAGCCATTTCAAGAACTCGGCATGACAAAGCACTCCATTTACAGCAATTCCCTACAACATTCCTCCCTCAGTAATACTCACCATTCATTAGACTGTAGTGTAGGGGATTCATTCTGCGCTATGTGATATAAGGCACTCATTGCGTTCATATTAAACAAAGGAGGCTTCCTTTCCGCTACACACAAAAGAAAATAGGTTTGATATAGGGAGATAGTCTCATGGGGTTTGCTTTTTTTTTCAGTTTGCATCCCTTTAAAAAGAAAACCACATCAGCAGAATCACTGTTGCCTGAACACGGAACCCCAAACCAACCCTACCCTGCAATCAGACAGATATGTTGGCCTATGTCCTATACCATTGCAGAAGATGAAAGCACTTTGAAGATCAAATGCCTTGTCCTCTTGAGCTTTTAAATTACGTGGTTTATCATAGTTGAGTTCTCTGACTCATTTTAATGTACTAAAATAGGAGTAAGTTAACAGTAAGCTCTACACTGTGTTTAGCCACCAAGCATTCTTGGTTTCACCACCCTCCTCTCCCATCCTTTTTATTTTTTTAAGCTACAGTTGCTATAAAGCTAACAAATATTTAATTCTAGCAGGACAGCAGTGATGAAGAAAAAGCTGCTTACAAGAACCATCAAATCACTCTTAACTGACTAAGCACATGGGCAGGAAGTCAGTAACAGGCCAACTCTTTATACTATTTTGAGAGTTGCATTCTCTTTGGCTCTTCTCTCCCTTTCAAGCTTGTGTTACTCTTCTAGACTGACACAGCATGAAAGCTTAATGAGGAAGGAGATGATCTCACTGTAACAACAAAATTGAAGCTTCATCAGAATGTTTATGGGGTAAACCTATAAAGCTCAGCCTCGCCATAAACATTCCAGAGAAGCTGGTCAGGCCACAAGGATGTTCTACACTACTGAAAATGCAACAGAAAACTTTCATTCCTGAAAAAAAAGGTAATAAAAAAATACTAGTTTTCTTATTCTGCTTTTAAATTTTGAGTCACATTAGTAGCAGTAAAGTCATGTATCAGAGATCATGGTTTCACTCATCGCTACCATAGGATGGACTAAGCCCTACAACTTCCTCAGAATGGGCAAACTGAGGAGGAGTTAAGCCTTTCCTCAAATGTAGCACCTTACCTTCTCTAATGTGTCAACTAGTTGCTGCCATAGAGGATCAGACTGGTTGATTATCCATTAAACTATTTTAACTGAGTGTTCTTGCTAGCTTTTTTTTCCTTACCTCACCTGAATAAAACAGGAATCTTCAGGAAACACTGAAACTGAGCCCTCAGTGAGGCCATTTCTAAGACTAAGTGATCATCTGAGAAGACTACTAGACATCTCATTTCTCTGCTTTCTTCCCATGCTTATTCAACCCAACCCAAGTGAGACAACCACACGGACGCAGCCTACAACACTCTACCCTCCTGACCTAGTCTCACCTCCCACCACACTAGAAGCTGTAGATGAAGCCTAACACTTCAGATTGCAAAAAGGCAGCGTGCAGGAAGGCACCCGGGGGTGTGGTGGCCATGAGCTCACTGCATTCCTGGAGTGCTACAGCCAGCCAAGTCTCCTTACTTCACTCGGAGCAGGATTCTGTCATGACAGTCACACCCCTGCAACTTGCTTTAGATTGGCAACCAGAAAAAAAATCAATCTCTACTCTGAAGAAAGAATCTATTTCACGTCCTGGAAGAAAATGAAGTTGACAGTTTGGAATGCCAGACAGCATTTTTAGCTAAACTGTGCAGTTCACATGGATTAGTGTGTTCCTGAGAGCTCTTGCTGCCCAGCTGGGCTGCTGCTCCACTGAGGTTGGGGTGGAGGATGAGCAATGAGATTTGACAAGGATGGTAGGACAGCCTCAGGTGCAACAAGCAGCACTGAATCTCACCATCCTGAGAAAAACTTACAGTTAAGAGCTTCTTGAGAGCTGTATCCTGACTAAAATCTGCTGTGCATGGTGTTGTGCTTCAGTGAGGGTATTTTTGTTCCAAGAAAAATTTATATGCTAAATTTAAACAGAATGCCATACCAACACAGTCCTGTTAAACTGACATTCTGCTCTAAGGAGTCTGTTCTAATGGCAATGCCATCATTTCTTTTGTATGATTTATAGGTTACCAATTCAAAACTGGATTATTCCCTATCTTTTACGTAAAAAAGGAGAGATTTTCCAGCCAAATCTATTCATAAGTGACAATATACACTGAATGTAGCTTTGAAGCTGTCCACTTACCCAAAACTTTATTGTTGCAGGACATAAGTATCCTAAATTTTCATGCAAACAATACCAACTTATATCATTAAATATATTTTTCACACTAGTACTTGCAATGGTTCATTTCTAAAGCTGTTCAACAAAGAGATGGTTTTTCAGTTCAAAAGTTAACTGCCTCTCCCACAAAACATGAACACCTTTAGTGATATAGCTTGGCTATTTTCTTTGTCTATATAGCTCTTTTTCTTTGGATAATGAAAACACCAATTCAATAAACATTAAATTGGAGGCTTGGTCTTGAATTCCACAGAGTACATTTAGCTCTTTTCTCTAAAACCAGGACAAGGAAGAAAGCATGGAACTTCTGCACTGGGATTCAGCTGAGTAAGTTCTAGGTATTAAATAACTACATTTTATTTTTTTTTTTCAAAGAAAATAACTTACCTAACTCAATACAGGTAATTCCAAGAGACCAAACATCTACTTTGCCATCATACTGCCCTTCATCCATGGCTAAAATCACTTCTGGGGCCATCCTAAAATAGGAAATTGGAGCTCATAAAATTCTGGGCAGCGGAACACGTTATCATCATCAGTGTTTGAACAAAACAGGCTGTTTCACCAATCTCAGCTACTGTAAATAAATCATTCCCCAAGCTATCAGGCATGAAGATGGGATACTGAGAACAAAGACCAGGCACCCACACTAGTACAAGCCTGCAAAGTGGCTGCACAATGTTCTCCTGTGCTTTGCCCAGCTCTCCATTGGTGCTATCACCATCTTCTTGCCCTCCCACATTTCCAATAGTTTAGTTAGCTGGTCAGCTCTGGTGGAAGAATTATAGCATGCAGTTGTATAAACACCACAAATCAGGTGTAAAGAGATCAAAAGCATACAAAGGATCTGCAAAGGGTTTGGTTCAATGAACCTGGCCTTTCCTATGAAAGAAAAAAACCACCTCGGTTATTTCAACAACTGGATGCAGTGAGAACATATGAATTCTGAAAACCATCTAGGGGGAGTGATTAAAATATATTACAGATGATTCAATCCCACCAATAAAGTCACTGCAAGTAGAGCAAAATATTTTTATTACTTTTTGTGAATGATAAATACAGAGAGTCACAATTTCTTCAAGTCAGTGCCTACTTCTTTTTTGGTGAAGTACATTTTATCAGTACCACAACTGGAAGATTACAAAGCTAGCTCCAATAAAGCCCAAGTATATTAAATATAGAATCATAGAATCCTAGAATGGTTTGGGTTGGAAGGGACCTCTGGAGCTCATCTAGTCCAACCCCCCTGCAGTGGGCAGGGACATCCCCAACTAGATCAGCTTGCCCAGAGCCCTGGCAAGCCTCACCTGGAATGCCTCCAGGGATGGGAACTCAACCACCTCCCTGGGCAACCTGTTCCAGTATATCTAATCATCCTTTTATTTCCAAAAGCCAGAAATGCACAGAACTCTTGGCTTACCAATATGGCGTCCCCACAAATGAGTTGGCAGGAGATGCTATGGAAGCAGACCCAAAGTCAGCAAGTTTCACCTGTCCTGGCTCTGTTAGCAGGATGTTTCCTGCCTTGATATCTCTGGTTATAGAACACAAATGTCAGTATTATTACTCTCCAAAAAAAGAAAACCTTCTATAGGACAGAGCACAAAACAGACCAGTATTCACATGTTCAAGCTGCAGAACACCCACATTTCCTTCAAATACAAAATCTTTAACCTCTAGGTTGATTGCTTAACATGGCCCTGGAACTTGGAATCTAGATTGTCTTAGAAGGCAACTCAAAATGGCACACCTGGAGGAACTTCATATACAGTTCAGCAAAACTTTCTGAACCAACTATGTCCTCTATACATGTTTTCCAAAATGTCCTAATAGTGTAATTATTCAAATCCTTCATCCTACTAAAATGCAGCAGGTATTTTAAATACAAAGAACATTTGCACCCTATACATACTGTGTGCTTCTCAACATGGGTATTCATAGAATCATAGACTGGCCAGGTTGGAAGGGACCCCAAAGATCATCTAGTTCCAACCTCCCTGCACTGAGCAGGGATGCCAATCACTAGCCCAGGTCACCCAGGGCTGCATCCAGCCTGGCCTTGAACACTGCCAGGGATGAGGCATCCACAACCTCCCTGGGCAACCTGTGCCAGTGCCTAACCACTCTCTGGGGAAAGAACTTCCTTCTAATCTCCAATCATGTACAATTAATTTTTCAAGTGTAAGTGTTTCCCCCTGCCCCAGAGATCTTTGCCTTGCAGTTGCTGCAAGCTATTTAGGTGAACTCAGCTTGCCTTGCTCTTGACTGCTTGAGGGAACAATCAGCATTGTATCAAGTACTGGAAAGCTTAGCAGATTCAAAGTAATTCTGCAGAAATTATGAATATCAGCTGTAAGAGAAAGTGCACATGGAGATAGATAGCTTGCTAGTATTTGACCTCTCTAAATCACTAGTTTGGGAGTTACAGGCACTGCAAAAAGAAAATCTCTGCTCATGAATCTTAAGTTTGGGATGAAAGAGATATAATCAACAAAATAAATTACCTGCAAGTACGTGAGACAGCAAAAATAGGACCACTTACCTATGGATCATATTGTGAGAATGCAAGTATGCTAATCCCTGGAGAGCACCATGGGTAATTGCTGCTATTTCCACTTCTTGCAATGGCTTTTTATGAACTTGAGGAAAGAATTTATTTGAAATTCAATATTAAAGAAAACAATGTAGTTTGCAGCATGCAAGTGAGTACTGTTAAAAATGTAAACAGAGAAAATGCCAACAAAAGTTCATTTTTACCAGGTTCAGTATGAGAAGCAAGTGTAAAAGTAGTTTATACCATACATTCTACTATCAGATGTAATCACAGAATCACAGCATCAATATGGCTGGAAAAGACCTCTGAGATCACTGAGTCCAACCATTAACCTAACTACCATGCTCACCACTAAACCATGTCTCCATGTACCACAGCTACATGTTTTTTAACACAGTGACTCCACCACTTCCCTAGGCATCCTGTCCCAGTGCTTGATAACCCTCTCAGTGAGGAAATTCTTCCTAACATCCAATCTGAACCTCCTCTGGTACAACCTGAAGGCATTTCCTCTTGTCCTAGAGAACAATCTCAGGCACAGTCTGAAAATCACTTGGGGTCTGNCTAACTGTAAACCAGCAGCTCTTTACTATCAAAAAGAGACTACTCTGCAACCATAAATGACATTCCTGTCAGTTCTGTGACCATTCTCCCAAATATCTATTTGAGACTCAACATTCAATTTTCCATTAATGAAGCTAAATCCCAAACCCTAGAACTTGCTGACAGTTCACACATGAATAGACTGTAGCAATACAAAGACTCTCTGGCAGCTCAGCCTTTTGTCCTGAAGTGCTTCTAGCAAGGAAACAAGATGAACAACTTACTGGTCACACATACATCTTCAAAGAAATTTCACTTCTAGAAGCCAGATAGAAAAATGACCATTTAACAAAAGACCTCATCAAGCAAAACCCTAACACTGCTGCAGTATTATTTTAGTCAACAGGCCTGCAGTTGTTAGCAAGCATTAGGATCAACAGCAAGGGTTTTCAGAAACCAATCTTGAACTGTCATGACAGGAGAACCTAAAACTCAGAAGAAAATAAATAGCTGACTGACCACTTTAAAATAATGTGAAGCAAGAAGAAACTAGGCACCTAGGAAAGCTGGATATTCCATGGAAAACCATTATGGCCACACAAGGCTTTAAAAAAACTGCACTTGTTCACACATCCTGCTCCCAAATAAATCTACATACTCAAGGATGACTCTGTGATGCTGTAATCTCCTACTTCAGTACTATACTTCTGACTTTCAATTAAATAAACATGCATGACATACCTTCTAGTAAGTCTGATGCTGATCCTAAACAATATTCCATAACAAGCTGTATGGGAAGAAATCAAAATAGTTGTTAGAAAATCTCTAATAGTAAATGTATGTTTTCTGGATTTCTGTGAAGTAATCTAGAAATGATCCCTGGTGCATACAATGCAGAGTGCATTAACAAAACCAGTACTGCCTGTAACATAAGCCCTAAACCCAGCACTGTCACACCAACCCCTCCCCACAAGGACAGCTCTAACTGGAATTAGCATAGCCTTCCTCTGTAAGATACTAGGCAAAAAAAAACTTGTAAGGAAGGCAAAAGCATATTCATAACCAGTTATGTATTGTATTGCGTATCTTATTTTATATGCACATACTTAATAGGAATGTTAAATTGCACTTAACAAGCTTATCAGAGTATTAAAAGGCTATTTAGGGATTTACTTAAGATTTTGTCCCAGACAGATTTTAAAAAAAAAGAAAAGAAATTAAAACTTTGTCCTGCAGATTTGCTGAATCTAATACATGCACAGTACTTATAATTTAAACTACTAATTCAACAATATAATTTCTTTAGCATACTGTACTACAAAAACTTTGTCAATGAGAGGTGCAGGTGCACATCATGCTTTTCATTTGACAAAATGCTTTCTCTGCATAGCCAATTGCATCTACTCCTACACGTACATTTTTAAGCACACAAACTGAAATAGCCAAATTTAGTTGGGGGGGGTTGTGTCTGTGTTTCTATTTGTTTAAATTAAATGTATGAAATTAATTAGGAGATGAGAGTCAGAGATAAAGCCAGCTAGCTGGTTTTGTCACCTGAAAACACACACACACAGAGAAATGACAACAAAAATAAACAATACACAACAGAAGAATTTAGTTTAGTAGAAATAGTAATGACTCAAAATATACTTTAATCACAATTATCAGTAGGATAATTCTAACCTATTCCATTTAAGTACAACTGAACACTTACTTCTGGAACATACTTGGTCGACCTGTGAAGTACTGAACCATTAATACACAGTGACATACCAAATGCATTGTGAAATTACCTGTATCTAATAAAGTTGCCATACTTGCCTCCCAGGCAGCACAAGGGAAAAATCTCACCTTTCCTTACAGCAAAAATGATGGATGAATCTGCTGACCCTCTTCCTTGTTATTTATTTCAAATGCTCAGCCCATCAAGCTCCATACACTAAAACAGCAGCACAATCACATCACTGTGCAAGTGAAAGGGAAAATTTCCTTAAACCTTGTTTCCAAAAACTAAGCTTTGGTGAAAATCTGTAAGGTCCTTGGCTATCCTCATCTAAGACTGTGCAATGTAAGTGTTCAGGTACCTCTTGAAAGCCAGATACTTTAAAGTGTCCTTAAGCAAGGTAAGAGAAGTGCAGAGTGCAGCAGATGCTTACCCATGCTGTATGCTCCCGTAAATAGCAGCCTTTGTATTCTATACTGTTAGGGTGTTTTATTCTTTGGAGGAACTTGACTTCCTTAATAATATCCTGCCATTTCTGTAGAAAATAAAAAGAATTGAAAGACTTTGTAAGACTTAACAACAACCAAAAAAAAAAAAAAGGGGGTAAGTTAGTATGTCATTGAATTATTTTAAGAGGTAAAATCATCTTAATCCAATCACAGTAAATCTACATCACCACCCTGTTGACTGCTTAACTCCCCAACAGATCCACAAAGTAAGTTGTTGACTGATTCAGCTGTATATAAGGATCTCTCATGTAATACTTTATATGTATGCATAGGAGATACTGATAAACAATATCTAAGCCAGCCCTCAAAAAAGAAGCAAAACTTTTTAAAGGGATACCATTTCTGTTGTCAAATCAAACATGCATCCCAATCTGAAAGAGATGGGGACAGTAAGTGCCCTTCAGCAGGACTGGCTGACTCACTTAGCTCTTGAAGATGTAAAGATCTATCCCTACTAGTACCTATATTACACTGGAAGAGGATTCATTTATCAGCCACCACATATCTGACTCTATTCTTGGTAATGTTTCTCTGTTACTAGTTTAGTCTTTACCAGGACCAATTTAGAATGAATTTCCTACTAGGTAAGGGAACAGTTCAGCAGGAGGAAAAGAAGAAACAGATAAAATCCAGGTTTATAATGGCAGCTTTGCCAATGCAACATTCAAGTATAGAAGAGGCCAAAATGTCCTATTTCCAATGCATTCCTAGACACTAGCATTGCTCCCCTCAAAGGAAATGACCATGTCCTCCCATGTGCTGCACATCCACATCTCCTCAGGCAAGAAAGGCAAAAGCTTCTAAGTGCAACAGCAAAACTACAACTACAGGAAGAGATTTTCAAAAACAAAAGCAGTAGCTGAAACCAGGTAAGTATGCAGGCATCAACACAGGAGTGTTGACACTGAAAATGTTTTTGAGAAGAAGAGTATCAGTTCTGAAGTTAATCAGAGGTAGAGAAACCTCACCCAACACCAAAAGGTTCAAAAGCTCTTTTCCAGGTCCTGTTAATCCCTCAGTACACACTTCCTCAGGCATATGGATGTGGCTGTGACTCACAGATGGACAGAGGTCACACAGACCCAAATGCTTTGGAAAACATGCAAAACCTAGATCCTCCTCAATAAAAATTCTAGGGTTAGAGAAACAAAAGAAACAACCAGGGACCATGGATGCCACAACTGAGGCAACTGATTGCCTAAGCATTTCTCAAAATTATAAGTTTTGTGAGAATGACATCAGTGCAGATTTACTCCTGTAAACTCTCTTGCTGACACCCTCCCAGCACAACTTAGTTGCCTTTTACCTTTAGTCTCAAAGGCTTTGCTAGTAAGCAATAAAAGCCAAACCAAGAAAGTGCCACATGAAAATTCTACATTGGGATGACAGAAGTGTTGTATTAGTCAAGATGTAATTTCCTGTGTAAAAAAAAAGATCTCCAAGATCACATTAAGAGCACAGTACTACATATTTCAATGGCTTTTAACTTATTTTTAGTTTAAAAATGTATCTTTATTTTACAGAACAATTGTTCTTACCATTGAGAAAATCTTGTTATGAAACCAAAGTAAACATAAATGATACCAGAATGCCCTTAATAAATCTTCTTTACATAAGCTAGATCATAACTCTAGCAAACCTCTGAACAAAACAAATAAATATAGAAGCAAAATAGAAAGTTTTTTAATCCTGGTCTTATTACTTTCTTCAAAATAAAGAAACATATGCACAGAAGACAAATAAAAGCTATTTCTGAAGCATGCACAGTTTGTTTCATTCATGTGAATAGAGTATTTATAGCTCACAGTAATTAAAACAGTAGGACAAGTAGTAAGTACAAATTATTCTTTCATCAGTATACAGTCAAACAAGTCACTGCAGTGACAAAATAGAAACACACATAGCAAAATTTAACTAAGAAGCTAGAATTTAGGACTGCTGGAGAGACACTGCCACTTCTACCTCCTACACAGCTACATACACACACACAGAAGGGAAGGAACAGTTTAGCTCCTTGTAGCGCAGAGGATCAATACACAAAAGGCAGGCAAGGAAAGCAACGAGTTCTTAGTCAAACTCATTGGAGCAAAACTGCTTCTAAAGACTGGAATATAGAGAATGGAGGGAGGGAACCAGAAATGCCTTGAACAACATGCTTCAATAAATGCTGCTCTTGAAAAATCCTGTCATGATTTGATAGATGTCGTTTACCAGAAATAATACCAAATCAGCTGTTCATGTCATGTTGGGCTTTTCAAGAATCTCTATTAGTACTTACAACATTGCAAGTATAAAATCAATTATCTCTGCCAAGTGTCCTAGGGAAAAAAAACCACATCTGGGGTGGCCATGAAAACACTTAATGTTTAAATCTCAGAGGCCTACTTTTACAGACCTCTCTGCAAAGACTGCATTAATCCCCAGCTCTGGAAGTTCTTCCATAATTATGCTGCTGTTCAGCTTTTCACACTCATTCACTCATTGTTGTTTTATTTTTGTTTTAGCTCTTCGTTGCCTCCTTCCCTGGAATGACTGTGCCATTCTGCACAAGCAAGATTCTCTCTGAATCCTTCACTACTGCATCCATTGCTGTTTGGAAAGGTATTTAATATGAAATGTTTACAGGGCAACAAAACATACTCATGTACTCTACATTTCTGTTTTGCTTTCTGCAGATTTATATGGCCCTACAAGAGAAACCTTTGTGTCAGGAAGAAGAGAGTTCCACTCATCTTTTCCAGGAGCAGATTAGGCAGAAATACACTGTACACAGTAAACTAATTCGTTTACACAATAGCTTCGTCCACCTGTACAGTTCTAGGAAAGATTTCTCCTGCAGTAATCCAAGCTAATTAAAATAATCCCCTATAACAAGTACTTGTAATGGTCAAGATTTAATATGCAACACATTTTACATACCTCATTGGACTGCTTCCCACTATATGACATTTTCTTGATGGCCACCACTTCATTGGTGCGCACATCACGTGCCTGTAAGATGAAAACACAATGCATCACTTTCTTCAGATCATCACTTCCCATAAGATACAAACTAAACATACTCATTAAAAAATGTTCATCTATTAGTTAACTTTTGCTGAGAGTTCAAGTATCTTCCAAGGGGTGTGACTGCTACACCTATTAAGAAGTTTCCTTCCAAAGTTAATGATCACCCCCCCCTTGTTTGTGAGACAAGGCATGACTTTTTTCCATGCTCAGCATCCATCAAGGCTTTGGAAGAGTCAAGTGATGTCACTTCAAAACTAAAGATGACAGCTTATAAAAGCAGCTCTGATTCAAGTGGAATGGATTTTCCCTAAATGAACTTCTCTCCCTGTCCAGATCTATTCCAGAAAACAAAAAGAAGCAAAGCTCAGGCCTCTTGTTCCATTCAAACCATGTCACAGGATACACAGGAGATACCTGCTCCAGACACTGGTGGCTTTCTCCACAGTGGTCCCACAAATTCACTATTGTGTGTTAAAGGAAGACAGATGTTTGAGCTGGCAGTGATCTAAGTGACCCATCTTCAGATTCCTGTTACAGATTTACACAATGAATGTACATGGGTTTTCACACCTCAAAGGCAGACTTCCTGACTTCCAACAATCCAAGATAAGACCAGACAAGAAATTTTGCTTAATTTAGCACAAAAGTGATGGCTCATTCACCCTGGCAGGAGTAGACAGCAGTGCTGTTTCACCTCACAGGAAGAATGGATACAGACAAGACTCCTGTCACTCCCTTGTTAGGGATTTCAGTAGCATGGGTGGGTGCTGGAGGAAAAGACCTCCAGGTCTCTCTGATAAGAACAATCAACTTGTATACAAAGCCAAATGATATAAATCAGAATCATGTGCACCACAGCATTCACTGATGACTAAGGAAAATGCTGGGGTTTAATATATTGGTACTATGAAGCATCACCTATCAGAACAACCTTCTTTTAAAAAGGTTTTTCAGTCATGTTTTATTTCTGCTGCTCAATAAAGAGATTCCCAGAATTCCTTGTCAGTCTTTACTTCAACCAATTATGATAAGCTTGAACCAAAACTGTTTTTAGTTTTCTTTCTGTTTGAGAGGATCCTTCCTACTGTGTCTCTGATATTACCTCTAAGATTGGGGGGGGATGCATCTTTGGGTTTTGATACAGAAAAGGAAGAATAAAATTCTGACTCTTAGATCTTTATTAATTAGAGACAATCTGTGAAACATGCAATTCAGTGAAGAGCTGCAATAAATCAGGGAAGCAAAACACTAGAGTACAGCAGAAGGAACACAGCTCTAACAAAAGAGAGTGGGTTATTCTTCTGCTCCATCTGCAGTGTTTCAGTGTAGTAGGTTTCCCATGTCAAGTGAAAGCTATTATTACACTGCAGAGCAGGGAGTAGGGTAAGGATAAAACCAAAATGATTCACAGGTGCCAGACTTGCAGTTTCTTAAAAATTAAGACCATGAGGTGAACCAGCAAAATTCAAGTCAATTATGAAAGAAAAAACACAAACTTTCTGCCACTGCAGGATGTAACAGAAACAAAGAGAAAGACAAGAGTGAATACTCTTGGCCAGTTTATACTACAAGAGAAATCTATCCCCCCTTCTCAGGAGCACTGCTAGGTACAACTAATAATGAAACTAGAAACTACATTTTAAAAAGGGAGGGGGATATTTCAAGATTACATGGATTTTTCTACTTGTTAATTTCTCCCACATCTATTTATCATCAATATTTTTGATTGAATCAAAGTAGCCTGATGAGGGAGGTGCTATGTATTAGAAAACCCAAGTGAGCAACCCATCACACTTACCTAACACCTACAAACCCTTCACTGCTACAGCAGAGCTGAGAGAGATAAGAGAACCATCACAGCTGACATCCCATGAATGATAAAATCAGGGAATTCCATTTGTAGAGTTTGTTTGGGTTTTTTAAGTTTTCTTGTGATCCTGAATAACTGAAAAAAGACAGTTCCTAGCTAAAAGCTATGAGGCTGTTACAAGGCCAGCTAACTTAAATAATCCAAATGAACAAGGCTGGTTTTATGGCAGACATTTATGCGCCTACATCCTACTTTCCTCCAAAAACACCATACAAAAGATCACATTCTGGTGACCAGAGTAACTTCAGCAGGGATACAAGCAAAGCATAAGCAAAGCAAAGGTGGAGTATGTCATCAGCTTTGGAAATATGCTTTTAAGCAGTTATTAACTATAATCCAATAACACATTGATTAGAGAAAGTTTGTTTGCATTAACAGAATCAAAACCTTGTTAAAAAACCTTGAGAAGTTTTTTCTTCCCCTAGCTTTACAGAAGAATGAAGAACCCAAGACATACAGTCCTCTACTTTAGTTCTTTATGCTTATTTCACACCAAATTCCTCCCTCTATGTCATCTTTTGGGCTTCTGTTTGAGGTATCAGGTACCTTACATGAAACAGGTTCAGATTCAAGGTCTTAGAGCTGCTAGCAGTAAAACTTACAAGTTAAAACTTCGTAACACAGAAACAGCAACAGCCTATCTTCTTTGTTGGAAGCTCTCTCTTACTTGACAAAAATAAAGCCTCCAAAATAGGTTGGAATAGTGCAAAAGGCAAGTGTAAGCAGTGTATCTGAAGTGTCAGATGTACCTTCTATCAAAGAAGCACAATCCAAACACTGGCAAGTACTCACACTCTTCAGTGAATAAATAACAATCTGTAATGAACTGGTAGTCTTAAATGGAGGGGAAGAAAAGAGAAAGAAAGACCTAGAAATTAATGACCTCTTACTTTGGACCTTTGCAGAAGGAGCTGGTAATGGGCAGTTAGCCCTTACCACAACTACAAAGTTCAGGCAGTCTACAAACATGATGATGGCAGCTTCTTTCCAGTGTTTGGGAATGCTGTTAGCACACAGCTCACAGGTTATCTCTAGCTCTATGCTGTTTTCTCAGGCCCGTGTGGCTCATGCGTGCCTCTAAGTTATAGTGTTCCTGAAAAACCTCAATAATATTTCCACAAGAGTATTTCTTCAATCCTGTGTCCACATAGCAGGGAGACAAGATTTGTCAGTCTGCTCTGCTCCTTTTGCCTCCACTCTTTAATCCACGTGAGTAAATGAGATGAAGTAAATGCTGCAGGTGAGAACTGTTTCGTTGGAAAACACTTCCTCCCCCAGATCTGTTCCCAGACAGTGGTGGCTCATAGTTTTAAGCAGGGAACAAAATTAAGAAGCTTTTCCTAATTAGTTCATCTGTGCTGCATTAAATTTGTGCTGGAAGGTTCCCAACATGGTCTGCTGCAATTATTAACAATGAATAGGCATCTCATAAAATACTGACATAAATGGCTTTCTGAAGGAAAATTGGCAGGTTTGGCCACACCTCCTATAATTATAAATGTGAAAAGGTTTTCTGAGGAAAATGTTTTTTTAATGAAGGTCTTGCAGTACACACTTGGGCAAATGAGGTTACCATGAGACATCTCACCTCTGGCTGAGCTATACTAGCAGTCTGGAGAAAATTCTCCTGTCCAGACACTCATGTGAAGGAAGTTTTATGCAGATGAATACTGGGACTCTTGCCTGCAGTAGGGAAGGATGTGACAGGACAAATGACAACAAAAGCACCAATATTCAGGTGTCAAACACAAAGAATGGCTTTAAGGGAGCCTGGGGGTATGCACAAATGGGGAGAGAACTCTATTTCTCTCAAGGGGCAAAAGATCATAAGGAGATGATCAGACCAAGAGAGCTACACTGCCACTCAGAATTGATGGAGCAGAAGCCCATGTTTTAATCTGCAGATAATTGCCTACTTGCAATATAACAATGTACCTAAAAGCACTGTGCAAGGGCCACATTTCTAGCTTTTCTTTTCAGTCTGTATGCAAACACCTTACAGGTACCACAAGTCTGTGAATGCTCTGAGACTGTACAGACAGACAAGAGAACAACTCTGCCCCAAACTCCAGAGAAAAACATTCACAGTAGTTTCTTTTCCTCAATACATTTGAAAAAAGTCTATAGCCACTGTTTAAAGAGGGAAAAGAAATGTGGCTGAAACTCTTGAGTCATGGAGCTACTTACAAAATAAACTGCTCCGAAGCTTCCATGGCCAATCTCTCGGAGATCTGTGAAGAGCTTTTCTGGATCTTCTTTGAAGAAGAGCTCAGCGATTTCTGGGTCCTTCAGGCTGCCCGCTCGGCTGGTTGATGGCATCCTGCTGGGCAGTTAGCCGACCGACTATCTGGGTTTAAAGTGCTGCCTCAACCCTTGGTTCATCTGTATGAATGAAGCCTCTTCAGCATGGATTACTGCAAGAAAAAGATTGTAAACCTTCAATAATTATCCACTTTCCAAAGAGCCAGAAACAAAAGCTAAAGCAGAGCAGCTTCCGCTTCCTCCTGAGCAAGCATCCCTGCTGCAGGAAGCCAACACAACCTATCTGTGGGGATAACATCACCGTCCCGCATTTCTACAGAATACCAGCCAAAACCAAAACAAGATACATTCCTTGCTCCAACATCTGCTCAGTCACTGGCAGAGCAGTCAACAGAATCTCTCTGGCCTACAGCAATCACCAGTTTTGCCATTACTGAGCTCACATAATCTTGACACCCTCCTTCTGAAGAGTTACACCCACTACATCTCAAAGTATTGCTTGGGCTTTGTGAAGTGGACGACAATTGCATATATCTATCTCATGGTCTTTTCAAGACATGATACATGGTACAAGTATGATGTGTATGAACCACCATTGCTATTTACTCATCTATATTTACATTTTATTAATTCAGCTCAGTAATTTCTTTTGTACTCCAGTTAAGAAGCAGCCAATGATCCATTTTTACTCATTTCAGCATGCAGGCACAGACCTCTCTAAAGCTTCTCCTTCCACAAGTAAGAGAAAAACCAAAAGGGATGATGACGTATCTAAAGTCATGATCTTTACCTTAAAGTGCCTGCTCTTCAGAGTCTTATTTGCAATCTCCTTTTTTAGTGGACAAGAATCCAGAATAGGAGATACCCAGCTCCACACATGACATATGTCCTCCTACTCTGCTTCAGCAGATGCAGACATTTCAATTGTGATAGCACATGAACCAGCCTTCTACAGTAGTCCATTGGCAAACACCTTCTTCAGAGGAACTCACAACTTCATACATCACTGGGAAAGTATGAAATCCTTTCTGTTTGTACTGTGCATTTGCTCTCCTTTGCTCAAAGCGTGTCTTGGAATCTACTTGGAATTAAAAGTATACTTTTGAGTTGTGTTAAGATCTTACTGTATCTTTACAACAGGTGATGCCAAACAACCATTACAAGTAAAATGCACTTTTTCTTCTTCCTCCTAAAGGAAGGGACTGGGTATTGGGATTTCCTCTCAGTTTTCTGTAAACTGTTGCCAATAAAACCAATTGTGTGTCACTGGCAAACAGCAAATCACACAGCTCACTTCTTTCCAAAAAAACCTGTTTGGTCAAGACTTGTGCTTTTCTCAATCATATTTTATACTTAAATTTGTTTTTTAGAAAAGGTTTATACCTTCACAATGGAAAAAAGACAATAAACTTTAGTTTAACCAACACATCAGAAGGCTCTACCCTGTCCATTCTTCCCCCTTTTCTGGACACTATAAAATCCACCTTTCTCCAAGCCTCTAGATCATCAATGAATCATTTGTTTTCCCCTCCCTGCAGAACAATTCCTACAAGGATGGAAAAAGACATACTCCTGCATGTTCATGCTCAGTGGTCATCATCATGGCTAGGCTTCGCGAACGAAGATCCAGGGAGGGCTCCACCCACGCTCCTCATCAGCGCCTTTTACAAGCACGCTGATGACTGAAAAGGCCAATGCGGGACAGACAAGAGCGGTTGCAAAAGGCACAGCAGAAGGACTCCCCGGGAGGTATAGCCTGCAAGACACGGTTCTTTCTACGCTGTCTTTTCTCCTCAAGAGTCATCCTGCGTGCTCAGTGGTACTCTTCTCCAGACAGTTGCAACATGTCAAAGTGCCGAAGACTGTCTGCTCCTTGTTAGTTCCAATAACTGCCGGCATGGCTACAAGGAGAGCACGATTGTGTGACATCCAAGACATACCTAGTTGCAAAGTCTGCAAGAGTCTCCAGTTTTTCTGATGAAGACATGCGTGGGAGAGAGAACGCAGGGAAGGGAAGCAAAATTCAGCATTTTCGTAGCTTTCCTCCAAGCAGTCAGCATTCAAAAAGATTTATAATGCAACCCAAAATGTGTTTCCATGATAGTCTGCTCTCAAGGGCTAAGGAAAAACCAACATTCAAATCCCAGTGGTGGACCAAGTATGAAAATATATATATATATATATATACACACAGAGAGAAAACATGCAGCTGTTCACAGCTCTGCTGCACTGCACTCAGGAGCATGCACACACACACATTTTGTACTGATGGAGGCTAGGAGCCCTCGCAGCAGCCTGCATCAGCACATGACATCCCCAACTGCCAACGAAGCCGAGCGAGGTGCACAGGAACAGGACTGCGATCTCTCCACCTTCCCTTGCATAACACACTAACTAATACTGTGTGGGAAGGGAAATAATTAGCTCCAATTCAGCCTGTACCTGAAGCACACTATGGTTATGAAGAGTGGGGGAAAAAGTTTTGTTTGTTTTTGGGGGTTGTTTTTTTTTCTTTCTTGCAAATAAGCCAACACTATTCCACTTGATTCCAGCTCTAACAAGCACATAACACTGAAAGACAACTGTTTCACATTTACAGCCCCCAATGAAACAATAGACAAAAAGCATCAGTCAGAAAAGCGAGAGAAAGGAGCTGGGGGAAGGGAGCTGATAACCAGAGCACACTCAGTATTATTGAAGGAATGTTTCTTGGATCGACAGTGATGATGTCATGTTCCATCTTTTAAGAAGCATCAGATTCTCACAAAAAGGACATTGTTGTTCAAAAGCAACTGCTGCAATCCCAGAATGCCCTTTCCCCTACATCTGTTAGTCAGAGGGGCTAGGCTTGGATAAACCTGCTAATATGGCCAAAAGTCACATGTCCCCGTGAGCGAGCGTGCATGTGCGAGCCAGGGCGAGGAGAAAAACCCTGCGCACACAGAGCTGAGATGGATTACAGCCTTCTCCCTCTCCCCACCTACCCCCCCAATGCCAAAGCAGCTACCAGACTCGTTCTTGGCATCATTTCTCAGCATGCCTCTGCAACTTCATCAACAGGCAACACTTCTTACTGCTGCTAAAACTCTTACCAAGCTCATTGACGATACGTGCAGAAGTGGTTAAGGGACTTGGAATGGGGAACCAGAGCAGAACTCATCTACTGTGATATGTCTTAAAATATAGCTTCCCCCCTCTAATCCTGAGAGCATCACGACAAATTTAATTATCTTTATTCTTGGAAATAACTGCTGCTTTGAAATGCATGAGAATAAAACCATTAAGTATTAAAACCTATTTAACAGAACAGTCACAAATGTGAGCATGACACCATGCTTATCATTTGATCTGCTTAGATGGAACTATAAAATGAATTCATGTAAATTCCATCCATAAGAAAGCTTTACACAGTTTTGCTTAATGAAGTGCTCCCATTTTTTATGGGGGCTACAACGTTGAATTCCCTCAGTTCTCTTTTTACCCAGATAACATGTGCTGCCTGTGACAGTGCCAGCAGCTGAGCTGCTCTGCCTCCTGCCTTGTGATAATGACACCTGAATGCTTTGGGGAAATGTAAGTGAAGTTAGGAGAAGTGGCATGCAATGTGGTTATTGCATTATTTTAAGTGTATTAAAAATACAGATGATTCTCTAAGATTAAAAATAAAACCTGCAACTAAACTGCACTGAAAATTAAATCAGCAGGCAGCTGGTTGTCTAAATTATGGTCAAGTTGCACATTTTACATTCTTCCACCAATGTCATCTCTTTAGTACAGGTTTTTTGGATCAGTGCAGCTATACTGTTAAACACAACTGTCCCCAGTGGATGGGATTGATCATCTCACCATAGACAGCTCAGATCAAGTGGCCAGAACCCTGGTTGTGGTCAAGAGACAGGCACTGGAAAGAGGATTACAGTACCCTCTGACTGTGCCTGTCTCAGTGCTGGCTGAAGAGGCAACAGTGTACCTACAAGCCAGCTTGCAGGCTGCTAAAATTAGAGAAAAAATAAATTCTACTTCTTTTCCCTAGTTGTCACTCATACAAGAGGAGAATATTGCATTGGATAAACAGAGCTACTGGTACTTAATTCCACTCATAACCAACAAGGTGATGGCAGAACACGTGAAAGAGTCAAAAGAAACCAGGGAATGACTGAAGCACAAGGCTGGACTAACTCTGTTTCCACATAGTAGGCTGAACTACCTACATTTAGTTAGTGGCTGCCATTACTAGTGTACATGACACTAACTACAGGCCAAAATGTTTTATCAAATTACTTTCATCTGAACAACAACCACGGAAGTTTATAAATCAGTAAGATGTTACATTCCCTGTAATTATGGCAATATTAAATGTACACAGCCACCCACCCCTTGAATCACTGACATAAGGAAGCTGAAGATGAGGATGGGGTCAGACCTGTTCTCTTCTGAGTTTTCTGCCTCCCTGCCATGTCATCTCACACTGAAGTAAGACCCAGCCCTGTGACTAACATCCCCTGGGATCCTGTGGAGCAGAACAAGCAAACCTCTAAATGGTCACTTGCTGTATTTTATTTTATTTATGCATAGTTAAGCCTTATGCTACAGAGACCTCAGAGAAATTAAAATCTGTCCACACTACACCAAAATATCTTGACTGCTGTCAGTGCCATAGATAACAGTTTTCATGTAATAAACCAATGTACTAAGAGGAGGATGTACTTGGCCTGCCCTGCAAAGGAGAAGGGAACCTACTCACTGAGAATTCCACTTATCCATCACATTATTTCTCAAGTTTACATCCATGAGAGCAACAATGATTAGAAGGTGTTTGGTTACACTACCCATAAGATGCATCAAAGCACTTGTAATTCCTTCAGATGGTTCAAAAGTTTGCAGAAACCAAATTACAATACAGGCTTGCTTGCAGATTATTAGCATTAAAAAGCAGCATACTATGTCCCTACAAATGAATTTTCAAGGAATCAACATATTCAACATCCTTCAGCTTCTACACACAAGGATATTATAATTGGAGTTAAACAAATACCATATGAGCACAAAAAGGGAACAACAAGCAGATTCATGCATTCACCATCATGTGCCTCTCTCCATTTCACCAGGTACCAAGAGGCACACTACACTGACTCCTGTGATGGCTAAGGGGCTGACAGGAATGCTGGCAACAAAAAACTATTTGCAATTGGAGACAAAAGCCTTGGTTTATGTTATAGCCATCTGCTGTATGATACACTTAGCACAGTGAAATCTACAAAGACTTATCTTTAGTATCAAAGTAGGTACACTATGATTTTTTCCTGATGGAATATACATGACATTTTAATAACAAACTAAACAGGAGACCACTTACAATCTTTAGTGCTGCACACTCCAACAGCAAAGACTACAGAGTGAATATTCAACACAGAAAACTACTGGCTCTTTCTCTGCAGATCTTCTCACTCAAAAGTCAGGGTGGGAATAAAAGCACCACCAACAACAGCAAAGCAGCACCAGAAACCCCCAAAACAAAACAGGAGACCAACAGCTCACAATAACATAACTTTATTTGGACACTAATATTTAGATTTTTACTTTTAAAGCACCTGTATTACATGTAGTGCAAACAGTTGCTAAATTTTAGTGTCATTTCCTCTGGCAGAATCTAATGCAAGAGCATCAAATAGATGGGGAACAAGTGTCATCATGCAACTGTCAAAAAAGGGAAAAAGAGATTTTCTTTTACTTACATACGGGTCAGATCTGGGGAGTGTATAAAGCTGAGATTAAATTATCCTCTCAACACACTATTTCCTGAATGGCTTCCAGCTGATGGTGAAAATTTCTACCAACTATCATAAATATGGTAAACTAGAACTATTGAAAGAACTGACTTTTAATTTCTTTTTTCTTTTACTTGTAGTTATGCCTATCATGAGAGTTTGATGGTAAGAATGCTTAAAATACTGACTGAAAAACATTGTGTATAGTTTTGAATGGCTGACCTGAAAGTACAATCTGATTGGAAGTAACAGAAAAATCACTCCCCATTTTTTATAGACTCTGAATAAAAGCCTGTAAGGTAAAAAAAGTAAGGAACACTACAGAATGCAAATTGCTGCTTGTGTGCAAAATGTGAGATAGTCACTATTTCATGCATTTTCAGAGAAAACAACAAAAACAAAACTCAAAAAACTTAAAATAACAGTCTTCTACCATACAAACCAAAAATATCAGCACATATGAGCTGTTTGGTTATAAACCATGCTGAGGAAACCTCAGCTGAACTTTCAGTACCATACAACACTGCTGGTTGGGTAGAGCAATCTTCTTCTCTGACATATTTTTGAGAGACCACAGAGGCTCTCCCAGCACAATGTAAAGCTGCATACCCAGGCACATCACCACCTGATTAAGCCTGCACTGCTGAGCACAGGAGACTGAGCTCAGGCTGTTATGTGACTGAGAGTAACAACACACCTGGTGCACACAAGGCCACAATGTATGGAAAGAGAAAACAATGGCAGAAGTATTGTTTGAGTAGAAATAAAAATCTCTTGCATTCTGAAATGTGCTCTCTTTAGGCAAAAGTGGTATTTTACAACAGCAGTGTGCACTTTCTTCAGACAACAACGGTACATTGCAACACCCACCCATCCCTCAAACCCATGGGGATGTAGAGTGATGATTTGACTGGTACTGGAAGGAGAAGGGCTGGAGAGTTGGTGGGGAAAAACATCAGGAAAGATGATGAAGGTCCAGCATCAGAAGAAATGAACACATCACACTAGGCAGTGCTGGTATATGTGACTTCAGGAATTATGCTACTCCCCTAGATCTGCATATATCAGCCTTTAACATTTTAGCCTGATGAATTCTATGCATGGAGTTACCTTATCTAGAAAGATAAAGGGCAGACAGTGATTACGTACTAGATGTTCCATCACTCGTTTTGCTGCTCATCAAAAGCCAGGAGCTAGCCAGCCTGCTGTGGTGGGTCCTTTCTGTAATGGCACAGACAGAAGTTTTGTTGGCTTCTCTGAGATTCAGGAGATCTGCAGCCAGTGCAATACTGCCAGATTCAGGATTGTCCTCTATACCTCCTCCTGCACACCTCATCAAAAACAGGGAGACACGTTCCTCAGGTTCCTCATCATCACTGAGTAAGTACATTCTTGATCACTGCACCCAACTTCTCCTTCCAGCAAGCTTGTCAAAACTACAGAGGATGTTTCTTATTGCTTTCCAACTGGAAAAAAAAAAAAAGCAGCCCTGGCAATTCACCAGGTGTTGTGGATGTTCCTTAAAACTTCTTTTAACATAGGCTCTTGGTCCACCCAGTCGACTCTTTTTCCTGTTCTGACAAAAGCAGAGCAACTCTCAAGTGCTTTTACATGCATTGCACACATGGAAGATGAGTTACTCCCTGCTCCCAGCAGAAGAAGGCTGTTTCCTCAAACAGCTAAAAATCAGCTTCCCATCCACACTCAATTACACCATGGCAGATGGTATCAAGACAGTTGTATTCTAGGTGACATCACCATGGAAAGTCTATCAGCATCTCCAAGCCCCTCCAAAGGGACAGCATTTTTAGTCACTTGATTCATGTGAAACCACATACCATAGACCACTTGCATACTTGGGTAAGCCTCTCCCAGCAAGATAACAACACGTTATTTTTTTTCCCTCCTAGTTCTGTGATTTGGAAATCTTCCTAGAATGGTAATTAAGGAAAAAGAAAAAAAATCCCAGAAATGAAACAAGAAAAACCTGGAGATGCAACAAGTTGCATTTAGCTTCTCCCATGTCCTGCAAAAGCAGCAAAAGGCACTCAGGAACATCTCCCTATGAGGATTCTGCTAACTTGTGTGCTAACCAAACATCTCCCTATGGGGATTCTTGCTAACTAGTGAACTGCAGCTCAGAGGAAAAAATGCTGATGAAGTAACAAATCTGCCTTTCTCTTAAAATCATTCTTGGTACACTTGTTCTCCACACTGGATCCACTAGGACTACCTGTCATTAAGGAAAAGGGAAGTGCACCTGGATATCGTGGTGATTTACATACAGCAGCTTGTTGTCTGTGTCAGCACCTGTGTTCAAACAGACATTTCTGCCCCAACACAGTGAATTTTTCTTCACCTGACAAAAAGCAAGTCCATCATTCCAGTGAGATTCCTTTTTTAATTGGTTTTTTAAAAGATTTTGGTGAATGGTCTCATCCCAGAAAAAAACTCTTTGCAGATTCTTTCTTTCTCTGCTTCTGTACCTGTGTTTTTTCTTGTATTATACTTTTTCACAGAATAGCCTCAGGAAGGCACTTTTATGTCAGAGTACTGCTTGCATTTCTCATACATGCACTTGTAGACTCTGTGGCTTACTTTGATTTCCTCTCAAGAATCTGACACTAAAATGTCCATCATCAGCTCACTTCCTTATCCTGCTGAGCTGTTCTGCTTGGATGTTTACTTCCCAGTAATGTCACTAGCAAAAGGATTGGAAAGTTAGGTTTCTCAAACCTCCACTGACAAAATCAGAATCTGCATTTCTGGGTTGGGTTGAGGGCAAATATTCGTCACACCAGTAGTAAAGCCAACAGTGCAACAATTCTCCTGTGCTTTCCATATAAAACAAAATGCAAACAGTTTTCTCTGTTTCTCATTTTTTCTTTGAAGTTTTCTCTGCAGTGGACAAGATTGGGTAAGTCTTTTCCTGTGTTAAAGACAAGCATTCTTAACAAACTAAACCTATTTTGACAAGTTACATATGCCAGTTATAAACAAACACAAATGTAACCAACACAGCTAATACTTCTGAAAATATATTAGTTTTGTTAACTGGCAGTTTTTGGAATGTCACTCACCCAAGAAACACCAAATCTACCACGGACCCTGCCACTTAACACAAATAAAAGATGATGCAGTTGAAAGAAACATTAATGCCAAAAAGCATCCTGTATTTTTTCCTCCTATTTAAAGCAAAGCATCCATGGGATCAAAAGTTAGATCAGAAGAGCTGAAGAACAGCCAGCATTCATTCCTGAAAGACCAATGTCATGAAAGTTCAAGAAGTGCTAACCATACCCTGATATATTCAACACAAACATCTCCTGAATGTCTTTGCTTGTGATAGTTCTGGTACATTTATTAAGAAGGTCAGCTCTAAATTTAGTAATTCCTTAGGCTAGCAAAGCTATGAGGAAGGCAACTGGAAAAAATGAAATCTTCTGTCCCCCTTCTTTTGCAATTCATTAAGTTCACAGTCATTGTCAGCTCTTCCTTTACTACATAAAACACCACATTAATGCACATTCTGTGACTGCATCACCTACAGACAACTCTCTTTGGCCATGTCTCTCAGACTGAAGGGTGTATTTTATAACAATTCCAGTACAGGAGATGCTGTGCTGGCAGCACACTAGCCAGGAAGAGGTTACCAAGTGGCCAGAGTCAAATAAGTCTAAAAGCAAAAATACTGGGAAACTCTAGCTGCCCATTAAAAAAAGAAAAAGGCAGATATTCTAGTGGGACTTAAGTTCAAGAAACCTTTCCTTGACCTTAAGCAATTTTGCCCCAGAACAATAAATATAGTTAATGTAAGCAAACGTAAGCCAACTAACTATTTTTGATTCAGCATACCTAACTCAGAAATAGGCTACTAACGCTCACAATATACATAATCACTCTTGAGAAAAGAAGTCATTAAAAGCAGCAGTATCACATACAGTTTTAGAAAGCAGGCCTGAAAGGAAGTAATTCAAAGTCCTTCTGATAAGTAAAAAAAAAAAGTTTAAATTGAGCTTGCAATTGAATACACTGGAGTACAGAAGGACACCAGGATACATCCCCACCCTGACCACAGGCTATGTCCAACCCCTCCAGTCCACAAGTCAGACTCACTTGAGCAAGTATGAACCTGGCAAAACTGCAGTCAGCAGGAAAGACCTAAGGCAGAAAATAAAGTCAAACAGAAACAGAAAAAATCCAAGTGAAAACTGGAAGATTCTGTGGGAATAATCTTAAAAACCAAGCTATGACAAGAGAGAAGCCTCAGGCAGTCACCCAGCCTGATCCACTACTGGGCTGGAAAAAAGCCACACAGGAGAGCAAGGGTGCAGGGATGAAGGTAAATTATCTGCACAGAGAAGATGACCAGGTATAAGGTATGGTCTTGTCACTGACCATGCATCAAGCAAGCTGGTCCTTCAATAAACTTGTGAATTAAACATTACTGATCTATACAGACGAGCAAGTAGCTGCCTTAAAGGTATGATGTAGCTCTAGAGTGACATACTTTTGTCACAACTGCTGTCCCCTTCCAACAGCTGGTGCTTCTAAGAAGCTCCCCACAATGGCTGCAGCCAAACTGAATAGAAAAAATAACTGAACTAATAATTAGTGGTAGTAACATGCTAATCACTTGGTGAGTGTGATACTAAGAACTAACAAGCCAAACATTTATGCACTAGAATGTATGTCATTAAAATAATAGAACGAATCAAAAGGATTATTCATAAAGAAATGGGCAAAACTTTGCATACAAGATTATTGTATTAACTGGTCACAGGTGGAGAACAGAATCATCACTTCTGAACTGATACAAAAGTGAAAAAAGCAAGAGGCCAGACATATAATCACACACATTGAGCAAGGGAAAAGGCCCTTGCAACCAGAGAGACTACAGATACCATGCAGATCCTGCATAATATCTGCATTTAAGATCTGGAATGGGAGGGAAAGAAACATGAGATGTTTTATTTAGGGCAGTTGACAGTAGCAGAAAGTACACAGGAACCTTTAAAAACAACATGAATGGGCAACAAGGCAGGAGATGAAAGGTCAAAAAGTAAAGAACTGTCAAGCATGTATCTACTTAAACTAAACATAACTCAGAAGCTGAGCCTTGTGCAGACAGCTCAATGAAAATAATTGTACAATAATGCAAAGACAATGTCAGACTGTTTTTAAAAAAAAACAACATGAAGAATCAATTAGGAAAATAATATAGAATTTCTGACAATACATTAAGGAAGTCTCTGCCATAGCCTGCTCCTGCTATTATTCTTCCCTTACACTGAGCAATAAAAGGGCCTCAGAAATAGGAAGTCATGAATTCCCAAGACAACAAACTAGCCCTGAAAAGGTGCAAGAGTTAAAAATCATACATAAGGAGGCCCTGTCAAGTGTTCAGACTTCAAAGACAGTGGGAGAGTCCATAAAATGTTAAAGAGCAGCATATTTATTAGAGTGAAAGAATTTAACCCATCAAGCTATAAAGAGCAAATTAACCTGGAGAAATTACTGCAAGGTACCAAGCCCAAGAGATACAAGTACTGCTTTTTAAACCAGACATTTCCACCAGTAAGAACATCCACAGGCAGGTCAGGTAAGGTATTCCTGAACGCTCCTGGCACCTCTTCTGAAGCATCCAATTGTTACTGTTGCCAGGAACAGCAGATAGAACTGGACAGGTTAGAACCTGGATGACAAATTTTATACTGTTACTCTTCTAGGGTCAGACAAGCATCATCAAAACACACTTTGGGATGAAAAAGGTCAATTTTGTTTAACAGAGGAGTTTATAAAATATATTGATTTCTATCACAAACAGAAAAAAGGTTTATTGAAAGGCTGCACAGAAAGAGTGAGAAAGTACCTTGCTAGGTTCTAGTAAGGTGCACATATGTGATGGAAAGAAGGCAGAAAAGCCATTTTAGAACAGATTACCAGGGAAAGAAGATTCTGTTCTTTAGGAGTGACCAGTCTAACAGAACACACAGAGGCAGTAGCAGCATGGCAAGGGCACACAGCTGCTTACATTAGTTGGTAACTTAAAGCAGGTTCAAAAAGGAGTTCAAACATACTTCACAATCAAAAAAGTTTAAAACCTTCTGTGACTGTTAAATCTCTTCTACCAGATTACTTGTACTCATAATGGGAGTACCTTTACCGAGCAATTATTTCACATGTTTCTAGAGCCCAAGAGCACCTCCTTTTCTGTTAGAATTCCCCAAAGTCATGGCAATTTGTCCAGTTTTACTCCAGCTCAGGTTGAGTATTTATTTTTCCTGTCTCCACATGATTGAGTAGAACAAGTTTTTTAAATAGAACACAGCAAGGAGATGAGTCAAACAACCGAAAGCAAACAACAACAAATCAAACCCCACTTTTTTTTACTGTTTTATCTACTCAAAGAAATGCTTCTCCCATGGGTTCTGCAAGGTTTAGATTACTTCTCTTTATGCCTTCCACGTCAGAAATAGTTTTCAGTATGTATTAAGATAACAAGCATACCCCTTTTAATTTGATGAGTTTTATCTGCTTTCAAGGGGAAAATGCTCATTTCAACTAATATACAAAACAATTTAGGTAACACTGGTACAGATACAGAATGTGTCTCAATTGGTTACTTCCAATAACAGGACTGAAGGTCCTATTAAGTCCTGTTCCTGCTATTTTAAGCAACTACATAACAGTATCCAATCATCAGATAATAACCAACTCCTTAGAACTTCTCAAAGCCACTACACTGATTACAAGGCTGCTCCAGAACCCCACTCCTATTCTGATTAGGAACCAATTTAAGATTAAGAACTCCTTACAACTGATTCACAGTTTGTATTTATTATTTGTCCATTTACACTGACTTAATCTTTTTCCAATACTGTCCTTAAAAGTTTTCTTCCCTTTTCAACACTGCAGAACAAGCACAGAGATATAATGTGTCCCCTTAGCCTGTTAGCTGAAAAAAGCTCTTGCTCCCCTTCACCTTCCCCAACTGCTATGAGCAAGGCCATGCCATCAGCAAGCTGCTGTAATGAAAGCAATGGCTTCTGGCAAAGACTTAAAGATAGGTACCAGCTGCACTCTCCCAAATCCATCTAGACAGGGCACCAGTGGTAAGAAGGAGGAAACTGGTTGTGTGAGCATGGGAATGAGTACTCACCCATGGATCATCCAGCCTTAACCTCCAAGCAAGAAGAGAGGAGAGAACCAGCACAGAGGGCAGGCAGCAGCAGCCTGCACCCATCCTGCACACTTGGGGCCTGGCTGCTCAGCACAAGTCCAATAATCCTGCATGGCCATCATCTGGCTGGGAAAACAGAGACCACTTGTCCTGTCATAGCAGGGAGGTACGTGGTCTGTTTACTCAGAAATTTTGGGCACACCTGCTAAAATTCCATAAACCCCAAAGATGTGTTGTAGAAGCTCTGACCTAGCTTTCACACACAGAAGACATAGTGGCAGTGATAGAGACTGAAGCAAGAGAAGTTTGGAAGGGCCTGCTTCCCAAATTCAGGCCGTCACAGGTCTGTGTGCTACATTACAGCTGTTCCATTTGCTGACATCTTATCTCTTATGTACTTATATACCCATTACCATAGCAACCAAATTCCTCAGAACATATAATGTCATTTTTGTATCTAGTGTATTAGAACAAAATTATTAAGGTTACAAAGGCAAGCACTCCAAAATTAGAAAGTATCAGAATTCAGACTGCCAGCCCTGCCAACCCATCATCTCCTGCTGCCTCTCATCCCAGCTCTCAGGCTCCCAAGTCACCTCTCCTGCAAAATGCCAGCACCATTTCTCCAGCAGCTGCAGTTCCTTCCTCTCTGGTCCCTGTGCAGGCCCAATTTCACCATACTTCTGTCCTGACATATTCTTATCTCTCTTCTCTCATCTTTTATACCTCCTGCATTCACACCAGGCATTTTCCTCCTCCACATTGCCTGGGTACTCTCCAGGAATGATTCACTGAACTCAGGACAGAGATTCCTGACAGTCTAGGAACTGGAAACAAGAGGAGCCTCTCTTGCAGGCAAGAGTCCTTCTGATCTCCCATAGCCCAGGGCTGGAATATCTTCAGCTGCTCTCTGAGGATAACTGCCTGCTCAGCACCAGGAGCTGCAGAATGCCTCAGCAATGTACAGTGCTGGTATATCCTCTAATTGCCATTGCACAGGGCACTGTAGGAATTGGTCCCACTAAGAAATAAGCCCCTATTCCAGAAGGTGCTTTGCAAACACAGAGTCTCCATCTTGATGTAACTTACTCAAAAAAAGACCTTTATGCCTTACTTGCCTATATCATTATTTTACATACATATATAATCTATGCATCACTAGGAAGACAGAATGCTCAAGTGCTATGTTTTCTCTGAGCATCTGCAAGCACTGTAGAAGTGAAGAATGGAATCCACTGCAGTAGAACATACCCAATAAATCCAGCAGTTCTTTTCTTACAGGTTTACTAAAAAGTCCATTAAGTCGCAGATTTAGGCATCCTGTTGCTCAACTGTCTCTCAACTAGAAAGACATGTTAAGTCAATACATCACTGTGTACAGACAGAAGGTAAATGACTACATCTTTTCTCCAAAAACCTGCTTTAAAAAATTATCTGGCTCTTTTCTGGGTTTGGCAGTATTCCTAATTGTCCTGAATACAAGGGATGAAAGAGGTAGGTCAGCATCTGCACCTGAAGCAAATACTTGGAACAACAATTCAGAAACAAGGCCCACAAAGCAGGTTTTAATGCCCAAGGTCCACCCTAACCAGGCTGACTCTTACTGTGAGTATTTTAAACAAACTTTTCTCCTCTACACCAACTCTTCAGCTCCCATGGAAGAAATACTGCACTTTCTTCTGGCCTGAAGAGAGGAGCAAAGTGTTTAAGTTGCTTGTAACACACCTAGTAAGCTTTAAAGCATTTTAAGGCTGAAAAGGCAATTTCAGCTTAAGGAGGAACATATCCATCCTAAATCTGACAGAAAACTAATCAGATATTGGTCTATTTCAACAGCACAGATCCAAACACCTTTATATTTCGTGGGCTCTTTGCGTGCCAACACACAAAGCTGCTTAATCCAGCTGTTCTCAGCAATCATTCACAAAAGCAAATGAATGAAAAAGAAATAATCAACAACCATCTCCACTCCCACCCTTTAAGCTGAGGTGAACAATAATTTGATTGCTTCAGCTGATGGACAAAACTCTTTTCTGTGCCTTTAAATAAAAGGTTAATTGAGATATAGTGGAACCTGCTCTCTCACTTGGGCTCTCTGAGAAGAAGGTCCTCCTGCCTGTTTCAAGGACTCTGGCCTCAACTTTTGCATGAGGTGAGGCAGGGAGCTGCCAAGAGGTGACCTTTCTAAGACTGCCCTGATCTTTGAGAGGAACAGCATTACAAAGAAAAAGCCAATTAAAATGAACTTACACTGCTCCGTAAGCATTCACTGCTGGAAAGGACTGAGCTGGAAGGCCTTTGTCTCAAGCAACACAGCAGCCTGTGCCTTTCTGGATGGCAGCAGTGGCTGTTGTGAGGAGTCGGATCTGAAGGTGATCAGTGATTTGGTCAAAGCTTAACCATGCTACTCAGAGGCACACAATCCTGCCATCTAATGAAGGATGGTCACTGGAGAGGATAAAAGCTGCTACTCAAAACTATTACTGCATGGCAGAGCTGGAGTAAGATTAAGCTGTATGGTCTGCAAAGAGCTTTTCCTTCTGGGACAGAAGTGATGGTTTGCACTGGGGTTAATGGTATTTACTTGTTGGTGAAAAGCAGAATAAAATCACCTCTCTGAAATATCATCAGTGTGTGGTATTCAAAGTCCACATCGACTGAGCTCAGGCCAATGGTTTCACAGCTTGCAGAGCAAGGAGGACAACTCTGCATGACTAACATCAACTGACTGTCTCAACTCAACTGGATGAAGACGACCACACCTGCAACGTCACCACTCACAGGCTCTTCTGGCATTTCTTAGGTCTTATTCTGGGTCTGAAAACATGCGGAAAGATCAGAGCTCTGGTGACTAGAGGTTGCTCCATCTCCCTTTTTTCCCCATTTTCACTACTTGCTCCTAAGAGGACATTATTCAACTGGCAAAACTCACAATGTCACATCTGAATTACTTTCATTACCAAGGCTTAAAAAGCACCTGGTATTTGCTGAGTAGCACAGTTGTAATAAACATTCTTGCCTTACAGACACGTTAACTATATGACCAAGACGTAACAAGTTCACAGCAAGAACAGAAAGGTCTGATGTCCTGTTTCTTAAATACATAAGGTCTGTGTTTCAAGTCTCACTCAGTGTCTCATCTATTAAATTAAGGAGCAGTTAATTATTTACCTGATTTTATAACCACCTAACTTAACATAATTTACATTTATCACAAGACAGAGTATTAAACCTTAGCAGAAGGGCTAGGCAGTGAATCACAGAATCATGACCGCTAACACCTTTTGACTCTGGACTCCCTGCCTGCATACACCCAGAGAACATGGGGGCTGAGGGCTCTCTCTGCTCCAGTGGCTGTTTAGAGGTAGATGTTAGCAAATTCCTTTAACATCTACTTAGATCTCAGGAGACAAGCACCCATATCACACACAAAACATTACCCTCACATCCTTTTGGCAGTCAGGTATTTGAAGGGGCACAGAGAAAGAAGGAGCTCCTCATCCCCAGGGGCTGCCGGTAACGGGCGCTAGCAGTGTGTAACAGCAGAATAAGACAGGAAATTTTTGCACTACTGCAGTCTGTACTGCACCTACTCTGGGGATAAATAAAATTCCAATCTCCACAATCTCCAAGGCTGTCAATCTGACACCTTTTGTGAATACTAAATTCACACATACAAAGAACTTTCTCCTTTGTAGGTTCGGAAACATCTCGCATGCCATTTCCTACTGGTAACTGAACAAGCAGCATAATTTCATACCTGGCAATTTGAAGCCTCTTTTTCAGCAGTCTGGAATAATGGATTATGCCTTTTGTTTGTCAGTAGGCACAGACAAATAAGAGGAAAAAAACACAGTAAAGTTTCAATCAACATTTCCTTTATTAAAAGATCTATTTGCTGACTGCTTCTGTTGGCTAATAAACAAAGGCTAAGTCAGATGCCCGTTTTACAAATTCTAAGGATCTTGGAATTTTTGAGCTGGGAAAGTAGGACAACCTCCAGATACCTTAGGCAGATACACCCCTAACAACCGACCAGCAAAAAGCAAGAACTACTCCCTCATCATGCATGCAGATCACCCATGCAGCCCAGCTGGACAGGGAGCTACCAAGAACTCAACATGCCATGCCAGAAAATAGTATTTACTTTTTGGATGCAAACTATAAAGAGCAACCAAGGAGCAATTAAGGTTCCTGAACACAACAGGGCAAAGACTATTAGCTTTGGTGTTGCTCACCACCCAGAAGCTCTTGCTACATCTGGACAGCTTCTCAGAGACCACCAGCCTATCCTCTCACAACCAATAATGAGAGTTTATGACCTCCAAATACCTAAAAAGGCCTCTCTGGAGATTATTTTGCAAAGTCATTTTGAATGAGGGAATATCTAAAGCTCTAACCTTAAAAAAGGACAGAAGTGTCCATATTGCTCAGTAGAGCTAACAAGCTATGTGACAGCCTGTTGCTGGTAGGCCACTAAAGGGCTCCCATCAAGGAGAAAGAACTGGGATACATTCTTGTATTACATTTCATAGGCTTGAACAAAACCAGCCTGGCTCCATCAGTCCTGCAGTCAGTTCTGACTACTCCCCTGATCCTGGCCAGGGCCCAACAGTAATCTTGGAGGAAAGCTCCTGTTAGCAATACCATGATATTTAGACAAACATCTGAAGTGCATAGGACAGTTCTCTGGTAGGAACCAACACAAGTGTGACAAGAAGTCACTGTGCAGTGCTCATTTATCTCCAAAACTGTAAAACACAGAGAAAGGTTACATCAAAAGAGAAAGATCCCTGAAGCAAGGAGGACTTAAATCCCATTTATAAAATGCCCATATATTTGCATCTGGCACATAATACACATCACATCCTCCAGCAAGGCAGGAAGGAGTTATTTTTGAGAACTTGATAGTAAGAATTGAAAAGAAGTAACTGTGCTTCTCTCACTCTCTCTTTTTCTATTAAGCTAATTCCTGTTGTATAAAGTCAGCTTGAAAGCTCCTTTCAAAGAAAAAAGGGGGAGGGAGGAGAGGAAGAATCAGATCTGCTTGTTTTTTGCATTTGAAATTCAGGTCTCGTCCCCTGTTTTGTTTTCCTGGAGGACGCTGCTGCAGCACAGAGCTCGCAGGATGATGACATCACACCTACCAAAAAAAAAAAAAAGAAAGAAAGAAACCCAACAAACCACCAAAAAACCCTAAAGCCCAAGCAGAAGGGAAGAAGCTCTCCCTCAAACCAGATCTCAGAACAACAGTTCTGCTACTGGCTGATACCTTTTGGATGATAACGTGTCTGGGTTAAAGGAATGTTTCCTTTTGATCCCCAGCCCACCAAAACTGGAAGGGTGACAGTCCAGGCAGAAGCAAGGTAAAAGGTGTTTAGTTACTGTTTGCCTGTAGAGATACCTTGAGCACTACACTGGTTTATCAGGCACAGTCTGAAAATCACTTGGNTGGAGTTATACAGGCAAATGGCTTTCACCATGATGAAACAAAGCAAAGTTGAGCATCTTGAAGTTGCTGTAAATTGGAAACTGATCTTAAAGGTTTTATAAAGTTATTTCTTCCATATGAGGCAAGCATTCCAAGAAGGATCTTTCCTGCAGAGCAAGTACACACACTGCACCAGAGACAGACGAATGGCTAGATGTGTCTGCATGCAGAAGGCAGCACCTGCAGAGGGGAAAACCACACCTCTTGCAGTGAGGAGGTATTCATACCTTGTCTGTATTTATTAAAACTGAGGAGAGGCCCATGCTAGGACATGTGCACTGACTGCTCCACGTCACAAGGAGATTTATCCTTCACATAACACCTGAACTGAACACATCAACATGACTGGCACGCTCAGAAATAACAGCTTTTAAGTGAGAAATAACCTGCAAAATCTTGGAAGTAGAGCTGCAAGATGCTTCTTGGAGATTCAAGACACCAAACTAGATGGTACATGACCATTTTCCTTGCTCCTAACAATTTATGACTTAATTTTCAACAGCAACAAGAAAACAGGGGAAAGAAAAGGAGAATTATAGAAGGGGAAGATATTAAATCCATGGTCACATGGTTCCACTGATAGCTACTGAAGAGCACAATGGTGACAAATCATTTGCTAGCTCTTTGCTGTGATCTTTTTGGTAATTAAACATGAAATTAAAGAGATTGCCATCTCCACCTTATGCATAAGCTAATCAGTATTAGCAGCCTGCTCATTTCAGACAGAATACTAATAATTTCTCAAAGCAGCAAAACAAACATAGTCTTGATATTCACTTAGAGACAATGCTCCAACAATAACATCAACTAACCAGGTCTTGTTCTCAGCAAAACAGTTTTAAAAGACACCAAGATTTCTCACATCTCCCCAGAATTTACAAGTCCTGTTACTACTATTCACAATCTACCTTTAGACATTCTAGCATAAGAAATGGTTGATTCCAGATAAAATGCAATTACAGATTTCTGTGGAGTGTTCTATAGAATATGACTTTAAATAGTAAAATGGTAAGACACTGGAATAAATTATCTAAATATATCAATCTCCTGCCCCAGTGATTAAAAACAAAGAAAATTAGACAAGCAACTGCCATTAGGGAAGCACCAAAAGGAGATTCCACTCAGAGAAGGAATTTTACTCCTAAGCTTTAAGTCCAAGACTTGTTATATCAGATGGGCCTAGTGAAGCATGCTGAGTCCTGTTGGGGTTAACTCTGGAGACTAGTCAGGACAGACGGACAGTGACCATCTCTGTAATTTTCTGTTTATGTATTTACAGAAGGCATTTAAGTGGTGAGACTGTGTGTGTCATGTCCTTAGAAATGCTAATCACAGGTATGAAATCACATACAGAAAACCCCTAAATCAGCAGGTGCTCGATGTCTCCAAACCAGAAAATAAGCAGACAAGTAGAATCACAACTCACACCATACTCTCCTTCCACTCACACTGCTCCATAACACTCATGCTAGTCCGTATCATCCTTGTTTCCCCAACACCTATGTAAATAGCTAGGTAGATTTTGCAATACGCATGATAAACAGGAATGAACAATTTCAAACCAGCACAGGGAGCTTCAGTTCCAAAGCTGAAAGCAGATCTTGGAGAAAAACTTGCTACATTTTATACTCCATGGCTATAGCAACATTGAACAAAACCCCTCTGAAAATCAAGGTCTCAATATACTGAGCACTTCTATCTACACAGGGACTCAAATTTCAATGTTTTTATGCTTTTAGGGTTATTCTAGTTTAAAAATAACATGACTGAAGCAACAAAATACTTAGTTTTATTATAGCCAAACAAGGCCTAGCAATTTTACTGCATAGAGATGCTTTAAATGAATACCAACACTGTCAATCTCTCTGCAGAGACAGCAAAAGGAGATTCAAGAACTGATGAAAGTTACCTGTGAGGAGCTGAGCAATGGCTCCCTCTGCAATGCTTACAGATTCCTGACAGGTACAGAGGCTCCAAGCTCCTCTTCCTTCCCAGTGTATCAGGTGAGAATGCTTTCAGCTTTTTACAGAACACAGCAGCATGCATTTGCATTACACAGTAACCAGACCCTTAAGAAGATGTGAGATCCAGCTGTAGCAGGGACTGCACAAACAGGATAAAAGGATACACTCTGCCTTCACAGATCTCCATAAAGATGTCCAGACAATCCCCAAGTCTTCCAATTATATATGCACAAGAATATTTTTCCTTAGGTGAGCAGACCTCAGTTATCTGTGGCTGACTCCCAAAATAAAGAATTAGTTTGCTGTTCATCAAGTTCAGGGACTGATCTACAATGCATTAAAAGTCTTTTTCAGATCTATTTAAAAATAAACATCAGCAACAAGTCACATTATAGCAATATATAATATTCCAAATTTCAAGATTTAGCCAAGTCATTCTTCAACAGCATCAAACTGCCATTATGATACAAAAAATCCACATAGTGCTCATATGATGAAACAAAGAGCCAATCCCCTGCATTATTAGTAGGTCAGACTTTCAGGAAGAGATCTGGGACAGAGGTGCTGCTGAACTTTGAGGTCAGTGCTGTTCCACCACACCCCACAGACAATGCACCATCTCACACACTTCTCTTTCTGCTTTACAATCTAGAAGGTACTGCAGTCCTGCTGGTCAGGTATTAGCTGGGAACCAAGGAGAAATATTCTACCTCTGTCACCAGCTATGCTGGGTGAATCACTCACTCCTCCACCTGCACTTCAGTATCCCCACCTTATAAATGTGAAAAATAAATATTCATTCACCATTCATTTAAAACACCTCGAGATTTATGGATGGAATTCAGAGCTGGGAATTACTATTATTATCCTGCCACCTATGAAAACATCACATACATAAGATAATCTTTCTGTTATAGCTTACTTAAATTTCTATTTGTGTATTAATATTTCATTTCTCATCATATTAATATTGATGATAGCTATTTCTATTTAAACATTAAAGTATTTGTTATACCTACAAAAAGCAAAGTGATTATACCAATTTATACTCACTACAGTAATTAATTTTCAATATCAGAGTGCAGTGGAAAGACTATTCAAATAAAGACCATACACCCTGGTGCTGGACTAGCCACTGTGAAAGTCCTCCAGAGCCCCATGTGATGGTCCACCTGCCCACAATTACCAATTCCTGCAACAGGGGAAAATATATGTTACTTAAAATGAAGTGTTAATTGTTATTTTTAAGAGACAGGGGCTATTTAAGAAAAAACATCTACCATTTTGGAAGATGTCTTGACTTCACAAAATATTTTTTATAACAGTGTGCATCAAAACTCACATGCCAAATCTTTTTCAATAAACTAGCAAATAATTATTTAAATGTTCTTTCTGGTTTTGTGACTAATTATGAGCTAGTAAAGGTAAATCACATTCTTTGTAAGTAAACTATTTTCATGTTAGTCTAGTATCCAAAACACTCTGTTGTTATTGTCAAATCAGGAACAAATCTTATGCCCAGTCTTGTTTTACAAATTAGACAGAAGTATTGCAATGAAATCGAAGGCAGTCGTAAGGATGAGAACTTGCTTCTTTCACTACATTCTTTTTTGGATAAAAAGCATGCATGATCTCTTCTTAAGTACAGGTCATTTTAGTGTTTGGGACCCTGCACTCTGTCTTCCCAGGCAGTAGCACAGTGACATTTTGAAGGCTCTGGTCAGGTCAGGACTACTGTGTAGGTTGACCTGGGAAAAACATGTTCAGCTTCTGAGCTAGCAGCTCACAGCAACATCTTCTGAGAGTGGAAGAAGGAAGTATCTCCAGTGACTGTCATGCAACCAACTAAACACAGACCAAGTATCCTCATGAAGCCCTCTTTGCACACCTCCATAGAATCATAGAATCCTAGAATGGTTNGCATGCTTGTACTGCTCTGGGCACTTGGGCTTTTGGAATGGAGTTGCTTGAGGATTCCTTTGCTCAAGTATTGTGTCAAATGAAAGAAAAATAATCCTGCATCCTCCACAAAGGACAAATGATCAGTGTTCAGCTGGGTTCGCCTGCATTCTTGCTGCAAAACGGGCAGGTCCCAGCAAGAATTAACAGGAGGTTCTACCACACACCTCCAGCCAGAGACTAACCCAGTTTTAAATACTTCAAAGCATGGATAGAGGGGTTTTTGCATGGAAAGGGAAGAAGGAAAATTAAGCCAAAAACCCAGGTATGAGTTCAGGGTTTGCCTATATGGCAATTAACCTACAATAAAAATGGAGCTTAGCATTCCCAGCAAGGCACTGCTTGTGAAACATACCATTACTTCCTTCCCAACTTTGATATGCGCTTCTAGAAGCCAGCATGAAATTTTGTCAAGGCCTAGGTTACCCTCTTTCTTAATTAAAGTTGCAAACCTTCATAAAAACCTCAATCTAGGAGCCTGTCTCTATACCAGAATACATTGATATCAATTGGGGTTTGTTCAGCTGATGCCAGGGAAAATCACATCACTGCAACACAGTTTAAGTCTTTATGGGTGGTGAAACTACATTAGTGCAGCTAGTCTGGTACAGAATTCTCAAGATAAGACTTTGATATGCAAAGAGTAATAAAAAAGCCCAAGGAGATGTAGGAGGACAGTAGATTTGAAGTCAGAAGATCCTGTGCTGTGACCCTTGAAGAGGTACACAGCTTACCTAGGGGTACAGGGCCAAATCATACATAAATAGATCTCAAACCCAGAGTTTAACTAGTTTGCTATCTAGGCCAAGAAACAGTTATGGAACATATTTAACACAGTTTAATTGCATCAAATCATGGCTGACCCAGAACTCATTTTAACAACTGTCAACTGCTCTTCAGAATAGGCAAAACCAAAAAGTGAAGATCAGGGTCTACAGTTTGTGAAGAACACAGAGACAACCCAAACAGAGTAGCAGCAGCAAAGCAATGCACATTCAAATCCCATGATCTTTATTCAGATTGGGTTACAAGGAAGTGGGAACTGGGAGGAACTCACACTAGTGACAACTGCAAGCCAGAAGTAAAGGAGAAACATGTTGCACTGCCACCAGGACTCAGCTTGAGAAATCCTAGTAACTCATGGTTTCCCATGGAGAAAGCTACTGCACTACTTATTGTCTACCCATGGCCTATTTGAGAAACACTGCTAGCAAAAATAGCCTCTCTTCTCATCTCCTCAGCTGGGAGAGGGAGTGACAGTCACCAATTAAAAGGGGACTGAGGTGGGGAATAAGAACTGCATATTAAGAAGGGGGAGGGAGGCAAAAATAACAAACACGTGCAATACCACATGCAATTCTTTCCAAGAAATCTCAATACAACAATTCTCTGGGAACAGGCTCATGGGTCTGTTATTGCCTTGGAGTAGTGGTATGTCAGGAAAAGGAAAGGATTGCTGGATGCTTGGAAAACAGAATGAACACATGGACAGGGAACAAGCCAAAAACTGTTACAAGAAATACTCCCTACCCTTTCAATTTACTTGCATTCACATGTTCCACTTTCCCATGCTCCTGGATCCCAAAGCTTTCCACAAGTTAGAAATCAACCAGACTAGAACTGAAACTGAACAAAAGCGATGCTAAGAGAAGGACTGATCTTGAAGGACCTAACCCCTCAAAAACTGTGTCTACTGATGCTCTGTGAACGGCAGCAGACTAAAGGGAAGAAAAGTGGGTTTTTGAAGTTTAGCTAAACTAAGTGAAAGACTAGAAGCAACTTTATTCACATTTTAAGGGTTCAGGTAAAAAACACACTGGTTTTCAGACTGAAAGCTATAAGCAAGAATCTCCGAGATTAACATCAAACATCAAAATTTACTTTTCAAATATGGCTTGACACCACTGACATGCAAGAAGAGCTTCCAAGTAAATTCACAGGCATTGCTCACCCACATTCTGATAGCAGGCTGCCCTGTAAACATGCTATGCTTGATGAGCGTAGGAGAAAACCATTTTTATAAAATTACATCTCATTCTAAAGAAAATATTTGCATGGCTGTAGCCAGGAGTGTAATAAGGGTCAGTGGAGGATCACAGGCACAGAAAACTGCAGAGCCTGCCAGCTTGAGAGTTCTGTAATTTTTACTTCTTTCCTCAAGATCTAAGTTTTCCCCAAAACAAAACATCTTCCATTCTAAGGACAATATTCCATATGTAAATCTCATGCTGTCACCCCATCCTGACCCCCAGAAAAAAAATCAAAACTGCTTCTAGCCAAGCAATACAACAGGCAGAACTATTAGCTACTGTCCACTCCTATTAAGAAGCCATCATCACTGTAACTCATGTTAGACTGTCCTCACCATAACCCTAAGAGAAGGAAAACCTCATCTCTAAGCTAGAGCGTAGGTGTGTAGCTACCTCTGCATAGCTGGGCTCAGCAAGCTCCAATTAAACTGGAGAAACTTCTCTGTTTAGATAAAACTTATTGCTGCTTCAGCAATTTCATGCTATGTTTACAGTGGCTACCTTGCTTCTTCTTCTGGCAAAGAAACCAAGATTTAGTAGGGTATTAAAACAAAAATTCAAGAGTAACAATGCTTTAATTTCTGATCAATTTTAAAAGTCCTCAATGGGTTCTCTCTGGTAATTAAAAAAATACTGTCATTCCAGTGATCACCAAGAATTTGTTTAAAAACTGCTTTAAGAAACCACGTTTGGAGCATCCATTGTGGTGTCTAATGTCCATTGTGTTTCTAAGGGCCTTCAGAAAGTGTTCCTTCCTTCACATTTTGTACTGTAAATGAGCACTTCGATGAGGAGGGAATACAGTGTCTAAAGGCCAACTGTGCTTTTAAACAACACTCCATCTTTTCCTCCTGTTTTGTGCACACCCTTTTCCCTCAGACACTTTGTATTTCACCTCTGATTTCATGCTTTTTATGTTTAAAGTTCTGCTTTCATAGGAAGAACTCTGCTTCGCAGCTCTGCACAGCTGAGCCCCCTCTGGAACTTCACATGAGGGGATTAGTGCTTTTCTGACCCTTTATCCACTGGATATTTTCCAGTCTTTTCTTCACACAGAAATCGATGTATGATGAGCAACTCCTCAGCATGTTAAAGAACAACGAAAACAAAGAGCCCTGAAACCTAACTATTACAAGTTTAGGAAAAAGTACAACCAACCACCTCCACCTCCAAACATTTCTCTGGTTCCATGGCAGCACAAACAGGTGTAATTGCTGGCTGTTGTGGTGCAGCCCCGTCCCTTGGGTTTGTCTCCAGCATCACCCAACTGTCCACTGAACCATTTCGGATCACCAAGCAGATTAGAATTCTGCATTTTTAGGTTAGCTTACTACTGGCATGGCTCAGTGCAGGATCAAAGACCAGAGCCCATGGAATAGCATACATGGAAAAGCAGGTAGAGGACAGGATCACACGCACCTAAATCAATTTCTAGTGTAACAGGAACTCACTAGCGAGAGCAAAGCCACGCAGACTGGGATTTCATCCTGTGTCACGTTGGTCAAGAATGAGCAGTTTGTGGAGAAGAGTAAGACACATTCAAGAGTTGTGAGAGAAAGGACAGCCATCAGCCTCAGAAGGTGTTCAATCAGTTCTCTCTGCACCGCTATAGGCCAGCTTCTCCCACACATGGCTAACCAGTGGAGGACATCTGTGTTCCCCATAAGGGAAACCCTGCTGGCAAGCCCAGGATAACTTTCTAATTCAGACATGATTCTAATCCAGTGGTGAAGTTAAGCTCTTTCCTTTGTTCAGGTTCACAAAAGGAAATACAACTAAAAACCTTCACACTACAGAGCATACTTGAACAGGAAAAAGGTGATGGCCACCCATAACCATTGTAATTCAGAAGACAAGAGCCTGGGTCACCACTGACAATACCAAAGATTTTATAGTTTCCAATGTGCTCTTCAACATAACAATATGTTGTTTACATGATTTTAATATGAACAGAAATACAACAGAGAAGGCTTCTAAGATATGATCTTAGTGATTATGCAAGTGTTCTCCAAATACATTGAGAATGGAATAAGACAAGTGATACTTATCATAGCTTCCTTATCACTTCTGGTTCACAACAAGAGCCAGATCAACCCCAAACACTTTCTTATTTCACAAAACATCTATACTGTCAAATAAACTTCTATGAGGTATATTTTGCTAATGACTGTCACTTCTATCAAGTTAGACCAGAAATATATCCTTGCAGAAGAGACAATAGCAATAGTACATGCAGTCTGTCTTTGCTAGAAAGAGAACTAGTACCTGAAGACCAAGTACCTGGAAACCACCTAATGCTCCTGTTGAGTGTGCAACAGTTGTGTCAGAGAGGAATTCACTACTGCAGAGCCAGCTACCTACATCTTTAAAACAAATCTCTGAATTCTTTGCCATATCTATTGTTCTCCACAAAACATCCTCATTACAGGAAAACCACTACTAGGATACATCTGAAGATGTAATTATTAGTGTGATATTTGCTTCTCTTTTAATGTATCTCAGCAAGCATAAAAATTGAGGCTGTCTTACAAGTCATTAAAAATATGTTATTCTGGTGACAAAAACTGACAAATTATAATGGGCAGGCAAAGATGAAAGCTGCACAAATGGAAATGTTATTTAATTGGAAGTAAACTTCTGAAATTCTCCAGCTTAGCTTACACTAAAATTTAACAGTGACACATACAATAGGTAACTTTTTCCAGCAGTCTAACTTGAGGCCTAAGTCACCTTATCTGTATATAATTGTAACACCAACATCTGGTCCTCTACATGAAGCACTTAATTTCAACCTAGTTAAAAACAAAAAAATACCAAACTATCCAAGGAGTTTTTACTTCAGGCAGTTGTTTTTCAACAGGATTAAATTTAATTTAAGCTGTTCTATCAGAATCACTTTCTCTTCAGTGAGATTCTTAACAGAGGAGAAAAACACTCTCAAGTTCAAAGGACAAATTAAGGTTCAAGTTTATCCATGTATTTCAGTCTACAGATAAAAGGAAGAGGAGTCCTAAAAATGGCAAACATATCAGTCAGAACTAGGCCAATACTGTGGAGAAAATAAGATGAAGGCTAAAACCAATCGTTGATTAGGTTTGCCCTTGCACACAAGTAGCAAAAACTATGACATGCTCACTATAAACAGGCACAAAGGCAAGGAAAGCACAGACTCAAAGGAGTTTCAAGAAAAATGTATCAAAAATCATTGTTTATTGCAATAAGCTGTTATTTTGTAATCTTTAAATATGAAAACAAACCTTCACTAGGGTCAAAATATAACACAGTTTTCTGCTTTTTTCCACTATTTTGATGTGCTATCTACCAAAGCTATTTTTCAGACATTGAAGATCTGAACTATACTGTTCAACAATACATATGTGGGTATATATTTATATAGTGTTACGGGTAGTATTTTGAGAACATTTCTTCTGAAGCATTCCAAGCTGATAACCTTTATCCAAATACATAAAACAAGAGCCATGTCAAATGGACTATAAATAGCATTAATAGTAAGGAATCAATAACACCCAAACCTTTAGGTAACATCTTATTAATCCGCCCTTGGCATGCAGAGACACATTGCTGTAAGGGCTCTCAACACGCAACAGTCAAAGGTGAAGGACACAATTTGTTCAACTAGTTAATACAACTGCCATTTAACCAACCCAGCCACTAAAATGCCACCTAATGAAATACTCCATACCCATGATAAGCAACAGAGACAAGCACAACTAACATGAAACGTTTTTCTAATAAAATAAAATCCTCAAGGCTAATATTGTTCTGTCATTTTTTTTTTTCCTAAGACAAGGAGAGATCTACATTTGACAACAACCATTTTAATCCCTGGTTCTCCCTCCCCATTTCTTGTACCGCGCCCAACACAATGGTACAACTCCATGTTCCAGGTATCGCCTTGATATTTATTTCTGCTTTCACAGCGACAAAGGTGAACTCGAATGCTCCAAAGATGCTTGCAGCAAAGCAGGCTGAACCATATTCCTAAAGATATCCCCACACGCGGGTTACAGAAATCCAGCCTCCATGAGATGTTTTAATCTGACAAATTAAAATGGTTGGGAAACGCTATTTGACTAACGGAATCGGCTGCCACATGCACTGCTGAGGGGATGCAATAAAAAAGGTCTTTAAAATAGGTCACTTTCATCCAAATCCCACACCAGCACCGAACAAAATGGTATTTACAGTGAAAACTCACCACTTGGGGAGGAGCGAGGGGCAGGGAAGGAAAGAAAAAAGGGGGGGAGGGGGAGAAGGAAGGGGCAGGAATCGGCGCTGGTCTCTGAGGGACCCCCACCTCCCGGGGGCCTAGGGTTCGACCCTCGAAGCCCACCGGAGCGGAGCAGACAAAAAGGCTCAAAGCGCAGGGAACGCCTGACTAGGGGGAACCGGTAGCCCTGCCCCAGCCCTAGGCCTCTGCCGGCCCCTGACAGCGGCGGCCTCGGGAACAGCCTGCCGGCAGCAGCCGCCCCTCCGCGGGAAGCACCATTTCGCCTCCTGCTCCCCTGCCGGTGCTCGGCGCCCGCCGCCGGGGCCGAGGCAGCAGCTCCGAGTCCTGCGGCACTGCCGCAGAGCGCGGCGGGGGAGGGGCCGGACCCACTGGGCCGCCCCCCCCCCCCCACCCCCCTCCCCCCCCCCCTCCCCCCC
>VWZO01000746.1:198446-218712 GCA_013396975.1 Bucco capensis
CACTTTGAGGGAGAAACAGGGCAAAGCGGGGAGGGGGTAGTTAGGGCGAGGGGTCGCTGAGGGAACCGAGGGAGGGCTCTTGGAGCAGCTGGGGTTTATAGAGAGAGGAGTGACGGGGAGAGGTTTTGTGGGAGCCCCCTGTGGGGACCAGAGGGAGGAGGTGTATGTGGTGGAGGGTGCTGCTGAGGCCTCAGCGGGGCTACTCGGGGAGGAAGGCTTGGAGAGGAATGGGGAAACTGAGGATGGGTATCGGGAAGCTTGGTTGGGGACTGTGGTGGGGAATGGAGGGAAGAAGGAGGATTTGGGGCCTGGGCATGGGTGGGGAGTGTGCGGGCAGGTGGGATCTTGTTGGGTGCAGGTGTTGCAGAGGGGAGTTGGTTTGAAACAGGGCAGCTGGGTTGAGGCTACTAGGCTGAGTGGAGCTGTTTTGCTGCTGGGAGCAGCCCAGCTACACATGGTAGTCCCAGGAGGTGGTGGGTGTCTGCTTGTGCTCACTCTTGTGCAATTGGCTTGAGCAAATGGGTGCATTCTAGACAGTCAGCCCCTGTCCAAACTGTATCCGGTTTATGGCCAGAAGAGGGGGGAAAAAAATAATCTCATGATCAGGGCACATGGCTTCCTGAGGTATAGTCTTGGCTCTCAGTGGTGGGTTTTGAACTTTGTAGGTTGTTGAGCCTTTGTATGCTTTGGTATCTCTATCTATGAACTTGAGACAACAGTTGGCTTCATGCAGGGATTCATTATCGCGTCTGGTAGTCATGTATTTGTTTATTTGTTTTTACTATAGATTACAGCTGGAGGAATTCTAAATAGTCCACCTCTCCTTGTCATGGTGTTTAAGTGCATTGTGCTCCTGTCTGAACAGAGGAAATCACTGAGGTCAGTCTCCTTTGTGTTTATAGTTGCTTTCCCTTTCAGAAGTATGGGGACAAGGCATCATCAAAATAACAATTTTTACTGGCATCCTGATCATAAATTAATAGAAACCGTTACATAAGACACAAAGTTTGTAGAAGATGTGTTTGTAGGGATTGCTTCTACTTTTAAATTCAGGATTATATCTGAAGGTACAGTGTTCTCAGTTATAAAGTACCCTCCAAATATTCACAGTTTTGAGGTGTCCCTGGTGTGAAATAATACAATTCTGTAAATCCAGTATTACTGATACTGCTGAAATAAAACAAGTGAAACAAACTTCCTTCCTGTTTTCCCATAAACTATCAGGTATTTTGCACCATAAGAAGACTTTGTATCCAGCAGGCATTGAGGGTGATGCTGGATAGAAACTATTGATCTAAGCTTTGTATGCCCCTCTAGACAAGCAGAGCTCTTGGGGACTATTTAACCTGGGATGGGAGAAACCTGAGGAAAGCTGAGGACAGAGGTTGGCTGTAATAATTGTGGACAACATCTAGAGGTTTGCCAACTTGTCACATAGTGGTCTGATACTTTGCCTTTTCAAATCCCAACAGGAAAAGTAAGACAAATGTGGATTACTTCAAACATATGTTGTTGTAAGTATTGGGAGAGGAAAACTAAAGGTTTATCTGATTATCTCAACCTTGAAGTTGGCAGCTATGAAAGGAAACTTGGTTTCATTCATCTGCCAAAGATATTTGTAGCGTATCGTTTGACAAGTTAAAAGGCATTTTTATAATGGCACAAAAATAAAACCATCCACTTTCTGAAACTACAGTTTCTGTCTTCTAAAATAATATGGGTTTGGAGGCATGCTTCTGGGGAAATTAAGAACATGCTTGAAAGGTAAATATTTGTATTTTCAAATGTTAGAACAATGGTGTTTAACATAAATCTGCTCAGCATGGCCTATCAATATGAATTTGTGCATGTTTTGTGAAATTGTGGGTAGTTTGCTTTTCCAGATGGGAAAACTAAACAGCAGTGAGGGAGTGACCTGCCCATAGGGTCATAAGGTAGAATTGAGAATGAGTTCTTGATCTTGCACTTCTTCCTGCAGACAAATTGCCTTTAAAGTTCATGAATTATGAGAGTAAAAGCTTCAGTTATTGAGGGCCATGGAGCTAACCCAGCAAACAGTAGCAGAGAGTCTAGTCCTTAGCTCTTTGTGTTACACATATAAAAAGATAGTGATAGCTCTAGGTAAAAATCCTTAGAGTCTCCAACAGTGGCTGCAGAAAAATGTGGATAATGCTTTACCATTAACTATCAAGTATTTTACTTAAAATACTAGATTTGCATTTGATATGTATTCAGTGAGTGCTTCAAATGTAAACAGTATCATCTCTGGACCACCAGTTTAGAGAAAGCCCACTGGAATTCTGATGGAACAGGCAAGTATGAAAACTACAATGTTTATTGTCACCAGCTAAACTAAACAGGCACCTTTAGCATGCTTTTCCAGGCCTGTGCTATTAGGCATCCTCTTGCTGCCTTCTTAGATGATCATAGTAGGCATCCAGAAAGTTAGTTTAGCTTAGTTTGCTAATTTCCTGATGCAAATTGAGTTTGTTTAAACAGGTTTGTGTATGTCTGCACCTGGGATTTGCACTGGTCTATCTATATCCAAAGTTAATTCCATCTGAAGAAGTTGCCAGAACATCGAGATATAAACATGACAAATTGCCTAGCGGTTCAGCTGGCAGGCAGGGCTAGTCTCAACACGTTGTTCCCAATGTGCTGCTGCAGAGCTGGTCCCAGGGTAGACCCATATGACATTCCAGTGTGGACAGGACCTTTAAGAGCATGCATCAGCACTCCATAATATTGTAGGAGAGGAAGTAGAGAACAATGCTATGTCCAACGGAAACTGTGGCAAGAATTTATTCAAGGCACATTGTAATTACTCAAGCTGGGAATTTGGCCAGGCCATTGGGGTTAACACCCCTACTTCTTTAGAAGTGTCATAGTTTATTTTTTTTAATGACTTTAAGTGATGAGAAGCTTGGCTTTCTGTCTCAGCAGAATGACACCACCTCTAGCAGTATAAACTTCTTACAGCAATGTAAAGTTGCTGGTTCAGAACAAACTCAGAGCAGTGATGAGGCCTAGTACAGTAATCGCTGCTTGATAAATAAATACTTGCAGGAGATAAGAAAGATAAGAGTGTGATTAGGGCAGAGTTTCAGCTACTGTAATCACAGTCATACCTTCCTTAGCCTTCAATCCAGATGCTGCTTTGATCTGACATTTTTCAAGTGAACAATGGTAAATTTTCAAATAAATCGTAGAACTTGCTAATGAAATTTGGTTATTAATTATGATAGCAGTTATGAACTGCAGCTGTCAATGCTTTTCTTTTAGGAAATGTGTTGTTATATGAGAAGAATGTAATTTAGCCAAATTAGAGACATTTTTTAATTCTTTCATACCATAGAGTTTTTTAGACTGTGTTCTTTGTGTGCATTATGTCCTGAGTTAGAATCTGACTTACAGCTTGTATCTTCACAAAGATAAGCACTTGTGTATTTTAGTGTGTGACTCCTTGTGAAATGCATGAGTGAGGAATTGTTTTCCTTTTACTACTCAAGAAACTTGCTGCCATTCCTGTCATCTAGTTTGGGCCATTATTATGGGTTACGAGGTTATACAAGAAAAACATGTTCTAGAGAAAGGCTGGTCAAAATAAAGGAGGTAGACTCTTCCAGATTGTGGTAATCTGGTTTTGTATCAATGAGGTAAATGCTTCAGTACATTCACTGGGATGAGGATACCACGTCAGACAGTATCCCTCTCAAAGTTTATGTCATAGTGACAAAAATGAAGCAATACTGATGTTATTACATAACCACTTATGTATTATATGACAACAATAACATTTCTCTCTTCTCCCTTACTTTTTATTTGATAAACATGTTCCTTGCTGTGCACTTAGGATTGTCCTATGAGTCAAGTGAGTGGTTTTATCTCTTAAGAAATGGGGAAACAGTGGCATAAGAAGTAGTACTTGCAAGGTCATATGGCAAATCAGTGTCAGAGGCATAAACAGAATCTCAGCCTTCTGACTGTCCCACTCTACCCTCTGGGCAACTAGACAAAAGTTGAAAAGTGGCTTTTGCAGTCTGACTCAGCAGCTTTTCCTTCCTCAGCAACTGTCATGCTGGGCAATTACAAATAAATGTCACTAGGTCGTTTCCACCTGAGTCAAACAGGTTTCCAAGGGACTCTAGGTATGCATGTCCTCTGCTGCTGAGGGCTCCTCAGTGGATCTTTGCAATGCATTTGCTTTGAAATATTTTCAGAACTTGAGAAAATTCTCTTTTTGCCAGAGGTACATTTCCTCTGAGTACTTTCAGGATCTTTTGTAATATATGGTTTAGTGGTGAGCATGGTAGTTAGGTTAATGGTTGGACTAGATGATCTCAGAGATCTTGTCCAACCATATTGATTCTATGATTCTAGATCTTGCCTAGGGACACCCAGGAATTTTTTACCTTTTTCTGCAAAAGAATAACAAAAAGCTGAATATGCTGTTGTTTTTCAGGTGCTTTTTTGTATACATAGCATATAACATACGTGCCAAATGAACTGATGCTAGGAATTGCTTCTCAAATATCAGTGCACTGTATTGTGACCAATACAGCATGACAAGATGCACAACACTTTGATAGATTGGATGCTTAAAGATAAGTGGGGTGTTGGGGTGTCTCTTAAACACAGTTGTAGCGAACAATGTTCTTGATTCCTTTTTAACAGCAAAATCAAAACATATCAGTCCAAAAACTAACTGTTTTTTAAGTTAGTGTAAGGCAGCTTAGTGTAAGGAGGGTCTGTTCAGGTACCTTGAATCTTTTCCCAAGAGTAGAGCTGAAGAGGATTTCTTTTTTTCCTCTAGAGTTGGTTCAAAATGGCTGGAATGGGCAGCAAGGATCAGGGTTGTGGAAGCCTTGACCTTGAAGAGTGACTGATGGGAGGCAGCAGCACAGGAGAGGCTTGTGACTTGGCTCTGGTCCTTGGATGGATGGGTAAAAAGAGGCCTTTGGCAGAGAAGGGTGAAAGGTGACTAATAATGTGAAACTGGGAGGAAACTCATTATAGTTATGCAATCTACAGGTAGCTTGCTTCCTCTGTGAGAAGACACCTTTTGTTAGTTGTCTCACTGGCATTTGCTGCTCATGCTGTCTTCTGAATAGAAATCTTGAACAATTATTTCTCTACTTGACTTAGGAAGCTTAATTTAGCTTCATAGCAATGAAAATAAAACATCATGTTTCTTTGTTCTCTCTACAGTATTTCTTCTAGAGTTACTTTGCCTCTTCCCCTTGTTCTTGGTTCTTTTCCTGTCTGTCCAGCTGCTTAGCCAAAATGAAGAAACTTTTTCCCCTTTTATGCATGTGGTCCCCGTAGCTCACTTTGAGCCATGGTTTTCTGTGCCCCTCTTGCCACACTTCCAAAGCTTTCATGGGCAAGCTCCGTTGAATTTTGCTGTGGTGGTTCAGGATGTTGCTGTTGTCTGGTCTAGTTCTTCTCTGGTCAGCAAGTTTTCCATGAGCCAGGAACATGATGTTGTGGCCAAGAAGGCCCATGGTATCCTGGGCTGCATTGGCAAGAGCACTGCCAGGAGGTCGAGGGAGGTGATCCTGCCACTCAGCGCTAGTGAGGTCCCACCTGGAGAACTGTTGGGCTCCTCATTACAGGAGAAACGTGGGGTTCCTGGAGAGAGTCCAGTGGAGAGCTACAAAGATGATGAGGGGCTGGAGCATCTCCCTTATGAGGAAAGGCTGAGGGAGCTGAGCTTGTTTAGCCTGGAGGAGGCTGAGCGGGGACTTTATCAATGTATAGAAGTGTCTGAAGGGAGGGTGTCCAGAGGATGAAGCCAGGCTCTTCTCAGTGGTGCTATGCAATAGGATGTGAGGCAACAGGCACAAGCTGGAACACAGAAGCTCCAACTAAATATGAGGAAGAACTTCTTTACTGTGAGGGTGACTGAGCGCTAGAATAGGTTGCCCAGACAGGCTGTGGAGTCTCCTTCTCTGGAGATACTCAAAAACCATCTTGACACAGTGCTTTAGGGGACCCTGCTAGAGCAGGGAGGTTGGTTGGACTAGATGTCCTCTGGTGATCCCTTCAAACCTTAACCATTCTGTGATTCTCCACGGGTTTCCCCTCCAATAGCAGAACCAGCAGAGGAGCATTTGCTCTGTGCCAGCTGCTGCTGGGTTATGGTTAGATGTCTTAGCTCAAAGCCAAACCTAACAACCCTGTTACTACAGCAGCCTTTGTGCTGGACTGGCTGATGTGCAGACATGTATCTACACCAACTGACCCTGGTACAGGGATGTAGCCTCTAGAAGAGCAGCTTACTGGAGATGATGATTTAAACTGCTGGAGTAAGAGCTGGTAGAACTCTTCTGAGAACCCTTGGATTCCTTATTAGCACAGTAGCTTTTCCAGTGATCTGGAATGAACAGCTCTGCTGTTGATTCCGTCTGGATCTTGATCTTCTATTTTATAAGTAAAACATCACATTTTGCAGTGTTGTGCACATACTCCCAGGAACTGATTCTTATTATAATCTGTGGAACTGAGGTGAAATTGTCGCCTTGCTTTTCAGCAGTCCTGCAGTCACCTATCTCTGAGACATTGTGTTCTACTCTTGAATAGGATTCTAGACCAGAAAAAAAGAGTTAGACTGCATACAGATTAACAGATCTGTTGCTAGTATCTCTGGCTACTGCAGCATGACTCACCCATCAGTGCTTGTCAGTGTCTGGTGTGACCTCACTGAGAGCTTCAACATTTCATATGTGAAGGCAGGTTGTAATCCAGTGTGGGAATCCTGTATAGGTGGAGACTGTAATAATGCATGCATCATAAATATCCTCCTGATGTGCCCTCACCAGAAATACTTAGAGATTTCTGAGGATCTCTTAATGCTAAGTCTGCCTTTCCCATGCTCCTATTAAACACCTATAACTACTCCAGGCAGCATAGAAATCGTTGCTGGTGGGAAAACCTAAGAGTGGATTGGACAGGTCAAGGAGGAAATGCTCTGGGGTTCTGATATGCTGGTTGAAGGGAGACTGGTAAGAAAACAGCAAGAGAGGCTGTAATAAAGGGAGGGTATGAATGAATTAGCTTGTGGTACCTTACATGCATAGCTTAGATGTGTAGTGTGATGATGAGACAAAAAGTGGGAGGCAAGAGGAGTTCAGAAATTAGCTGGTTCTCTTCAGCTGGTGCTTGCTGAGTAAACATGAAGCTTGTGCTTGTGCCTCTACCTCCTTCCCATGGGCTGTTACATGCTAGCAGATACTAGCAATGCTGCTCAGTTTAAACTGAGCCAGCTGCTGGCACTTTTAATTGCAGAATCCCACATCTAGTAACAGACAATGCAGGCATTATTGTCCTTTCACCTGGTACAGAGGGAACTTTAAGTCTCGAAAAACACAAGCCTGGCATTGTCCCACAGGTATCTGCTGCTACTTGAATGCATAGGCACAATACAGCTAGTTCTAGAAATTAATGTGTCTGCTGCGATTTGCACAGAGGCCAAGGCCTAAATGATATTTTAAGACAGAGCATGCTTTCTCTGGATGATCTGATGGATAGGAGGCATGATATACTAGTGGGCAAGAGATGGAAGCCTTATAGCAGTACTGTCTGTGCTGCATTCAGCTGTGGGTGTGTTGGGTTAAATGATTAATCCAGTATTTTAAGTCCTGTTGCTTGATTTACATCTTGATTTTTATTATCTGATGGACTTTTCATTCACATACCGAAGTATTTCTAGGGTTCTGGGAATCCTGCTCTTGCATCAAGCTCAGACCTCATTGATGCTCCCTATATTCAGCTGGAAATGGACAGACACCATTTGTGACTGCCTGAATATCCTGAGTCACCGATTCCCAGTTGACATGTGTGCTGCAGTTTTCATTTCTTCCTTTACCACTGCACTCCCTAGAGGAGAATGGGAACAATTGCAGCTGTCAGCTAAAGCACATCCTATGCACTTGTCTGGATCCACACAATTGGTTGATGACTTCTGCCTACGTCTATGGGGTGAGCTGCCTGTGATTTGTTACTCTATGCCTGGTGTTTCCATACCAGAAAATAGAACAGGTGTAGGAATATTTAAAAATGCATTTTCGGTGTATTTACTAGTAAAATATCTGCATCATGGAGATGGTGGTAGGATGTCTTCATTAAATAATAGGTGAAGACACATGATGATTCCATTAATGCTCTGACAGTAAGATAAACTGTGTGGAAATGGATGAAACCTAAGGACCTAGTTAGGTGATGAGAAGTAAACTAGTCAGTCCCTACACTGAAAAAGTTCTACTAGCAGTAGCATGGGTCCACCATGCAGGAACTGACAGATTATGTCTGCTATCAGATGCTCTTGTCATGCTGTATTTGTTATCCTGCTTATGCAGTGTCCCAAAGCAAGGCAGTTGAAGCTCAGGGGGGAAAGAATGCAACACGTTGCTATGTTACTTATCTCACCAAATTTGTTTTCAGTACATAACACTTACTGTTAGTCTTTTGCATGGCTCTGGGGGATGCTGAAACACCAAACACTTCATTGAGCTTTTGGACCTAGCAGGTCTTGACTTAGTGCTGCTGGATGCATCGGTGTCTGGTCTGATCTGTGGCAGTTCCATTAAGTCCTGCTAAAATAACAACATATTAAACGCTATTATTCTGTCCATTTCCATCTATTGACTAAAAAGTCAAATTCTTACTAAGGTAGTTTTAATATACATGTCATCAAATGTTAATGGTCACTGCTGTGAAGATCGTAACACATAACAGATTAATGCTTGCCTGAGACCAAATGAGTTAAAGCAGCTCCTTTCTCTGGAATCTCCAGTGAAATACAGTGATGTCTGTAACTCAAACCTTTGTTTGCAACATGTTGCCAGTGTTTGCCTGGGACAGTCCATCCTGTTAGCTGGTGCCAATACTGCTGTGGAGAAAAAGTGTGGGTTGTGCTGACTCCTGAAAACAGGTGCAGGTTGCATCAGTAGATAAAGGAGTGGCTCACCTTAGGAACAGGATGTAGTTTTTAGTGTCAGAACTCCTGAAAAGGAACCTTTAGAAGAAAGTTGGGGGACAAATACACAAGAGAGACTCTGAAGTCTGACTTGATGAAATTCTGGTTTCTCTTACTGCATGAGGGGCTTGTCTGAAATGAAATAGTGATATTAACATGTTTTCTTGGGAAAACATCTGCTATAGCTGAAAACATCAGTAGTCCTAAGAGGAGTTTAAAGTCCTATGAAGAGTTTTTTGGAGAGGGATGGCTGACAGCTGTTCAAAAACTTGCATATACAGTTACTCACTTGTTCTCCTTCACAGATGTGACTCATCTGTCCCAGTCCGAAACACACCAGCTTCAGTATTTTCTTTTCTCTCCTCTCATTTACCTCATATTTCATGTCCTTCAAGCTTCCTTATGTATCCATGGGCTTCATTCTGTTCAATCCAGTTGCCTTGGCTTCTACTTTGCCTGTGCTTTGCACCTGCTACATAGCCCCAGCAAACTTGGCAACCAACCCTTGGGCACTCTAGAGAAAACAACTGTCTAGACCAGGCACCTTCTGCCTGATGCCCTGGATGTACCCCAAAGCTCCCAGGCTTTAGTCTATATTCAAAACAATGTGTTGTTATGCAAATGGTTCCTTTCTGCTCTTCCTTCTACTGTCACAGAGTTACGTGCACCCAACTTCATAGCAGGCCTGATGTTTATTGATCTTTTGCAAAGGTCTGATGCAAAGGGAGATGGATAAAATCTTGTCTGGTGTCTTCGCGGACTCATAATTGCAGCTCTCCTCCTAGGGAGTGAGGCAACTGGGAATGAGGGAGCCCACAGAACAGGCAGCACCTTCTGCAGACCTAGAAGCAGTGCAAGCTGGAAGCCAGCAGTGCAAAGGCCCTACAGAGCCTCTGGCCTCCAGCAGAATTCAGGAAGATGTGCTGCTTTTATCTAAAATGATGAGAAATCAAATCTTAGTGTAAAGAGTCCTGTAAGATAGGAAGGGCAGAGAAGCCTTAGTGTAAAGTCGTAAGCTGTTCTCATTCACAGTTAAAGCCCCTGTTGCCCTAGGCAAACATAGAGCCTGTCAGTGTCCTGCAGCTTACTGTACAGAGATGTGACCAAAATAGCTCCACAACTTTACAATGTGGCTAAAAATAGCTTGCAGGTCAGCTTTTTACTTAGAGGTAGTGGTGACATCAGTGGGAGAACACTCTTGCTGCCATTCAGTGCAGGTAGAACTGGGCAAACAGAGGAAAGAGCAGCAGTTTAATTAGCTGAAGCAGCCTTGAGGAAAGGGCTGGCAAGGGGTGGGGAAGGACTAAGGAGGTGCAGCAAGAGAGATGGTCAAAAGCATCAAAGGCTGGGGCAGACCCTCTGCCACTGACCAAATTAGTGTGCTTATACACAGACAACTTCTCCCTGGGGTTTTATTTCCATGATGTTTGAGACATCAGTCTGCCCATTTCTGCCTCATTGTGGCCCATGTCAGGATGTGTCACTGGGCTGGCCAGCCTACCAAGAGCAGCGTGTTTCTTGCTCCTCATTTCCAGACAGTGAGCACAGCCCATGACATCACCTTTGGCCAGTGGCAGATCTGAGGCTATGGCCATAGCAATGTCAAGTGTGTTTTGCTGTAGCCTTTCAGCCAGGGAGTTCATCTTTTACAGTGTGATTTGCACATGGAGCAATCTGGATGGCCTCTAGTTCTAGGGGGATTTCAGTATTTGTTCTTGGGACAAAAAAAAAAAAGAAAGGCTGTTTTTGTGGGGTTGAACTGTCTCTTGTTGTGAAATATTACATTTTACCAAAGGAGCAAAGCTTCTCATCATGATCCTCAGAGTTTTTAGTCTCTGCTGTGTATACTAAATCTGACCATGGAGAGAAGTTTTAGCCAAGTTTGGAAGTTAAGTGGCTGGTCTGCAGTGTTTCGGGAATTGCATGTAGGTTATGAGAGGTTTGCTATGCCTGCAGTTGCCTCTGTGGCTGTGGGAGGCGTACTGCAGGCAGTGCTAGCGAGAGTTTCCTTTATGCTGCAGGTTTCATGCCTACTGATTTTTATGGTGCTGAAAGAGAGGAAGGAGGTGACAAAATTGTGAAACACTTGAGGCCAGGTCATTACTGTTAGAAGAGGACAGAGTCCTGTAGCCAGTCAGATGTTAGAGAACGCACTTGCTGATGCTGCTACCAGGAAGCTTGAGAGAAATGTGACTGAATGATAGCAGTGCGCATGTGCCTTTGGAGGAAGGAGGCTATCTGTAAGCTCTTGCAATGCTTTACTCTGCCCAGCAACATCGTTGCTTCTTTTCCTTGCATTCTGCTTAAGCAGCTGTTCTGCATTTATGATCCGATCTATTCATCATATAAGGCCATCTTCACTGTAATAGCAGTTATCTGAGATGAAGGACAGCTAGGACCTCAGGTTTACTTTGAGTAAATGCTATAAATAGGACAAAAGCACTTCAGTTTCTGTTCTCTTGAACTAGTGTGAGAGCCTTGTAGACCAGCCAATATGCAAAATGGCTCCTGTTGCCTTGAAAAGGGGAGATTTCAGCCAAATCCATCTCCAAATTGACAAATAGGGAGAGAATTCTGGGTGAGATCAGTTGACTAAAGATTTGATGCCCAGCTGAGCTGAAAGTAAGCTTCCAATAAAAAAGGAAGCTCTGCATTCCTAGCTGTGTGCTTTCTAGCATGTTCTGAAGCTACAGGCCACCTCAATCGCAGACTGTAGTTACAACAGGCTATAGGTAAAATCCACTCAATACCACTCCCATGACCATTTAGCACAGTCATTTCTGAGCACTGCAATAATGCTCTCACCACAGCCTGTGCCTTCCTTTCAGTGAGAGTTGCTCCCTGCTCTACGTTTGCAGGCTGGGCAGGGCAGCTCATCTGCCTCTGCTTCTTTGCAAATGACTGCATAGATAATAGGAGGAGGAGGCAGCTCAGCAACCTGCCCATCCCAGCCAGTCATAAAGGCTCTGTGCTTTTCAGGCTTCCTGGACTTACTTGCCGCATGAATCGTGTGGGTATAAAACTTTGTTGTTTCCCTAACTGCTCTGTCTTTTGCAACAGGAGGTCATTTCCCAGTGGAGAAAACATGCTGTTGATGTGGTAGGCAGTCTGTTGGATGAGATCCAGAGCCGATTAGTTTGGGCGCAGCAGTGTGCTAACACGGGCAGAATGCACCCAGACTGGCTCCTGTCTAGATAGCACCGATCTCCCCACACTGCTCTCCACCATCCCCAGGTCACTGTGAGCTCAGGTTCCTCTCCTTGCCTGTGCTGGCATGCCACAGTAAACCATAATTTGCACCCAGTGCTGCTGTGGCTCTCTGCACTGACTCAACTATGCTGAAGCAAGCAACTGGACCTAAATCTAATTCAGTACAGTCTGTAGGGAAAGAAAACCCTTCCACAGCACATACTGAGGTGTTTTAAAGGAACTTGACACTATCCTGGGAAGTGCACTAAAATGAGCAATGCTACATTAGGCAAGAGAGCCTACCCAGGGGCTATTAATCTCAACATCTGTATCCCTGTGGTTGTGAGCACTGGGGGACTTCTTCCCCTGCCTGCAATTACTAGCTAGCAACTGAGAATTCAGAGTAATTTGGGCTATCTTTAGGAAGCAAGTACCTATTCTGCCTTCTCTCAGGAAGCAAGGTCCTTCATTACAGTCTGTCATGGCAAGGGGCTCACAGATAAGGAGGGAGGGCAGGAAAAATGCTGGGCTTCACTTCTTAGCAATACTAAATATTTTCCATAGTCCTAGCACTGTGAGTCAGCATTTCTAGAGCCTAGACTTGTTTACAGCAGCAATCAGTGAAGGTGGTACTAGGTAGGTGGGGTGTAGAGGTATGTGTGTGTCTGAAGTGAAAACCCCTTTGCCCAGGTACAAGTGGGGAATTTACCAACTGTCTTTCTAAAATGGGATTAACAGAGAGCAAAGGATTGGATACCTGGAACAGTGACTGCCGTGGAGGCATTTGCAGGGTAAGGAGTTTCCCAGTGTGAGTAAGGGAATTGGAACTTTGCAAAGCTATACATTGTGTTGTCTTAGTTCACTTTAAAAAAAAAAAAAAAAGGACTCTGCAAATATTTGGGATTGTCAGTCTAGTGGGATAAAGGTAACACTTCCTGCCTCAAGTGGTTACGGATTCATTTTTGCATTGGCCTGGCTAGACTGGCTGCATGGCAGGGAGGCTCCCAAAAACTGTACAGGTAACAGACCAAAGGCTGGCATTTCTGTTCCAGGCTCATAGCTGCACTGGAATAAGGAACATGAGCCATGGGATATCTTAAATCACTGCATGCAAACTTTCTGCCTATGCCTGGCTGGTCAGCCTGGCTGGATCTCATGGCAAAGGGAGGTAATATGAAAATCACTCTGGACTATTTTACATCTGCAACCTCGGTTCTGCAAAGGTATTTATTTTGAAAATTCTAGTTTCCATAGCAATGTAGTACTGTTCTCTCTCATCTCTCCTATTACTCCAGTCTTAGCAGCCATTAGAGAAATTATCAGAGAGGCAAACCTTAGCACTTTCTTTTATCTTGAGTGATTTTATCTATGTTGGTTCCTTAGTGAATCAGAGCCAGTTAGTCAAGGATTGACTCATATCCTTTCCTGGGGCCAACATGAGGTTTATTGTAGTGTAAAGATGATAATGAAGAATGAATATTCTTAATTGGACAAGGAATGTTCTTAGTTGGAATTCTTAGGCTACTTTCTAGTAGAATGAGGGTCTTGTATCTAGGATTCTGGTTCAATTCATAATAAGCTATGTTGCCTGTTTAGGTTTTACTTGTGTTTCACTATAGCTTCAGTAGGACATAACAGTCTTATTCCATACATATAGTAAATAAGCCCTGTTGCAAGGGTTTCTGTGTACTGTTATTTAGCTGCTATTCTCCACTCCAGAGGTGACTTCTGGACACAGTCCCCTTCCCATTGTCAACAGGGCCAGAACTCGTAGATCATTTGTTCATTCTTCTCGTTCAATGTGTACAAAAAAGGAAGCAGTTTGTTAAAACAAGCTCTTCTTTTTTCCTTTGTGTTGTTTTTGTTTTATTTCCTGGTGCATCTTGTCTTCCTGGTCAAGGATCTACTAGTCTTGCCAGAATAGTTACACAGGTTGGAATGTAAAAATCCCAGACTTAACCCTGCAGCAATGATGGCATGCAAAAAGAAAAAATGTAGAGATTATTTATTCTGATGGTGTAGTTTGCCTTTTAAGGAGATGGTTTAGTGAGTTCTTTTGCCTATATGAACTGTATCTCCACCTGGGGAGTTATGCTAGAATAGCTGTGCCACAAATTCCTTGCTGCTAACAGTAGCCTTTGTCCTGTAATTCAGTCCTCATGAGTAGGTAAGCAGTGATGTAAAGAAACTGCATGGGAGAATAAGAGTGGCACTGTGCACCAGATCCCAAGATAAGGAAGTAGGGCTAAGGATGAGGCAAAAGTTAGCCTTTGACTGCTTTCTGCAGCGTTGTCACTTAGTAACTAAAACACCTGAATTTTATAAGCTGGAGCACAGATTCATGAAGTTGAAGGGGTAAGAACCCCTCTATGAAATCTAGATACTAACTGGTATCTGCTGCCCAGTGACTATTGCTTGTCTTGCCAATCATTACCGGTCTCTGGTGCCTTGTGCTTTCCTCCCTGTCTAGCTAGAGCCAAGAGCTGTCTTGTTTATATTCAATTCATAAGTTCTTCAGAGTAGATGGTTTAATTATAAGTAAGTTCTGCTCCCTGCTTCTATTTGAGCTCTCCGGGTGTTGGATAGCTAGCAGAAATCTTCTCTTAAATCCTAAGGGGTAGAAGCTCACTTGTGCCCTGAATAATGACAGATAATAATCCTTCTAAAACCTCTATTTTAGATGTTGAATATTTACTTTTAGTTCAATTATGCCCATCCTTTGAGAATACCATAATACCTTGCTCTTCACAATGTTGCATGGCAGTGAATTCCATATAAAATATACATGTAAAGCATTAAAGGGTAGTTGCTTATCTTTTAATTTGGCTTATTTTCTCTCCCTTCATGTTCTTGTGCCCTTCCCTTCATATTTTGAGATAAGGTGAACAAAAGTTTTCAAAGTGCTATCTCTAGGCTATGCATTCTGTGATACCTTCACTGGGGACTCTCTGATTCACTCCCTCAGAGGTGAATGGTCCCAGTATTTTTAATTTTCCTTCAGATAAGGGCTCTTCTCTATCCCTAATCTTGTAGTCAACCATCATTGTCCTGTGTCACACAATAAAATGGCCATCATGGTAATAACTCAAATAACCCTGTTAGATTCAACGTTCTGTCAGTGCTGGGCATTGTTAGGTTGGAGATTTTGAGTCCAAACAGAAGTACCAAAGTCCCCACATGCCAGATGCAGACATACTGGATGCATGTTTAAAAAATAGTAATTTAAAAACCCCCATTTCAAAACAATATGTGCTTGGTATCCAAATGGAATGAGAATGAAATATAAGTGCCTAGCGACCTTGTGACTGTTGTGTTGTATAACAAGATAAAAAGTGTTTGGGATTTGTGGATTGAGCTTTTTCTCATTTCTCTTTCAGAGGTCAAAGTCTACTGCAAGCAGTGACTGACACAATCCCCCATCTAAGTCAGGCTACACTGCCTGTATGTCAGGCCCTAACAGCAGGGCTGTCTTTGCAAGAGCACCCTGGAAGGTGTTTGTGTGGAAGGTGTCTGTGGTCCCCATGATCATCCTAGGAAGCAGGAGAAGATCTAGAACTGTCTGAAAGCCCAGAGCCAGGATTCTTTGAAATCCCAAAGTAATGATGAGAGACTTGGCTGAGGCCAACCTGCTAGCCTGCCTCCTGTGCTGCTTCTTATATGTGTCCAAGAAGCTGCCTCCAGTTTATATGATTGCACTCTAGTAAACAATTTTTCATGCAGATACAAGCAGCAGATGTTACTCATGCCTGTGTGAACACTTCAGTGTGTTTACAACAGGGAATGTTCCTCAGATCTAGCCCTATTAAACAATGGATGTAGCCACCAGAAGGAAGTCCCACTGGTTACAGCCATTCTGTTGGAGCTTGCTCAAAACACTTTGAAGAGTGATCACGCCATCCCTCTTCAGGCACTTGAGAGGACTGACTCAAAAATATGAACAAAATTCAATTAGATGGCTTAAGTGGCTGCAACCCCAGCTGTGTCCCCACTGCCTGATTCCTGGAAGGGTCATTCCTGTAGCAGCCTTGGCTGTAGAAGACAACTCCTGAGCTGCTGTAGTGACAGCCTATTCTTAAGGGTATTGATATTTGTCTGGCTCCTTCATCAAACAGTCCAGGTAGCTGAACTAGAATAAAAATGAGCACTTTTTCATCTGGAGAATTGTCTTTTAGTTTAATTCCTCAAGCGGGCTCAAGAAGCACCAGTGCTGCTGTGAGGGCAAGGCAGAGGCTGGCAGGGAGAGGGATGACCTTCCCTTTTGGGAGCAGCTAGCCATTACGTCAGTTTTGCTGCCTCACAAAACTATGCCCTATGGTTATTTTTTGTGCTGGGCTGCCTTAATTTCCCTGGGAAGTGAATGGAGGATTAACTTAGTGAGCTTATGGTACTTGGAAGTTACGTTTTTAGGAAAAAAAAATCTTAATTCAGCATGTGCCATTAGGTGGAAATGCTTAGATTGTTAGGGATGGGAAAGATAAGTGCCCACAGTATCCATTCCTACAAGTCAGTCAGAAGCTAAATCCTTTTACTGGGTTGGGTTTTTTTTTGGTGGCTTTTAAAGACCTCTAACCCAAAGTCTACTATCAAGCTGTTTCTAGAGACACAAGTCTTTAAAGAGACCAGCTTTGTACCTATAAATAATGTACACAACAGTACAAAAATGGAGTCAAAGAGAGGCTCCACCTTACCTGAACCTAACTGCAAAGGACAGTGCTTGTGAGCTCTGTGAGGACAGCTGTACCCCTGACTGAGCAGAAGGCTCTGAGGAGGGAGCAGTCACCCCTGTCATCTATCTTCACTAAACTGCTGCTGAGATCTGAGTCTTCCTCCAACATTTGAATATCAACTGGTACATTGTGACTGCATTGTGCTGAAATACATTAGATTGCAGAGGCTAAATGTGGCAAGGTTTTGAATAGTATGGTTAGGAACAGACTTGGAACTAAATGGCTGCTTGAGTGCTTTGTTAGGCTGGATGTGTTAAGAATATAGAGAATGTTGCAAGTCTGAATCCTTGCTATAAATGAAAACACTGTTGCAAAAAATGTAAATAAATGTCACACATACTTTGTATAAAAGCCTTTCCTGATATCCATAAGTATGGTAATTGTGATGTTTCCCAATTTTGAGTTTTAAACAGGAGATAGACACAAGATATAGGCCAAAGCCAGCAATTTTTTTTGGTTGTTTTCAGGGATTAATCTTAAGAGTTTTTAACTTACCTGAAAACACTTAATGGAAATTAAATATAATGTCTTAAAGAGGAATAATCTTTGAAAGGAAATAATTTGTTCTTGGAAAAATCACTAGAATAGCTTGTCAGTTTAACTGCATGTTCATATGAATTCAAAACTTGAGTCAGACTCCCCAGGAAAACTTTCTCATGATTTTTGTAGTATTTGATTCATTCCTTGCTGCCTTGGTTCTGCAGCTTGAAGTGGCAGGTTCTCTGAAAAGCCATCTATGGGAAAGCTTTATAAAATAAAGCTTTGAATAAATTACTGAGTTAGAAATAGTGCTGGCTGTGCCCAGCTTTGTGCCTAGAGTGGGAATACTTGGTACTGGGGGTGGAATTCCAAGGAAAATTACCTCTTTGCTTTGCATGAGACCCTGCTGGCTTACTAAACTCAGAGCAGTAAGAAGGAAAACAGCTCAGATGAGAAGGCACAGAAATCTCCACTTTCCTTTTCCACATCCCAAAGAACTGTTGAATATTGATGCACAGGATTAACTGGTGCAAGGTTGATATCAAGCATAGCTTCTGAAGACTCCATGTCCCAGCATGGCAGGTAGAGGACAGTAGGTGTGTAGCACATGGGAACTCATGCTACCTGTAAACTGCAGCTTGGTGTGGAGCAGGGCACTGGGTCACTGCACAGAGGGTGTGCCATTGCAGTGAGCCACCTCTGACTCCTAGTGCAGGATGCCTGGGCTCCATTTGCTAGCTGTCTTACTGAAAGTGATGGTCCACAGGCTGTGTTAATTTGGTGGTTTGGCTTTTTTTTTTTGAGCAAGCTTCAGTTAATATAAAACTGGCAACATGATGCCTCTAAGCTGCACGGTAGTTACTTTGTCTTTCTCAAAGAGACAACTCACTGCCCTCTGTGTTTAGCTTTCTGGTATAAGTGTGTGCAGAGCTGATTTGTCCATAATTGTTTGCTTTCTTCAGTCTTTTGAAGTTTGTCTTCAAGCCAGTTCCTTATATTAAAAATAAATTCTTCCAAGCCACCAATAAAATGTCAACTGTGATTAAAGCCTGACTCCTCATTTTAAGACTTGTCTCCCTAGCACTGTGAGGTTACTCTGTGAGTCAGTGTTTGACAGGACCGTTACTCCTGAGAGCATGGGTAAAGCCCAAAGTTCACAGTTGCTTGCTCTAATGGTTTCACTCCATTTTAAATTGCTTTGCATTGTGCTGAAACAAATGTAAACTGTGGAGGCCATTTGGCACAGAACTGATGGCATTTCTGGTACCTCAAATCTTGGAAAAAAATCCTCTATATTAATGTAGAAGTTGGTATTTCTCCTAAGAAAAGTTTTACTTTCTGTGTGTTAGAGGAAGGTGGAGTGGGAAGCTGTGCTTGAGGCATAAACTTTCAACTCTGTTCTGTTGAAATAATAGTTGGGAACTGTAAAATCTCTGGGTGAGGACTCTGTCTTTTGTACAGTGCTCAGCAGAACAGAGCCAAAGTCGATAAGGCTTTCTGGATACAGGAACTTCAGTAAAATACTAAAAATAAATAAATAAAAAACCCCAGGGCATTAAAGCTTCAAGTGAAGCCCCGAGAAGCAAGAAAATAGTATAAAGATCATTTAAGCAGCCTGTTTATTCTTACTGTGCATACTAATTTTATCAGTCCTTAATTACATGATCATATATTTTGTCACTCTTCCTCCCTGTTTGATGCTGTGCACAATGAGTAGCTGGAGTAATAAATCACATTGGAGTCAGTTCTGCTCCCAGGACTCTGACTCCAGCCTGTATGTCAATCTTAGCTTTCCCCATCCCTCTCTCTGCCCTTTTCCTACCCTCCTTATTAACTCCTGTTCCTCACTGCTTTGCATTCAGACCAGACCCCTTTGTCTCAGTGCTGCCTGGGTGTCTGTGGACAGTCCCCAGGTCTGTTTGCTCTTGCTCTGTCTCACTCTTGAGGAGGGAAGGGGAGCTGCTGGCCCAGAAAAGCAATCTGAAGGGGAAAGCTTTGCTGGCCCTTGCCTCCTGCTGCAGTGGAGTATGCTCAAAGCAGAAGCATGAGTTCAGACCGGTTTGCTGCTAACCCCCGCCGAATACGCTCCAATAAGGATTATTGGGGGTTTGGAGGGATATGAAATCTGTTACAGATCTAGATAGATTTCAAGCTGTCTGTCCTTTCCGCACTCAGGCTTTGCAACAACCCGGCCGTGATTTTTTTGTCACGCGTCACTCGGATCGCTAGTGCTTCTCTCGGGAGGGGGCAGGAACATGTGTTGAACTTCATTTTTCCCTCCCCACAGCGGGTACCGGGCACTCTCCGTGCTCTGCCGAGAGCTGCCGGACCGGGGCGGGGGAGCAGCAGCTGTGTCCGGGCTGCGCTGCTGCCAGGCGGGCTGCGGAGGGAGCCCGGGAGCAGAGCGCAGCTCCGAAGGGAGCCTCCGCGCCTCAGAATGGCTCTTTCCCGAGCTATCCGTCACTGCGGCCGCAAACCGGGAAGCTCCTGCTTCCCGTCCCTTTCCAAATCTCCTCCAGCGTGACCTTAGTAACCCCGTCCGCCACAACCCCTGCCTCGCACCGCTGGGCAGCGCTTTATCCGCTCATTTACGGTGAAACTAGGCAGTGTCACCCTGCCCCAGCTACCTTCCACGCCGCTCCACTCTGCGAGGCGAGGCCGCAGCCGGCTACTGAGGGAGCGAAGGGCAGGGGAAGAAGATGGCTTCAGCCACGTTTGCACGGGGAGGGCGGGGACTGAAGCCCACCCCAAGGCGGTCCAATGTCCGGCAGCGCGGCCTCACCTAATGCTGCCGCCACCCCCCTCCCCAGGAAGCATGGACACCAAGACAAACTCCCCCTATACCACCTTGCCTCTCCTTTCAGCCGGCGCTTCCTTTTCCGCCGGGCGGGTG
>VWZO01000746.1:219097-295283 GCA_013396975.1 Bucco capensis
GGGCGGCGGGACGGGGCCTGTGACCTTCGCGAGGTGGCGCCGCCGGGGCCCCCCTCGTCCTCCACCGCCGCCTCCTCCCCCGGCCCGGCTGGAAGCTTCTCCGCCGCGCTGGGGCCGCTTCCTGTCCGCCATGTTGGGGCCGGCGCGGCTGCGGGAGCCGCGGGGCCTTGCCGGCACCGCCGCCGCCCGCTGGGCACGTGGGGCCTGGCCGCGCTGCACTGCCCCCCGCCCGGGCTGCGCCGAGCCTAGCTGGGGAGGGGGTGAGGCGCTGGTTAAAAATTGATGAACGTAAAAATCAATGAGTCAGAGAAGGTGGAGGGGCTCGGTCTCGGCCCCGTCGGCGGGAGAGGGGAGGAGGCGGCGCGGCCTGGCAGGGCCCGGCCCGGCCCGGCCCAGGGGCCTTCTGCTGGCCGCCGCCCGTAGTCGGGGAGGCGTTGGGGCCGGGGCTGCGTTCTCTGGGTCCGGCTGGGAGAAGAGCTGAGCCAAGCCGTGCCTGCGGGTTGGCCGGGCGGCAGCGCCGCAGAGGCGGTGGCCAGGCAGCCCTGGCCATGGAGAGCTGGGATCGGGGGAGAGCTGCTCCTGAGTAGGGCTATCTACGGGGGACTGGGGGCAGCTGCTTCTGGGCAAGGCTGGACACCTCCTTTTCGTCCCTCCCTTATTGCAATCCTCGGGGGCTCCCCGGCTGCTGCATCTTAAAAATCCTATTGGCGGGGTGGGGGGAGGCTGGTGTGGGTTCAAAGCAAGTGAGTGATTGTAAGCACAGCCAGAATGCCATGGACGTTTATTTATTTATTTTTCCTTGAAATTTTCATTTACATAACGAGGTGGGAGATGGACAGGGACCCGGCTTGCACCAGAGTTATGGCTGGTGGTGTGCTAGAGCCAGGCATGGTGTCCCCCCTCCAGCCTCTGAAGCGGGGTAGGGAGGGACCTTATCAGCCATACACTAAAATAAGTTACTGTGTCAAAATAAGTGGAGTAGTTATTTCACTGTTTGCAAGGTGCCTCGAGTTTTAATATGCACTTAATCTGTGACACCCCTCCCTTTCCAGCTATGAACCCATTTGTGAGGTTGCCAAATACTTTTTACCTGCTCATTTTGACATCCTTTTTTTTTTTTTTTAACCTCCCCTAAACTTTGGTTACTGCCCCTCAGTGTCCAGGCCAGAGCCAGCTCTGCCAAATGTTGATTTGGAGAAAACTCAGGCAGCTGATTTGTGAATACTTGAAAATTGGAACTAGAAACTGCTGACACACTGCCTTGCTGAAATGGATCTTGTTCTTCATTTTATTCCTTCGCTCATCTGCAACGGTCTTATGACCACTCTTACTGTTTTGTTTCATTAACAAGTGGTGTCAGAAGTCTTGAGTCATACAAGGTCAGCTATTAACACGTTGCTCTTGAGAAGGCTTCCTCTGCACGTTATTCTGAAATACTTAATTTTCAGTGCTGGACTCAGCTGAGAATCCCATCCTGTTTGTTTCCTCTGGGATGAAATATTTATGGTTAATATTCTTAACTGACTGTGGTTACAGATATTCACATGTAGTAAAATCCTTTTTGATCCCTCTGAGCAAACTCAGTTGTGGAATTTCTGTAAAGATTCCTACAAGGATTCTTGTGTTCCCAACTTGCACAAATCTTGAGCAGTTACATCTGCCAGACATCTGAGGTTCCAGGATGCGAGGATAACAATTTTTTTTTTTAGTGTAGCAGTTAATTTCAACAACATTGGCAACAACAAAAACATTCTTTCTCAAGCTGGAGGTTTGCCTGCTCTCCTTGGGATGCTCTGTCTGCTGTGCTAACTTTATGCTACCGTAGCTGCTGCTGAAGCTTTAGGTGGGTCAGTTATTGGGGGAGATGTGAGGCTTTCTGCCATTGGCAAGGAGGATGGATGAGTCGGAGGAGTGAGGATAGCACGCTTCCCAGAGGAAAGAGTGTATTTGTTGGTCTAGGCACAGTGTTCTCATCCTGTCTCTCACTGGGACTTCAAGGCTTCTCTTGGGGCATTGTAGCCAGTGTCCTCAAAACCATTAGGTCTCTGGCCAGAGATTATTTTCTTGAAAAAGTTGAGGTGATTCAGTCTGGACTGTCCTGGGCTTTCAGCTTTACTGGAATTGCACTCTCAAGATTCACTTCAGAACCGTAAAGCCGAGAAATGAACTTGAGAAGCAAAAAGGAAAGCTAAGTGTTCAATATAACATCAGGATTTGAGGAGTTGGAGCCCTCAGCAAGTTCTGTACTGCTAGGGTCTCCAAGGGACTGAAGTACTGAAGTTTAACAGTGGGCAGGAGCCCAGTTGCTAATGGTGGTGGAAGGGTGGCTGCAAGGTTAGATTTCTTTCTGGTTTTATCACCTTTACAAAAAAAAAGAGAGCTATTGGTTGCTGATTTGACAGGAAGTGAGGAGATGGAACTTCCAACTGTACTTGGAAATGTCCTTTTGGAAAATGGCTTTTTTCCATTTCATTTTATCCCCTCCCCCTGACTAGAGCTGGCATTTGGAAGGGGTTGGGAAGGAGGGCTACTGATGTTACAGGTATTGTAGCTGATGGAGATGATAGGAGTGGGGCCTTGTTCACAGTATGGATTCTGAACCTCACCAAATCTTGTAGCAAAGGCAGCAGATCCCTCTGTCTTGATGCATCCTGGGAATTAATTTTTCCCCTCTGTGTGACCTGGAAATAGTAGCTGATGAAATAGCTCTCCAGATTGCCACTTATCTTTAGTACAGTATATTTTCCTTACCTAGTACATGTTTTCACTTTGTTTTGTGGTTCATACATCACCCTGTTGTATGTGAGAGTCAGTAGCTGCTGCTCCTTTGTGCTTAACCCTTCTTGCCATGGCCTTCAGCAAATAAACATGTGCTTCTCTATGTTAAATACTAGATGTTTACCATTTTAAAATGTCTACTTGAGGAAACTGGATATGTTTGGGCTGATTACAGCTTTCTGCAATCAGAAGTTTAACGCTTCACATTCTAATTCTTGCCTTTTGTTGTTTTTGGCTTTCTTCTAGGTTATGGAGAGCTAAATGGTAACGCAGGAGAAAGAGAAGTCTCATTAAAGGGCCTGTGCTCTGATGAAACCACCACTCCAGGATCCAGAGTACCCAATGGCAGCCAGCAGCTTGCAGACACTAATGTGACCCCAAAGCAGACTGTGAAGACGAGTTCTTTGGGGAAACCTGGAATCAAAACCAAGAATTTCAACCAGAAGAACAGCATGGACAAAAAGAATGAGAAGTCCTACGAAAATAAGCTTAGAGAAAGCCAGTCCTCAGAGAAGCCAGAAGCAGTGTCCATTCCCAATGGTGTGGTAACCAGTAACTCCAGCTACATCACGAATGGCTTTGTAGGTAAAGGGGCTGATAACGATGGTAGTGGCTCCGAGAGTGGGTATACTACACCGAAAAAACGGAAAGGCAGGCGCAACAGTGCCAAGGGTTGTGAGAACCTGAATCTCGTACAGGACAAAATAATGCAGCAGGAGGTCAGCACACCAACCTTAAAACAGGAACTGGAGAGTTTCAAGCCTGATTATAGTGAGCAAAAGGGGAACCGAATTGAAAATACAAAGCCTGTTTGGAAGTACGAGGCTGGGGCAGGCCGAGGAAAGCCTGGGCTTGGGGATGTACAGCGAAAAAACTCTGATGCCAAACCTGGGATTAGCAGCAAGAAGTTTGATGACCGACCCAAAGGGAAGCACGCGTCATCAGCTACATCTAAAGAGGACTCATGGACCTTATTTAAACCACCCCCAGTTTTTCCAGTGGACAATAGCAGTGCTAAAATCGTTCCCAAAATAAGTTATGCAAGTAAAGTTAAAGAGAACCTCAACAAAGCAGCTCAAACCCCATCCACATCGTCTTCATCGTCTTCGTCATCTACTGGGGAAACTCAGGCCCAGACATCAAGTCGACTGTCCCAAGTCCCCATGTCTGCAATGAAATCTGTCACTTCTGCTAGCTTCTCCAATGGGCCAATTCTAGCAGGGACTGATGGAAGTGTGTATTCTCCAGGGACCCAGCCACTGCTCTCAACTGCTGCTAGTACTGTACCATCAACCTCCTCTGAGTCAGTAACCCAGGACGTGAATACAACTTCAACAGCTCTTGAACAAAAGAAATCCAGCCTTTTTATCTACCCTTCAAATATGCAAACTGTGCTTCTGGGTACAGCCCAAGTCGATTTTCCATCGCAGACCAATCAGCAGAACCTGGGAGAGATCTTCCAGAATCAGTGGGGCTTGTCTTTCATAAATGAGCCCAGTGCTGGGCCTGAAACTGTCGTGGCAAAATCTGCGGATAATCAGTTAATGGAAGTGACATTTCAAGGGGAATATCCTGCCACTTTAGTTTCACAGTGTGCTGAAATCATTCCCTCAGGAACTGAACAACCTGTGTTTCCTAAGGCTTATGAGCTGGATAAACGGACTAGCCCTCAAATTCTTAGTGCTATTCTTAAGCCTGGGACTGCTGTTGAGGGTGGTGTCTTAGCTTTGGAGTCACATCACACAGGTGACCTACAAAAGGCAGACACCGGTAGCCAAGGTGCTTTAGTGTTTCTTTCAAAAGACTATGAAGTAGAGAATCCTCTGGCCTCTCCTACGAACAATTTGCTAGCCTCCGCCAAAGAACAGAGGTACCAGAGAGGCCTAGAAAGGAAAGATAGCTGGGGTTCTTTTGACCTGAGGGCTGCTGTTCTATATCACACTAAAGGTAATGGCTTCACTTGCTGCCTCGGGGCATTCTCTTTTTATATTTAATTTTTTTTTAAGTGCACTATTCTAACAAAATTTTCCTTGCAGCAATTCTGATTGTTCTAAAAAAGAGCTTTTTGCTGGCATATTTCTAATGGCAATTAGGGTTTGGGGAAGTTATTCAAACAGTTGTTTAATTAACATTAAGAGGTATTTGTTTCTCTGTTCTTATGGAAAAGCCTAAGTGGTGTTGATAGGGATGATACTTAGCTAGGGTGTTTACAGTTTAATTCCAGTGGAAGGAGCAGGTCCTTCCAAGCTTCTCAGCACTCGAAGGAGTTAAATGTGTGGGTTCACCTGCTCTGTTCCAGCTTTACTAGGTGATACTCTGTCACTGAAAGGCTTCATAGTCTGCACTCACACCTCTACTGCCAAAGTGTTGCAGCTTCTCCCTTGGGCAGATTAGGCCATGAAATCATGGCTTTGAAGGAGGAAAAAAATTATTCCTGTGGCTTTTCATGGTGTGGTTTTTTTAATTTTTTTTTTTTTAAGCAGCCCACACACACACACTTTTCCCCTGCCCTTCTTGAGTATTATGGCAAGGGCAAGACAAGTCTTTGCTTATCAACTCTTCTATAAGCTGCAGACTGAATTCTCTCATTGTCTTTGTAGGCCAGATCTTTCAGATTTTATTGCTTTCATGGAATCCTTTGTAGTCCAGCTCCTTTATTATTTTTCTATGTGTTTTTTCTGGTGATGGGTTTTTTTTTTTTGAGATTGAAATGACTCAAACATGATACAGATGCTTTAAACTGGGAATGAAGAGAGAGAGAAGCCTGTGGGATGGCTTGCTCTCTGCTTTAGCCTCAGCCCCAGAAGCTCTGTGGTCTTGTGGCAGCTCTTGGCTTTTGCTCCTGGCTCAGTGTTAACAGGAGCCTGGTTGCCTCTTCCCTTTGAACATGGTGTTGCTTACCTACCCTTGATGCACACAGGAGCAGTTCCTTTTTTATTTGCCCCCACTTCCCTCTCCCTGCATCCCACTACCCTGCAGGGAAACAGGTGATCATCCATTTTCTGTTTACTGTTCCACATACATACGTGAATAATGTCTTGCTCCCCTCTGCAAAGAGGTTGGTATTTGGTTGGCTTTGGCAAATTGGCTGTGTTTTGATCCACTGCAGAGTTCTTAAATTACCTGTTCACAAGCTCTGTATAGCATACAGAAATTTAGATGCATTCCTTTAGTAATAGCAAACCCAGTCACTTAAAAATAATAACTCCAAATATCTTTTCCAGGTCATTTCACTCGCATGATGTTAACATTTTAAGCTCTAGTATTCTTGAGAACAGCATTTATCAGTTGATTTTACCTGGGTCCTCTACCCTTTGCTCAGCCTATTCCAGTATTAAAGTAATCTTTCCGTTCTCATTTCTTGTGTCTGCCTGCTGCCAAAATCCCAGTCTCCCATCAGAAAATGGGGATAGCAGAAAGCAAAGGGCAGTCCTAGGCAGTCCTTTACTTAAGTATGAATATTTTCCCAATACTTAGTTATCTCTTTGATTTTTGTTAGCCTGACCTTTCTTGTAGAAAAGCAACTCTCTACAGGCACAGCAAGGCTCATCACCTCTCCCTTTCTCATTGACTGTGTGAAAGATAAACCCCAGTAAAACAATGGTAACAACAGGAAAATAAAGAACACACTCCCTTCCCATGTCCTCTTAAGGAGGTGTTAACTTCAAGCCTGGCTGCGTTTAGTTCTTCTAAACACAGGAGTTAATTACATTTATTGGTGAGAATGGACACCTAAAGCAGTCTTTGAAATACTATTTTCTGCTCTTTCCATGCACTCATTCATCTGAATGCTCTTGCTTTGAGCATCCAGAGCAAGACACCCCTGTGATGCCCTGAGGAAATGGGTTCCTGCCCCAGCACTCCTCTGGGCCAGTTTATTTTTCAAGCAGTTTCTGTGGCACATTAAAGGTGTTACTTAGGGGTGGAAGGTGATTGGTGTTTCTAATCAGTGTTGTTAGTGCAGTGATAGCAGTGCTCCAAACAACTTGAACTTGTCTTTCTCCTACTTAATTTTCAGATGTTGTTGCTGGTTTACAAAGTAGATCATTCTAGGTCTTAGTATGTCATCTGTGATGATGTTGAGTGTTCAAGTCCATTGGAGTGAGCTGAGTGAAAGAGTATTGGGAGGAATGGCACCTTCCCCTGCCTTGTGCAGGTGGAAAATGCTGTCCTCTGCTCATGGCTGTGCTATGGCAGGCAGAACCTTGTGAGTGAACTCCTGTGGCACAGTGTCCTGCAAAATGTCCAGGAAACAGAGCTGCCAGGGTGTATTTGTGTGACAACAGCACAGTGGTTAATTCCCAAACCAGTCTCCATTTATCTTGTGCTGTTTTCCTGAGGTCCTACTCTTAGTCAACCAGTTCCTCTGCATTAGCAGATGAATGATTTCCCTCCTTAATTTTCACAGACTGCATTCCCCTTCTCCCTGCTAGAGAGAATGTGGGTTTGCCTGGGCCTGTGGTAGGGTGTCCTGGGCAGTTGGATCCTCAGATTGTTTGGTTTTGATTTCGAGAGGAGGGTGAACTTCTCCCTCTTCAGATTGATCTGTTTGCTTTTAAGCAAAGCTTTGATAGTTTGATCTTCAAAACTGTCCTGCTTCTGGGGTTATGGACACAAAGAGAAATGATTGTGGGCAAGGTCATGGGTGACTATGGAGCACTGGGGTAGTCCTGGTGCATTCCCTGCCCTGAACTCCTCCATGTGCATTATTTCAGTGCAAGCCAGCCATGGTGCAAGGATGAAGCTGTGGGTGTTGCAGTGAGGAATGGGCTGTATCATGAATGGTTGCAGTGCTTTGAAAGCTTGTGCCCTTTTTTGCACTGTTTGTATCTGTAGTTGTGACCAAGCTATGTGAGTCCTCATCTTGGACTGTAAATAGGCTATGGGAAAGTCTCCAACTTACTCAGTAGCTTTGTTCCAGTAAGCCAGGCTTTCCTTTGCAGTTTGCCTGGTGACTCCAAGGAGCATTATACATTGTAATTGCTTCACAGCTTGCCTGGGAAAGGGTGTTTGGAGGAGGTAGGACACAGGGCAAGCTGGCTCTGGTAGGGTAATCCTGTTCAAACCACTGCTAGCAAGGCTGTGCTGGGTGTAAGGCAGGTGGCTGCAGAACAAGGTGCTGGTGGAAGAAGCAGTGCTTGTTTGCCTGTGCCCAGATTGCTTTTTCCCAGAAGCCAGAGCACTAGGACCATGCTGGCAAAGGCTGATGATGCACTCTCCTGTCCTTCCCTTGGATGCTTTTCTTGCCAGTTTCCTCTGTGGCCCTGCTCTGCACTGTCTTCTTTTTTAAAGGGCAGAAGAACTCCCTTGATCATCTGATCTGCTTGACTGTAAAACCCAATCCTTCAATGAGGCTGCCTTTACTGACAGCGTGTGCCACTCAGTGTTTGTGATGGTGCCTTTGAACACTCACGGGTGACATACCTGATTTAGCAAGGTAGATCTAATCTAGTTGAGCACTAGTGGGTCTGCTGTTCATGTGGTTGGAGGCAGGGACAGTAGCTTAATATGGGAGACTGGAAGGACCAGGAAGGAGTGATGATTTCTTAGGGATATTATCCCTCTGTAGGATAGAATTGAACTTCGGCTTCAGTGTGGCATTGCCTAAAATCATCTTTTTGAGGTAAAACTGGTCCTTGCAGAATTTTTGATCCTTCAAATGAGGAGGCTGGATTCAACTTTACTTTTATTGAAAACAGTATCTCATTACTGCTTTAGTCCCTTTAAAGACAGCTGGATGAATTGTTTGATATCAGAATAATTGTCAACACTTTGCAGGATTTTGTCATGTTTAGGCAGTTGCAGTCTTCCAGGCCAGGCTGTCACTACTACCAGGCTCTCTGTGTGGTAGGAAGCTCAGGAGTTTACTTTCCTTACCTAAAAAGCAAATAATGGAAGTCTCCAGTTCAGCTGCACAGTAGCAAAAGACCACAAAGGTGAAGGAGAGGGAACTGCAGTGTTTCCCTCTTCTGTCATGCCCCTAAGTTTCTGCCTCTGCTTTGTTCCTTCCCAGCATCTTAGTTGCAGCAGTATCTATGCTTGCGTGCAGAAGTAGAAGAGCAGTATGGAAAATAGAGCAAGGCAGCGTGGGCCAGCCAGGAGTGGCATTTGCTGGAATGGTGAACTGGGTCAGAAGAAATAGCAGAGCTGTGAATTCAGCAATTTTCATCCTTTACATCAGGAGAGGGGAGGGGGGGAAAAACCCTTGGTTTCCCATCCCCCTTGGAGGAAAGGGGTTAGATCTCATTCTGTGGTTTATGCTCTTGTGGGGCCTGAGCTGTAGGGCAAAAGCTGATTTAATTCTCCTCAAGTGTCTACTTTTACCAGTTGTCAGGATGAGTACAGTGTATTCAGTATAGTGATGAGTCTTAACAGCACTGAGTTTTTAGTCTTTGCTTTGTTTCTGGGGCAATTCCCTACCTTCATTGTTGTGTCCTGCAGATAGAAACAGAAAAATCAGACATGGATGGGTCCCTCTTTGTGGGTGGTGTTTGTTTTGGTTTTGTGGTTTGTTTTGGGGTTGGTTTTTTTTAACACTTCATTTTAGGGACAATTGTCAGCTTGTTAGATGTATAAGAACAAAGAACTGATAATGTCACATGGTACAGACACTTCTGTTTGCAGGCACAGCCTCTCTAGCAAGAAAGTGTGTATAAAGGTGCCTGTCTTAACAAGGTATCATGGAAAGACTTCTTTCCTCTCCAAGGTTATATACCAGTCCTGCTATAAAGTTTATTGACCTATGAAGAAGCTCAGCACAATTCAGCAGAGTATTCCTTTATTCTGTTCCTGACATCAAAGCCTTCCTCCACCAACCCTTTGTTTTGGTGATAGTCACCCCCAAAAAGTGGTTTCTTTCCATGGAGCTTGTTAGGTGAATGTTATTGAGGCTGTCTGGAGGGCTGTGGAGAGGCTGGCTAATTGTAAAAAATCCTGGAAAACACGAGGTTAGAAGGGGCATGAGAGGTGACCTAGTTCTGCCTGTGGCTTGTAGCAGGGCTGGCTTTGAGGCCAGGTTGTACAAAGGTTTGCTGATGGCATTTTCTCCAGCTGGGTTGGAGTCTGCTAAGAAGGAAGTGTGCCATTTCCTCAGCTGTGTGTCCTGTTTGGGAAATGATGACTGCTCTCTGTTGGTCAGGTCTTGACCATTACCTGCTTGGAAAAGTGGCAGTAGTAGTTTCTGGGTCAGTCCAAGAGGTGGACTAAGGCTCATGGTGAGGATACTTCTTATCCCATGCAGGAGTGAGCTATTTTAGGAGTCTTTGCTCAAACCCACCCTGGAAGATTTATCCAGGGACAGTGGATTCAAGAAAAGAGCTCCTGGAGCCCAAGGAAGGAGGGCTGAAAGCAGGCCTGGAGCCTCTTATATGGCTAGCTCTCATGGGAGCTGCCTTTTCATCCACCCTGCACCTCTGTGCTTCCTGCTCTGGTTAGCTGGAGCCAGGCACTGTGCAGTGGTGGCTCTACTGAGCTGCCTGTCCACTGAGTCAGTCACTGAGGTCTGTCCAAGCACTGTCACAGTTGATAATGGCACTTGTCACAGCACCTTGTGGCAGTTGTAGGTGACCACAACCTGTAACCAATCCAGAACCAGGAGGAAATTTCACTCCAATGTATTAAAAAGTAATGCAGAATAAATTGTAAAACCCCATCTGAAAATTGAAGGAAAACCTTTCTTTTTTTTTCCTAGTTTTGTGTTAGTTAGCCCAAGGCTTTTTTTCTTCTGAGAAGTTGTTTCAGTTGGTAAATGTGCTTAACCTCTGCTTGCTCGTATCCATATGCTGCTTGCCAGGTGGAGGGGAGGATCCTGCTTTTGCTCTTCTGATGGCAGATGATATTCAGTGTCAGTCAGTATTGCATTCACTTTGCCAATGACCTTTGTGTAGCTTTGTCAGGCTGAGCATCTGCCAGTCAGTGTGTCCAGGTGATTTACAGGATACTTTAGACCACCCTCTCTCCTACCTCTCTTTCTGAAGGAGGAAGATTAAAAGTCTGAAAAGGTTGGGGAGTTTGGGACTTGGTTTGTTGTTTGGTTTTGAGGCTTTTTGTGTTTGGGTTTTTTTTTGAAACAGAATTTTGACAACCTGAGAGTTTTTGGTAGTATCTCAATGCCTGTCTTACTGTCAGGCACATCTTACTATAAGCAGGTCGCATTCTTGTGGTGTCCAATGAAGTTAGGACCAAAGGAGTTGGTCTTTTGCATAGAGACATAGTGGTTTAGCCTCTGCCTTCTGTTTGGTGCTCAAGCATTGCTTTAATGTGGAAGAACCAACTTGAGAGTAGTTTTCTGTCCTCTGCCTTTGGGGAAAGCTGTTTAAAACAAGTGATGTTCTTTAGCCGTTAGGAAGTGATGCATCTAACATCACTGAATGGAAAACTAGCTCTGCTGGAGGTAATTTTAGTAGCTGGTTCATTTTACTTCTGGGGAATCTGCATCAGGCAGAAGATGAAGGTTAGTCTTTTGCCAGGTTGATTATATCCCAGGGGTGTTAGAGGCTGGCTGCAATTCCCAGAGCACTTAAGAGTTCCCCCAGTGAAAGTATTGCTGCTGTTATCATGATGCAAAAATAACAGACCTTGTAAAATTTTGTCAGGACCTTCCTTACAAAAGACTTAATTGTGCAGAGGGGGCTGATGATATTTATTTGCATGCAATTTCCTGCCCCAGGGAGCCTGAGACTGTGGTGGACAAAGGACAGATGAAGGGTTGGAGAAGGGATGCGAACATGCAAGCGATTGATCGAGGTGACACTTGGCACACATTGTGCTGAGGCCATGAGTTTGTAGGGTTTTTTCTTCTTCCTTTCCCATGGTAGTTAGTTTACTTATTGCCTTGTTTTGTGCTTTACTGCACATACCATGTAGCTGCTTAATTCATTGCCATTCTCCATTCCTAGCCCCTACCAAGGCCTTGTTACCCTCCTTTCTGGCAGAAGGGAGACTTGAAAGATTGTTCTTGCAGGTTGTGTTCCTCCTAAGTGTTCCTTTTCTGTAGTTTTGTCTCCTGAACGTGGGCACAGGGTACAGTTAGTGTCTTTATAGGTATTCTAGCTCACAGAAGTCCAACTTGATAGTGGCTAAATATAGTTATTTTGAATAGGTCTCTAAAGACGTGACTTATTTTGGGGGATAATTTGAAGGGAAGAACCTGCTGGTTTTTAATGTGAATGATAAGACCATTTAACTTTGCTATTATTTCCTAGGTAAACAAAGGCATGTGCTCTTCCAGTGAGAATTGGGGAGAGTGAGTTTGTCTTTAGCTCACACATGTGTTGTAGAGGTAAATGAAGGAAGGAACTGCAAGCAAAGCAGACAGCTGGGTGTCTGGAGCATCACACCTTGTTCTGGGATGATAATATTGGCATTGGTTTTGCAGCAACGTTAGCAGAGTGATCTGTGCATGATGTGCTTCAGTAGATGCATGCTGTGAACCATGAGAAACTCCCTTTGTCCAGCAGTTCTGATTTCACACACGCTAAGTGTCAACTTGTAAAAATCATTTCTCCAGGCTACTTGTTGAGGCTGTAATGCTTGAAGCAGTGTTGGAGTCAAGAGTGGTGAAGCCCAAAGTTAAATTGTGATTTGTAAGAGCAGGGAGTGGCAATGACATTTCTGATGCTCAATTTGGCCATCTGACCCTTAGGACCGTGTTACAGCCATCTCTCTGCCTTTTATTGCTGGATAATTCACATTAAGACTGGACAGGCCTGTGGAGTGGGTTGGGGCTGGGCTGGCTGGGGAGGGCTTTGTCTGACAGCCTCAGCACAACTGCAGCTGTGCTGTGCCATGCTTGGCAAATTAAAGTGTGTTTGGAGTTGTCCCTAAGTGGCAGCATCAATCTGCATAATAACAACAGTCTTCTCATTTTGCCTCCACAGAAATGGAATCGGTTTGGAATTTGCAGAAGCAAGGTAAGAATATTGGAAGGAATAGATAAACTGGGTTGCTCTGTCCTACTCTGTTTTGATTGCTGATGAATGGGGATTGTCTTGGTGTCTGGAGATGCACAAGTTTAATTCTTTACTGCTTGCTCTTTATAGTCTGGGTTTTTCCTGTTTTGGCTCAGTAAAAGTCAGGACAGTAAGCTTTATTAATGGTGAGGTGTTAAGAGAAGCAGTCTCTAAAAAAGCAGTAAAAACAGTGTCAAATTCGATGTAATGAGTTTTCCCTATGTGCACAGAAAATTGCTTTCTATTCCTGGTATCGGATGTCACACTCCAGAGTAGGTATTAAATTCTGGTGTATCACAGTTCACCTGTGAAGATGTTCTGTGTTAGCTTGTGGGAAGAGTGGTACACAGAGACTGGTATGCTGCTGCACAGGGTGTGCTGTGGCTCAGCCAGGGCTCCTGGGGGTGTCTGCAGCAGGGGGTGTCACTGGGGCCCTTAGGGAAAAGTCTAACGGCTGAGTACCTTCCAGATCTCTTGTGAGTGTCTTCAGCCATGAGTCCAGAAAGTAACTTGTGGAAAACTTAGGATTTTGCTTTCTTTCTAGATCCCAAAAGGATAATCACTTACGATGAAGCCATGGATCGCCCGGATCAATGAAGGTAGCAAGACAAGACTGCCTGTTATAACCTTTCTGCAGCATTTGTGCTGTTCATGGGGGACAAAAGGCTTTTATGCTCCTTCTAAATCGTCAGTGCAGCAGAGGAACCATAACTAGAATCACAGGATAATATATACAAATATATATATATAGTTATTTAAAAATGGCAACTGAAAGTAATTAGACTTCTTAAGGAATCTGAAAATTGATTTCAACGAGACTCCACACGTGATTGATTATTTAATCTCCGGTACTGAATAGATTCTTTTCGTTTTCGTTTTGTTTTGATTCTGTTTAAAGAGTGAATGCAAATGATTAAGGAACACAGACTCCATTTACAAGCCTGGTTCTAAAGTTCCTGCTGTCGTCTACATGGGCAACAGCAACCCACTGGAGAGGCATTTCCACTTGACAAGGTTTCTGTTTCTTGTTCTGTGACTGTAGTGACACACTAATCACAGGGAAATCAGGATGATTTACCATCCTTCATCTCCCCTTTCCCTTCCACCTGCCCTATTTGTTATTTTTTTTCCTTCTGTTTTGTTTTCCACTGAATGCTGGAGAAACACCTTGAAGTTTTCAGAGTTTCTTTTCTTGTTCCAGAGAATTATAATCAGCATGTTTTGCCAGGAGTAAAGCAACAATCCTCTGCTGGGGGATATTGTCCTAAAGCATCAATCTTCTGGGGGCAAGATGGTAATAACTGCAGTTCTAGGATGCATGGTGAAGTCACACAGTTGACCTGGCTCCGGTTACACGTTGGACTATAACTGAACTATAACTGAAGAGTTATTTCAATTTAAGACAACATGCAAAAATAAGCAATCTGTTTAGGTATTTAACATGGAGGAAAAAAACAACAAAAAAACCTACTGTTCCCACAGTTTAATGCCATTGTATTACTGGGAGCAAAAAAAAAAAAAGTTATCTTCTGCTTTCAACTGTAGGTGCTTCATATTTGCTCTGTCTCCTAACACTAAATGTGCTGGATTTTTTTTCCCATTTTCATTGAAAAACTGAAGAGGAATTGAGTTCTGCTAACATTCACCCTTCTTGAATTATTTTTTTCCTCTTAAAAAAAAAAAAAATCAAAATTAAAAAAAAAAAAAAAAAAAAGGAAAAAAAAAAAAAAAAAAAGAAAAATGGGAATTTGAATCCTTTTCAATTTGTCCATAGAATGCCAATGGCTGGGCTTCCTGCACCTGCCCATTGGAAATGCTCTTTTATATTTTAATGCAGTCTGTGTATTTCTGGGCTCTGCTTCTAATTATCTCTGAATAAAGGTATATTTTATTACAAAAATGGAGGACTTAGGAATGAAAATAATAATTTGAAAATAATATTTAATAAAAATTCCCAAGGAAAGGAAAGCTTCCTGGCAGTGGTAGGGAAGGCTGAGCAGCCCACAGCCTCTGCTGTGTCTGTCCCATCAAAGCTCATGTAGTGTGTCCACATCATCTTGGGGGTGGGTGGTTCTTCTGGGTTCTTTAACAGTTGGAAAGTTCACAGGGTCCAGTGCAAGAGTGAGCAATGAATGAAGCAAAAATCGTTTTTCTGACCCACCCAAGCTCCACACATACCCAGTACTCATCATGGGTGTACATGACCAAATACTGGCTCATGGATGTCTAGGTATCAAGGTCAGCAGCAGTTGGTGTTTCCTAAAATTACACTGGACCCTATGGGGCATTACAGGAAGCAGATAAGCCCAAAACTTTGGCCTACCCCTTGTGCTTAGGTTTATCCACTTTTTTTGTTGTTGCTAATTAGAAGTATGTAGCGTGTGTTTTTTTAATTGTTTTTTTTTTTTCTTTTTAATATGAGAATGAGATGCTTAGTTTCATGGTGGAACAATGAAACTTCATTCTGTACCTTTTATAAGATTGCTAGCTTTCTGCCACGCTTAGTTTTAAAAGTTTGACTATGGATTGCCTATTCCATTTTGTGTATAAAGTGCTATATAGTATAATACTGTAGTGTAATACTATATAGTGATCATGTATTGTATGAGTCCAGGTTCAGAAACGTGTGGTTGGCCAGTTGCAAATAGCTCTGTTTCACCTATAAACTGTACCACCTTGGCAGGTGTATGTAACTTTCAGATGTATAACATGTTTACAGATGTGCCCAACATCTAGTCCTCCAACGTTCCTGGTTTTGATTCTGTTGAGTCTCCCAACTGCTTGCCAAAAGTTGGAATTGCCTCAGAGCTGGGGCATTCCTGAGCTTTAAAGTGTTGAACAAACTGGATGGTGGGGCTGGGAAAATTAAGGTGGAAGAAATATTCTTTTTTTTTATTATTATTTTCAGGAAGTTGAAGGCTAATAGCAAAGTTTCCAGTTTGTTTTACTGGCTTTATGGCTCTGCTGTGTATTTATTTGCCTTGTGTAGTCACTTGTCGCCTTAAGGGCTGGGTTCCATAAAAAAAAAAAAGAAACAAAAAGAGGAAAAAAGGAAAAAAAAAAAAAAAAAAAAAAAAAAAAAAGAAAAAAAGAAAAAAAAAAAAAAAAAGACAAAAATAAGCCCTGTAAAACAAGCCCTGGTTTGCTTCCCTGGGGTCTGTGCTGTCTTGGTCCCCTGACCCCTAGAGCAGCTCTTGGGGCTGGTGTGCAGAAGCAGAACAGCACTAACCCATGCTGAGTCTGACCCTGCACCTTCAGGAGGATCCCAGTCTTGCTGAATACCTGAGGACACTCATGTTGACCTAGTCCAGTTTGTCTTCTAAATAGTGAAAGAAGTACTGAAACAAATCTGGTTCAAGTGATGGGTCGGGTTGGTTGGTTTTTTTCCCCCTGATGTTTGGCCCTGCTGCTTTGCCTCACTGCACGTGGCCCCTTGCTGGTGGGACCCATCCACGAACACCCTCAGCAGCTTCTCTGCTGTATTTCTGACCATCCCCTCTTCAAACATCTGTCTGTCTCTGTGAGCTCCGTGGCATGTGCTCAGCACTAAGCAGTTAGGAAATCCTTTCTCTGAGCTCCTGTAGCTCTGGCTCACTGGTGCAGATGGTATTTCTGGGATAGACTATTGCCAAGAGCCAGGCAGGACCATGGAAGAAACTTCCTTGTGCTGTCATGTAACTCACCCTGTTGCTGTCTGCAGTCCTCCCAAAGTCCTCATACAATTCTTTACTGAGCACTTACTAAAAATATGCTTAAGATTTAATCTGTTTTCTGATTATTTTTGTGTAAACTTATTAAAAAAAAAAGTAACCCTGAAATCGAGCTGTGACTAATTTTAGCACATTTAAATAATGCTAAGGTGTTACTGATAAGTCTCATGTTTTGTTTTGTTTTTGTTTGACTCAGAGTATTAGTACTGTAGCATAAACCAAATAGAGCCTGGGCAGGGGAGCAGCAGCCTCCTCTCCCAGGTCTGCACCCGAGGGTGTCTGCGTGTGGGGGGGCAAGGAGTGGGCAGTGCGTGTGCGAGCATCTTCCTTGCATAAGGAGAGTGAGCGTGTATTTATTTGTGCCATTGTCTTCATTACACTGAGCAAGTTTTAAAACAAAAACCCTTAAATAGATGTAGTATGGGAAAGTGGCACTGAGGGTGAGATCATGACCTATTTTTTTTTTTTTTAATTATTATTAGCTCTGAAGATACTGATTCAGGTTAAGGCTTCTCTCCTGTTTTTGTGCCCATCATGGGTCCAATGGGTCTTTTTCCTCTGGTTCCCTTGCCAGACTGTCCTTTTATTGGAGTAAGGATTCCTGCAGGGGCTGTCTCCTTTCTCCTCTGGTCTTTCTCCAGCACTCCTCCTCTGCCAGCAGGTCCTGCTGGGTGTCACTTGCACAGGGTCTTGTGTAAAAGAGGCTAGAGTGTGTACCACTGGCCAGATCCAGCATGGGATCTGCTTGCTCTTTGGTGGTGGATCAGTGTTTTGTCTTCTCCAAGAGATGACTTAAAAGCTGCTCCATGCTCCTGTCTCTGGTGATGGTGGTTTGGGGACCTTCAGCCTCTGTGCTCCCTCCCTGTCCAGTGGACTGGCAATGTGATGGCTTTCAAGGTTTGCTTGGCATTTGATTTTGCTTTAAACCCACTTTGGTTGTCACTAGAGATCTCTCCTCTCTTTGGCGATGTGGGTAGCTCCAGGGCATGGTTCTGTCACTAACCCACTTCAAACCATTGCCCTTTCTGAACCATAAATCTTGTTGTTTGCTTTTCATAGTTGCTGTGAACTTCTTTGAAATGTGGGGGGAAAAAATCCCAATTCTCGTTAGGTTGTGAGTATGCCAACTATTTGGCGGCTGGGTGCGAGTGTTGGGGTGAACTAACTGGCTGGCTGAATCAATAGGAAAAGCACTTCCTGCTAGGGAAAAAAAGGGAAAAAAAGAGACGGAAGTTTGTCCGCTCTGTAATTAGTGCTTTTCATCTTCATGGGAGTGTTACTGTACTATGATAGCATCCATTCCAGAAGTGGCCAGTGGGTGACCTTGGGGACATCTGGGAGCGATGGCATTCACAGATATGTTTCAGAACTGTTGGTAGTTTTCCTGTATACTCAGTTTTTATCCTTGATTCAGCATTTTCAGTACACTGCTATGGTGTCCAAAGCTTTTGGGAGTCTCATCCCTAGAAGATATTTGTTTGTCTGTAGTGGTTTGTTTTCCTTACAGAGCCTGTTTACAAGCGAGGTGGTTGAGATCAGGAGGGGAGAGAGCAAGGCTACATCTAATTTAAAGCTGCTACAGATTTTCACACTGGTGCATAAGGCAGGAGGAGGACTAGGGCTGGAGAAGCACTAGTGTGCTGAAGAAGCCAGAGTAATTCTAGCTTTGGCCACCATGAGAGTGTTTCTTGCATGCAAAAAGGCACTAGCACAAGCAGTTGAGAAGCAGGAACCTGGGCTGGTGTGAAGGGGCAGAAGATCTCAGTCTGTACTGCCAGACACACTGCCTTCCAGAGATTACAGAGCTTTAGACGTTTGCACAATCTGTGTTACACTGCAGGGTGAGGCTTGGCTGCCTTGGATCCTGCTTGAGGTCCTCCAAAGTGGCAGTGTCACTCAGCAGCACCACACTGAAGCAGTGATGTCTGGGGAGCTGCAGGAGAGTTTGGCCTTGTGTTGGAGGCATGCTGCTGGGGGCTTGGGCTGCTCACTGTCCTACAAAGGGGCGAAAGCCACACCTGTGCTCTCACCAAGGGATGCTGATCTGGATTTCTCTTGACTGTTAATCAGAAAGCTTCATATAACGCGTCCAGAGCTCTAAAGCCATTTTGTAAGATAGCAGTATCCCTTTTTCTACAGCCTTACTAATGAGTAGAGTGTCTCTAAAAAGAAGAAGAAAAAAAAAATAGTTCATTTCTTTCTGTGGTATGAAACTGTGTATTGCAAACATATGAACGTTTAGCAAAAACACAACTTACAGTTTTCTTAAAAAATGAAACAAAACAACAAAAAAAAACAACCCTTGTCTGCTTTCCATACAATCTTTCCTCAGGTGCTAAATAAGGGTTCCAAAAAATGGATACTGCTTTAGGAGTTTCTGCTTTATTCTTAAAATACGTATTTTTTTGCCTAGGTGTTGTAAAGATATTTTAACAAGAATGTCTTTTTTTTTTAATGTAAATAAGATTGTGTCTTTAATTTTTCTTTGGTTTATCTCCTTTTTGTCTATATTGAATAGTGTAATTTTCATGTTATCCTTTTGAGAAGGACCCTCATATGACCTTCCTTGAAGACATTTCATTAAGTGTTTGCTGCATTTAAGAACGAATCTACAACTGTTCATTGTCTTGGATTAATGCTGCTGCTGCTATAAGTAACCCTGAAAAAAAAAATCAAGAATGTGTGATGCACTTTTTTTGACATGACCATGTAGTTCCTCTGGATAGCTGAACCCTCCTGTAACACAGCCACTGACTGCGGGTAGTGTAGGAACGGGGGAGCAGGTGTAGGAGAGGCTGTACCTGATTTTGGTGCTGACCTACAGGGAATTTCTATGCAAACGCAAGCAAAGGAGAACTCTTACCTTGAGAGAACACTGTGCATTTATTTTTTATTGGGTTTTTGTTTTGGTGGTTGGGTTGTTTGGATTTGGGTTTGTTTTTTTTCCCCTCCTTCCTTTTCTCAAGCTGCTATTGGAAGGGTAGCGTAAATCCCTGAGGTTTTCAACTTCTCCTTCCCCAATGGCTGGTGGTGCAGGAAAGATGCCTGAGTAACTTGTAAGGCAGAAAAAAATCTCAATCAACTATTGTCTTGTCTCTGGTTTTAGTATTTCTGTTTTCTGTTTGGATCTGTCTATGGAAGGAAATTGCTCATCTCTGCAAAAAGATCTTTTCAATGCTGTAGCTCAATTATGAAGTGAACCAGCAGTATTACAGATTTCATGGCCTCCTTCCTGCCCATGCACCTGGCACCATGGAGTCACAGGCTCCTTCTTCAGCTGCCCTTGGGTGCAGGGAGCAGATGGTGGCTGGAGTCAGATGTTTTCCAAGGAAAAAAGTAAGGCCAGGCCACTGACTAAGTCAAAACCTGACAGCTGAGGTGTGAAGTCCATGGCCTGGAGAGTAGCTGAGGGGAGGTCTCACTGCATCAGGGTGCTGCTGTGGGGCACGGGCAGGTCCAGAATCTCTTGTCTTCATGGGTCACACCCAGACCACCACAGGGGGATGTGTACCATGAAGGAGGAGGTTCCTGGGCAGGGAGAGAAGGGGAGGGAATTTACTTGACTATTTATAGAAGACCCTTTGGGAAAATCAAGTACCTCTATAAAGTGAGGGAAGAATAAGGAAGGTCTAACGTCGCATAGGAGAAGATGCTTGGGGATTACACCTGCCTGGAAAATAGTATATAAGTATTGTAGGCCAGAGCTCTCTGCCTGTTGAATTAGTTTATTCAGTATCAATACTTGTTTTCTAGCCAGCGTTTGCTCTTTTACACACACACACGTGTGTGTACATCTGACTAAATGTGCCTTGCACGTGTGTGTAGTCTTTAGTCTTTCTGAAGAGAGTTTATGGTGGTGTGTGAGGTGCTGGTCCTGTTGTGGGCTGGCTGGGTGCCAGGCTGGCAGCACAACAGCTGTGTCCCCCTGGCAGCCCAGGGTTCGCCACTGCCCCAGGGACCCATCGGATCAAAAGGAGACTTGGACTTGAGCCTGCACAGTGGCTGTCTTACAGTTTGGGGACAATGTCCAATGGGGTTGCACCTTTTCTTTCCTAATACAAGCTGTTTTATGTGACTTTGGGTGGTAGAGGGGGAGAAAAAGAGAAGCAGTTGTACTGTTCTCCTGCAGACAAACCCAAGCATCGCCAGGCTTTGCTTGCAAAGCCAAAACAAGGGGAGTTCTGGAACTGGCTTTGCTCTGAAGTTAGGGCTTTCTGCAGCACCAGGGATCCTGTTGCCCTGGAACTTACTCCCTTCCAGGTTGTGGTTCTTGTTACTGTGGGGTTAATTCAGTTGTTTTGGGGTTTTTTTTTGTAAAGGAGAAGTAAACACGCCTCGCTTAAACTTAACGGAATAGAAATGCTTATGTTTGCAGTCAGTGACTCAGAATACGAAGCTGTGCGATTCTTGTTCCTTCATCTCTCTCCTGACTCACTCACCTTGATGTGTGGTTTCTGTCCAAGTCTTTCTGTACTTCTGCCACTGTAAATGTGAAAGCTTGCTTGCATTATTTTTTAGAAATGCATTTTGCACACTCGGGTTTCGCTGAAGCTCCGTGAAAAGGTTAGTTTGAAGCAGATGAATAAAGCTATGCACATGTTTTGAAAGTTTAATTTGTGTCTCATTACCAGAAGTGACTTATCTGCCCTCTTTTGTATTCCCGTGCTGTCATTGCCTGCATTATCTTCACCATCTTGGAGGGTATGATGTAAGGTGACAGTTCTTTGCTGACAGCTGTAGCAGAAAACTGGCGCTTCTTGATTTTTTTCTTTAGTAGCCTATCTCTCTCCTTTGCTTTCTCTGTATCTCTCTGTATAGCTATATAAATATATATATTATTTTTTTATTTTAAAGAGCCTACTTTAGTAATGGAATTGGAGGGAGCAGGGTGTGGTGGCTTGTGTTTCAGATACACTTCATATTGTCAGATGAATAAGTGCCCGTTTGTTCTCTGGTTGAGAGTGTAGCAGTGGTAGCTGCCAGTGTCCCACTGGAGCATGGGGAGCAGCTTCGACGAAGGGATGGAGATCCATCTGCTGAACTGCAGCCTGGTGGTGTGGGCAAACTTGAGGCTTTTAATGAAAAAACTAGCCGAAAAACCCTACCATTGTATATTCCTGCTGTGAGGCATGAGGGGTAGGTTTCCTTGCTGTGGTCCATGGCCTGCTGGGGCAGAGGGTGGGTTCCCGCCCAGTCTCTGGGGTGAGAGCTTTGGTTTGGTTTTGTTTTCCTAAGTTGGGTGCATTGGATTGCAGGTCCCACCTTTGGAAACTTGTTGCTAAGCCCAGAGCCTTTGTGGCAGGAGGGCTGGGATATTGTGACAGGAGAAGGACCCTGACAGCTTTCTCCTTGTGTTCCCTTCGCCATGGCAGAAATTTGTACTAACTTGACAGCTTTTTTTCATACAGAACAGGGCTGCTTTTCTATCAACCATCACACGTGTACTTACACACCTTCAGTGGCTTGTGAGCCTCTGAAGGTCCTTGACTTGTTTACTGCGGGGGACAGGTGCTACTCTCTCCCCCTCCCCTGACTATTTCAGTGTTAAGGGTGGTGTGAGAAAACCGTGTGCTTCGACTGCGAGCTGCGGTGAGAGAGGTCCCTCCAGGCCATGCTGCCGGAGCCACCTCCTCTCCTGCTTCCTCCCCTGTTGAAAAGTTCTCATTTCTTTCAATTTTCTTGTGTTTATGAAAATCACCATGAGGGGTTGTGCTCTACCCACCCAGGAGCTGAATTACCTCTGACCCACGGAGAGGGGCAGCCCCTCTTTGTTGTCGATGTTGTAGTGTGCAACCACACAAATGGCTAAAAGGTAGTTGTCGTTTCCTTCCCCCCTTGCCCAGTAATTCCCATTAGGTTAATGCACTCTGTGTGCCCAGCTGGAAAAGCGTAGGCGTCTTCCCAGTCGTGAGAGGGTGGCTAGAAGAGTTAGTGTAATAACCTGCTGTAGCTGTGTCTGGTGCAGCCCCTTGCGCTGGTTTGGGTGATGTCATGGACTGTAAGGATAGCTAATGTCCTTGAGCTGTAATGGCATGATGTATCTTTACCAATGATGTCATACTTCACACTAAATGTTTTAAAAAGAGAAAAAAAGTTACCTGAAATTTTGTTTATTCTGCACCAACAGGTCTTCAAAATTTATCCAAATTTTATTATTTTATCAGGAAAAAAAAGAGAAAGAAATTTGTGTAGATTGAATCCGTTAAGATGGACGATAAGTGATGTAAATTGTTGAATAAAAATTTTAAAGTTTGTGGCTGTCAGTGTGACTTTCTTTGGTGCGCTCTCAGGGAGCATCCCTTGGCCTCAGGGATGCCACGTGGCTGACAACTCAAGTTCAGGACAGGGAAAGGGGGAGGGCAGGAAGGAAGGGAAGCTCCAGAGTTGCAGTGACCAAGCGTTTAGCTGCTGTGTTTGTGTGTGCAAGACAATCAGGATGAACTTGCTTTTGGTGTGAACCCCACTGGGCTTCAGTCCTGCCTAAAACAGGCAGAGACAAAACTGGTCCCTGGTACTGGAATGGAGATGTGGGACTTCAGTCCAAAACACACAACAGCAAACACCCACCAAGCTGTTTTATCTTTTTCTTTCAGTCACATTTATTGGCAATTTGTGGCATTTGGTACTGTTTGGGAATGTTGTTCCATAAGCAGCTGCAGTACAAGTAGGGGTGGTTATTTCAGGAGGGGAGTATTAGCACCAAAAGGGAGCCGGTGAGCTTTAGAAACCTTGCAGAGTAGAGTTGTACTGGAAAGTGAGGAGCTACTGCTGGACACGCCTGATGGATTGGATTTGGGAGGTTTGGGCATGTGAACCCCACTCTCTCCAGTGCTTGTAGTCTCCTCCATGGTGGTCAGCCTCCAGGACGTACTGGTAGCCACGGTACCCGGGATACTGGTAGCAAACCCAGCTGGAAGAAAAGGAGTCATCAGACAGCCGTAAGTGAGATGAGGTATGGGGGGATAAGAGGTAAGTAAGGGGGTTGTGGGATGGCCCCCATCCAGCTCTGGTAGCCCAGCAATGGCAACAGTTTGCCCCTGCTGCCCGTGGCCCTTTGCCTATCACTTACGCTCCGCACTGGATCTTCATGGAGCCCACTTCGTTGTTGGCCCAGCCCATGGCCTGCAGCGAGGGGTAATCATCACTTATCTCCCACTGACGGCCAATGAAGTTGTCTTTCTCGAAGACAGTGATCTTGGATTCCTTGTGATTCTGAGGGGAAAGAGTAGGGGATGAGGGGGAGGCAGTGTTCCATGCCTGCTGTGAGGGAGGATGGCAGAGCAACGTCCTTCCATATGGCATTGCTTGGAGGGTTTCCTGGAGATAGAATGTTCAGCCTCTAGGCTGTTTGGTGTGGGTTTGTTTGGGGTTTTTTGGGGGATGGGGAGGAGGGGGGAGCTGCTTTTCCCAAATCCTAGATAAATGGAGTGGTCAGCAGGGTGGTGCTGGGTCAGGATGGGATGGCAGTTGGCCTGGGAGGTGTCAGTGACAGCTATGCCACAGCTACTGTCTCAGGCTGGCTGTCCCCTGGTTCTGGTCATGTACAGCTGGCACAAAAGTTCCTAAACGTTTTAGAATTCAGGGCAGAAAGAGCAAATCCTGCTGGGTACTGATGGGAAGAGCTGAGCCCACCCTGGGGAGCTTCTGCCACCCACAGAGCCCCTGACATAGCAGTGTTTGCCTCTCCTAACCTCACTCCTTTGGCCTGCTGCTATTGCCTTGGACATTGTAATTGGATCAGAGACGTGAGAGCTCCATGGGACACTCACAGCGGAGCAGACAGGGCGGAAGGACATCAGGCGCTCGATGTGGTAAGCGTTGCTGCCACTCCAGGCATCCCAGCGTGGGTACTCTCCCCTCTCCAGGATGAACTGCTGCCCGCAGAAGCCAGTGTGTTCGTAACCAACCCAGCTGCAAAAACAGAGCAAGGGCTGCCAGGGCTTCCTGTGGCAGCTCTGTGCCTCCTGCTTGAGCCTGGCAGCGGGGCACAGCTGTAAGTGCGAGGAGGAGGTTGGGGACTAGCCTCTGCCCACAAGTCAAGAGGAAAGGAAGCGGTGCTGGATGTAGGCAGAGAACTCAGGGAGCAGGTAACCACGTCTGGTGCCTGGGAGGCTATCCATGTGACAGCACCAGCATCCTCTGGCTGCGGTGGGCAATGGGGTCCCTTCCAAAAGGGGCCCAGCCCCTGAGGGTGGCTTGCTTTGCCCTAACTGCTCCATGGTTATTTACTCAGATCAGTGTCGCATTAGGATTCCACAGGACACCCCGTCACCCCTTCTCTTCCAAAGGCCTCATTTCTTGTTTCCTAGTTACAACCTAGCACTGCTGGAAAGACCTGAATTCCTAATGCCCAAACCAGGTAGAGCTGATCTGGCTGTAGGCAGGGCAGGGAGCTCTTGCCTTTCTGCTTTCTGGGTCCCCCTCTTCACTGAAAACAAACAAGGAGAGGTGAGAGGGATGTCTCCACCCTGCAGGACACATTTTTCAAGACCTGGTGCTGCCCACACTGGAGAGAGCATGCCAATCCCCAACGTGGGGACCTCTCCTGGACATGGCCCCTTAACAGGGACTGGGAACAGGATAGCTACAGCTGAGAGGGGAGGCAGAGGCTGGTCTGGGGACTGGAAGGTGACTGGCACAAGCTGTGCAGCTCATAGCCCCACTTCTTATGGGGTAGGCTGAGTGCTGAGAAGCGTGCTGAGCTAAGGGGGCTGAGGGCCTCTTCCTACTGACCCGAACTGAGCCCCACTCCTGTGTCCTGCAGTCAGCCTCCCCCCGTGCAAGATGACCAGCCTGATTAGGAACACATCAACTGGAGCAGTGAGCTGATTACGGCGTGAGCACGCATGCTGCTGTAATCCCATTAGCATTACAAATCCTAAATATAGCAGCACAAATCTACCTCGTCTACTTCCCCAGCCCCAGCGGGATGCTTGCCGTGGGGAACGCTCCCTACACAAGTCTCAGAGCAGCTTGGGAGATGTCTTGCCTGTGCAAGGGATGATTCCCGTGTGCAAGGAGAACCCTGGCTCTGCTCCCTATTCCTATCAGCGACTGGACCAGCCCAGTGCAGGCTGCGGGATGGCTCTGCCCCTGGCCCTGTAAGCTGCAGGGTGCAGGGAAAGCACAGGGTGGAGCAGGGCTGGGCCCTGCAGCAAGAAAGGTGGTTTTCTAGGCACAGTACTTCATGGGGTTACACAGGCAGGGTGGGGATCAGGCTAAGCACAGGAGCCGCTCACTGAGCACTGATCTTTGCTGCATCCCTATGGGGCATCGGTGAGCTCCAAACCTGGCTGCTTCCAGATTGCAGGGGCAGTTTTCGATGATCCCAAAGGCATTGCCACTGTCCTCTGGCCCTCTGTCTGTGTCAGTGTGGCCCAGAGCTGGCTGCTCTACCCTGGCAGTGTGAGATCCCCTGTGCCTGGCTTCCCGCAGCTGAGCAGAGCAAGGACAGCTGGCCCTGCTGCACACTCAGGCATCCCTCACCCCACCAGCCCATCTGGGAAAGCATCCCTGCCACTAGCAGCTGGGTACTCACGCGCCACACTCCACCTTCAGGGAGCGGATGTTGTCAAAGCCACACTCCATGATGTTTGGACAGGCTGAAGTGAACTCCATCCTCTTGCCTTGGAAGTTTTCTTGGTCATACACGGTGATCTGGAATGGAGAGCAAGCTGCCGATTTGGGATCCGCCTGGTAGTGGCCCCAGGCGCTTCGGTGCCTCTTTTGAGACAGAGGGTCACGCTCCATGTGGAGAAGAGCTGCTGGAGGCTGCACCAGGCACCCCTTTGGGCTGGGACACAGCCCCACATGCCTCGCCCGTCCCTACACTGCTGGCCCCATGACGCCCTGCCTTGGTGTTGAGAGAGCCGCATGCTGGCCCCCGCTCCGCTCTCCTGCTCACCCCTGCAGAGATCAGTTCCCGGGGCAGTGGTGCCGTCTGGAGAGAGGAGCGGAGCTGTTCTGGGACGGGCGGGTGGCAGGGCTGTGGCTGGCGGTTCTCCCGGCCTCTGCTCCGAATGCTCTAGGGCAAAGAGGATTAACGGGGGAAAGGGCGATGGGGAACTCCCCAGGGGGCTGTGGCCGATGCTCTGCTCTCCCACAAAAGCTCCAGACTTTGGTGGGGTACAACCTGCTCACACAAGTGCTTCTCCTCTCCATCTCAGTTCCCTCCTCAAACTGTGCTCCTGGAGCTGTTGCCAGACCCCTCAGAGCTGCTCTCCACCTTGCTCTGCTGTGCCCACTGCCCCCTTTGCAGCCCTCATGCCTGCCCTTGCCTGCCTGCCTGCACGGGCAGGAGGGCAAATAACAGCACGTGGCTTTCAGGGACTGCTGTAACTGCCTGGCACAGGATAAGAGTTATGAGCAGGGCATGGCTGGGCCAGGGTGCTGCAAAGAGGCTTATGAAAAACACCTGGAAGGTGTTTGAGCAGGCAAGGAGGCACATTCCCGTGGACAGAGGACAGGGGTGCCTTGCTTCCTGTGCTTTTCCCACTACCTTGCTGCCTGCTGTGCACCTCTTCTGGCCCTGGAGGACTGGCTTTTCCCCCTGCCTGTTCCCTGTCTGCACTCATAGGGAAAGTTGAGATACAGGGGGTGCGAGGACGTACCTTCCATGGGCCCATGGGGACAGGCAAAGGGTTTGTCTGAGCCATCTTTGCTGCTGGAACGGTCTGGAGAAGGAAGGAAAAGCCATTTGTACTGTACTGTGCCCCTGTGCATCCCTGCTGCCTGCCTGTAGGGCCAGGGGATTGCTCTGTGCCCGCTGCCCACAGCGCCTGTTCAAAGACAGCTGCCCTGCTGCTGGGGACAAGCCACACCAGCCACAGCAAGACCCTCTTACTAGCTGCAGGATGGGGTGGGAGGCACGGCAGGGGCTCAAGTGCACATCTAAAATTAGAGTGCTCCCTTCTGACTGCCGTGGTGCCCCTTCCCTTCTCCCAGCCATGGAAAGCAGCCCACAGTGCCTGGCTCCCCTTTCTATTTCCCCAAGGCCAGGCCATTGCTAGGAAAAACACCCCTGAGCTGGAGTGTGAAGCTGTGGCAGGGGGCACAGGCTGCCCCATGCCTAGTGCTGTCCAACAGACCTACCTGCTGTCCTTTCCCTGCCCTGGCACCCCGGCTCTGCTTCCCCTGGGAGGCATGGTGGGCTCCCATGGATGACCCCGGCTAGTGGTGGGAGATGCCAACCAGTGTGCCGTGCCGGAGGCTGGAGCCAGGTGGGTGCCAGAAGTGGGATGCCCCCCAGTAGAGGGGTTCTCAGCCGCCCTGGCTGCCAGCGGGGACGTGTGAGCCTGTCTTTTGCCACGGGAAATGGCAACGGTCCCTCTGGGTATCTTTTGCCACCAGGCAGGAGGAAGGGTGTCTGCCTGGCCAGCCGGTGGCGGGGGCGAGGTGGGAGAGATGCAAATCGGTCCCAGGACTCACCTAGCTCAGGCGCTTACTGCTGCTTCGCCCATGTAATGTTTGCCTACTTCAGCGGCTCAGCTTTTATAGGGTGCTGCTGGCCGGGAGTCGGTGCCAGCGTTTGCAGAGCCGTCAGCACAATGCTTGCTCTGGCATTGTCCTGCTGATCCCTGGAGATTTCAGCTGCTCATCCCCATGGTCTGAGCCACATTCTTAGGGAAAAAGAAAAAAAAAAATTTGATAATAATAAAAAAAAAATAATCAGAGCTGCTGTTTGCACAGATAATCTTGGGCACAAATGACTCAACAGTTTGACTGCTCTAGCATTTTCCAGGGGCAATGCACCGTGCCGTCACGGGGCAAGCACGGGGGTGGCCTGGCACTGCTTGGTGAGGTAGGGATGGCACAGCACCCTCTGGGTGAGACCCTGCAAGTGATGGGCTCAGTGGGGTGTCTCCCATGCACTACTATTCCCATGCTCTGCTGGCCATGGCGGGTCCCTGTCTCCACGTCAGTGTGGGCACTATCCTCCCACCGTGGTCCCATGGCAGGCAAGGGAGGCTGTGAGGCTGCTCCTCCCTCACTGCTCAGTGGGTGCTGGTGTGGGGCCTCCATCATGGCCTCAAGGCCACACTGAACTCCACAGAGTGCTGCTGCTGCTCTGGCCCGGTGCCCGGGGAGAGCCACCATGGGCCTGGGAGGCCTCAGGCCTGTAGAAACCATGGCAACAAGGCGCCTCTAGGCCTTAGGCCTCACAGTAACCATGGCAACCATGTCCCACTCCCCCTTTTCCCTGCAGCATGGCTTCCTCAGAGTGGGCTGCGAGCCCCAGGGTGCCATGGCAGGTGCTGCAGGCCCGGGGTGCCATGGCAGGCCCAGGCCCTGGGGCCATTGGGGGTCACGAGGCGAATGCGGCAGTGCGGGCTGCTGCCTCAGCGCATGGCTGCCGGCACAATGCGCCCACCGCGTCTGACTGACCCTTTTGTCTCTCTGCTGGGCAGCCATCACAAAACAAAGCGCTCTGTCAGCGCTGCCCGCGGCAAGGCCTGGCGTCCGGCCCAGGGGACCCTGGCGGGGCTGTGTAGCAGGGATGGCACCAGCCCAGACCAGCCCCAGGGGTTCCAGTAGGGTCCTGGGGGACCCAGGGCTCTGCCATGGTGGGAAGAAGTCAGGGCACTTGTGCGCTCTTTCCTCTTGTCGGATTCTGCCATGTGCTACACCAGACCCCAGGCACTGAGGGGGCACAGGAATGGGGCTGGCAAAGCTGAGGATCACTGGGAAGCAGAGCTGTGGGGCTGCACCCCTGAGGCCAGACAGTGGCTCCACAGGCACTCTGACTGACTGTACCACCACATCCCAGAAAACACGGGGTCAGGGAAACGGAAGAGCAGGGTCACCTGCCTCCTGTGGGGCTACCAAAATGTGGGGCTGGTGGTGGGAACACTCCTGCAAAGACCCCGGGCATTCTCCCTGAGCACCCTGCCATGTGCAGCCATGGCTGTGAGGGGGAGGCCAGGCTGGAGCTCATCCCTCGGCTCCCTCCAGACTCTTGTCTATGCTGTGGCCATGGCTTTGGCCACCTCAGCAGTGCAGAGGCTTTGCCAGGAGCCTGGTGCCACTAGAGGGAGAGCTCACCCCAAGCAGGCTGCCACACAGTTGGCTCATGTGGGTGTATGGCACCGTACACCCCAATACACCCCACCAGGGCACCCAACTCCCCTCACAGAGGGAAAACCCTGGCTCTGACTGCAAACAGTCCCAGGGCAAAGACCAGAGTTGGCAGCCATGCCAAGCCACCAGGCCAGAAGACTGGGGGGAAAGCCCCTCCCTACACTCACCACATTTTGCATGGCCAGGGCCAGGTCACCTTGGCAGAGAGCAGGACCCTGGAGCATGGCTTGGGGTTCCACTGGCTTCCCAAACACTCTCCCAGCTCATGCAGAGCACTGCTGGCAGAGCAAGTCCCCCTGATGAGGACCTGGGGGGACAGCACTGAGTGCCTGGGGAGCCACCACTGTGACCATGCTGGCAGGTCCACAGGTTGTCTGGAGCAACTGGTTTTTCTAGATCCCAGAGACTATAAAAAAGCAGTGACCTATTTAGGAAACCCTGCGGTGCTGGGAAACAGATCCTTCCCCTCCCAGCCCAGCTTGGGGCCCTTGTCACTCTGGCCAGTTGTTGCCACCTGCCAGAGGCACCACTGCAGGCACCAGAGCTCTGTCCTGCTTCTCTCTAGAAAGCTGTGGGCAACACAGAGACTTTCTTTGGGCATGGGGTTTGCTGGTGCCTGTGAAATCCCATGCTAGGGGAGAGCTTCTCAGCGCAGCCTGGTCCCAGGGGAGGTGCTGGCAAGGTTGAATGGGATCCTGTGGGCATCCGTGGCTGCCTTGCTGGGAAGCATGAAGGTGTCTAGCCCTACCGAGGTGGCAGGAGGCTGGCCCCACTGGGTGGCTGCTAGTGGCAGGGATGTGTGAGACACCAGGGACCTTGCACTGTCCCATGGCTCAGCGCTTCCAACTGGCATCAGCCCTGCTGCTGCCTGCTCAGCATGACAAGGAAGCAGGAGCTGCCACAGGCTGTAAGTGGCTCTATGCTTGCCTGTGCCAGGCAGGCAGGGCAGAGGTACAGTCTGACAACATGTCCCTTGCCACCACAGATGCTAAACCCTGCTAGCAGCTGAGACAGGGCTCGGCCTCCCCTCCAGCTCACCCATCCTTGTCCCTGTCCCTGTTCTCCAGATGGCTGCAGCTCTCTGCACTGGGTGCCACATGCCTGGGACAAAGGAAAGTGTGACAAAAGCAGGCAGCTGCACTCACTGCTGCTGTCCTCTGCCACTGCAAGGGATGCATCTCCTCCACTGCCACGTCCCTCAGCCCAGGGTGCAGCATGAGGTACCAGCTTCCTCTTGCCATGCTTCCACAGACAGGTGCTGCTCTGCTGCCACGTTGGGGCTGTGTCCTGGTCATGTGCTGTGGGATGCAAATCCCACTCAGTCTTACCACCACAATGGAACAGAGCTTGTGACACCCAGGCAAGTGTGTCCCAAGACTGGGAGAACTTGGTGTGATTCCCAGCACTCATGAGGGTGATGCTTGCTGCTGCAGAGATGCTCCATGGCCTTTCCCCCATGCATGGCAAAGCTCAGCCTCTGGTACTGCTGCTCAGCAAAGCTGCAGCCTCAGGGAAGACCTGAGTCCCTCTTGTCCTGTCACAGTTATTGCAGGAGAACCAGGGCTGTGCAGCTTAGCCTGGCTCAGACTTTAATGGACAGTGGCAGGGTTTTGAAGTGAGTGCTCTGCAGTGGCCCAGGGCAGGGCAGGAGTAGTGGGAGATGGCAGGGATGGTGCTCCATCCATAGAATAATTTTGGTTGGAAGAGACTGAGTTTTCCAGCAGAGATGACACACTCCCTGAAAAGTGCTTTTGGAAAGAGTTCATGGATGCCTGTCTGGGGTTTCTGTGCCCCACAGCCATGCTTCAGTTTCCTCAGGCTGCTGGGCCACCCATGTTCTGTAAAGGGCCCAGAGGTGGCCCAGCTGCTCCCACATCTGGTGATGTGACAACAAGAGAGGTTGTCCCAGCACAGAGACTGTAGGTATTGTCCTGAAAGCATCTGTACTAGGGCAGCCACCACTGGCCTTCACACTGTGAGTGGCTGGGAGGAGGAGTCTGCAGGGTTTTAGCTGTATCTGACCAACCCTGACGTGACATCCTAAAGCTGAACATGAGTAGAAGGGATGTAACAAAGGCTTTGTGGCTGTTGCTGCTGAGAGATGCTCATCGTTAATCACTTGCTGTCTCCTGGCCAAGGCAGCCAGGCACTGTCCTGAACAGTCTGGTTCCTGCAGGCTTAGGGACAGGCAGTGTGGGGAGAAGCACCAGGAGCAAAGTGGATCTGCAGGCAGCTCCACCACATCCTGTGTCCAGCTCAGGAGTCCTCAAGCACAAGAAGGACATGAACCTGTTGGAGTGGGTCCAGAGGAGGCCACAAAAATGATCCAAGTGTTGGAATGCCTCTGCTGTGAGGACAGGCTGAGAGAGTTGGGTTTGCTCTGCCTGGAGAAGGGAAGGCTCCAGGGAGATCTTATTGTGGCCTTTCAGGATTTAAAAGGGCCACAATATAAAAAAGATGGGCAGAGACTTTTTAGAAGGGCCTGTTGTGACAGGACAAGGGGTGATGGTTCTAGACTTTGACTAGATAAAAGGCAGACAGTTTTTACATTGAGGGTGGTGAGACACTGGCACAGGTTGTAGATGCCCCATCCCTGGAATCATTCCAGGTCAGGTTGGACAGGGGTCTAGATCATGTGATCTAGTTGAAATTGTTCCTGCTCCCTGCAGGGGAGTTGGACTAGACAACCTTTAAAGGTCCCTTCCAACCCAACCATTCCATGGTTCTATGATTCCCCAGGTTTGGGCCAGGCAGGGACCAGCAGAGACCAGCCACCCTGCTCCAGCTGAACTCCCTGTGATGGATCAGTTGCTGCTCCTAATCAGATCCTTCCAAAATTGGGAACTCCAGGAGCAGGTGTGTGTCTGAGTGCACTGGTGCAACGCATGGGGCTGTGTGTGCACACCAGCATCAGTGCAGAGCATTCCAGTGTGTTCCCAGTGTGTGTGTGTCACAGGGCTGTGCCAGGGGGACCATTCCTTTCTGTGTGCACACTGAGGGGAGATGGGGGGGTGAGCACACTGCCTGTGTGTGTGCACACCAGCTGTGCAAAATCAGTGTGCATGTGCTCCGGTGTGTGCAGCAAGGTGTGGGGATGTGCACATCCCAATTTATGACGAGCAGGGATGAGTGTCGCAGGGTGCACCCCGGCTGTGTGATTGCACTAAGGGTGCAGTGTGTATATTCGGGGTGTGTTTTGCCGTACCGGATGGATGCTGGTGCGCACCGGTGCTGCTTATCGCAGAGTCTAAGCCTTCCTGGGCCCGGTATCGTTCCGTTCCGTACCATTCCATTCCTTGCCGTCCTCCCAGTGCCGTACGGTACCGTACCGTGCGGAGCGGCGCGCGCAGAGCCGGTAGTACCCGCCCCGGTACGGACCCGCCCCGCCCCGCCCCGCAGTGCTGCCGCCGCCGGGGCCCGGCACCGTCGCTGCCTACAGCACCAGGTTCGGCTCCGCCGCTGCCGCTGGGTGAGTACCCATTGTACCTACCCCTCAACCGCTCCTAGTACCGGTACCGGGTGTCCTGGGGCGGGGTCATGCACCCCGGCGGCATCATCGTCCCCCACCTCGCTCTCCCCCCCTCCCGCGCTGGACCGGGCCAGGCCATACGATGCGGGTTCCTGTGCGGGTGCCCGTGCGGTGTTGCACAAGCAGGGTGGGTGTGTGCGTGCGCGCTACCCCCCCCGTGCTACCGTGGGGTGTGCGTATGCGCATGGCCCCGCTGTTGTCTTGCGGCTCCTGTGCCTGTGCATCCCTCCGTGTCTCGCAGTGCGTGTGCGCGTGTGTGTGCGTGTGCATGTGTATGTGCTTTGCAGCCCCATTGTGTCACCTTGTGCCTGTCCCGTCCGCCTCTTCCCCCGCCCCCCTCCCCCCGTGGCACTGCAGCACCTGTGTGTTTACCACCCACCCTCGCTGTGGGGTGCTGGAGGTGTGTGCACCCCGATGGGGGTGCTGGTGGGGTGCAGCTAGGTATGCACTCGTCGCAGGGACACAGACAGCCTCTCCATTGCAGGGTGTTCCCGGGTTGGGTGCCCCCAGCCCTGAGAGAGCCAGCATCTGCTGCAGGGCCAGCCTCAGCTTCCAGGGAAAAAACACTGGCCTGGGCCTTTCCTGCATCGCTGGGGTATTGCATCCAAGGCCGTTAGGCTGGTTAACCACATTTGGCACCTGGGTCCCTTTTTGGGGTGATGCAAGGTGGGTGGGTGGCCTTGCAGCAAGACGCTAGGCTCCGGGCGGTGGGGGCTCGCAGGGCTGCAGCCACCACCAGCAGGGCGCCTGCTGGAACGTTAATTTGCCTGGGGAGGAATATATAGAGTGTTGGGCGAGGGCTGGGACGTGCGTCCAGAAATAGTGTGGTTTGCAACCGGCCTGTGAGATGCAAATCTTCTGGTCAGCTAGTGCCGGAGCTAAACTTAGGGCAATTACAGCAAAGTGTGGGCCCACGGCGGGTGCGTGGCAGATGGCATTCCTGTGCCCCAGGCTGGCCCTGGCACCACAGCACCAGGGGACTCAGCACTCCCACAGCGCCTGCGCCAGCCCTGAACTTTGCTCGCTGACGAGACATGGCTCAGCCCTTCACCTTTGCTGTGGGCTGGGCCATGCACGAGGTCAGGCTGTAAATTTGGGGCCAGAAGTAGCTAGTGGGGGAGGCGTGTGCCCAGTGACGATGCGGCTGTGACCCACCTGTCCTCTCTCCAGCTGGTCACTAAATCATCTCCCGCTTTCACTCCCACCCAGCAGAGCCTGGCAGCAGTTGCTGCCCTGACAACTTCTGTTTTGTAAGAACTCTTGGGCTGGTTTATTGCCCAGTGATTGCTGGGGTGGAAGTGAGTGCTGGGGTGTGCCAAGTGCCTGCATCCCACACATGTACCCTATGCACCTTGCTGGCCTCTGATGCTGGCCCTGTGGTGACACTTCAAAGCCAGGCTGGGTCCCCTTTGCTAATGGACATGGGGTTCCCACGGCAGGAGCACCCAAAATCCTATCTTGGAGACAGCTTGGCTGCACATCTTGGGTAAATGGGTAAATCTGTGATTGTTTTCCTCCTGACGCATCCCAGTGTTATCCATAAGGGCAAACAGTGCAGAGGGATTTGGAAACCCCCTAAATTTCCTGGTTCTGTGGAAAACTTCTGTCCAACAAGGAGGCAAGGAGCCATCACACAGGTCATCCGCCTTTGCTGTGTGTGGGAGCTGGGCTAGCTGCTTGGCATCACTGCCGGCAGCACCCACTCCCTGGCACAGCATCACCCCTGCCCAGCTGGGCACAGCCAGGGTGTGGGATGCCCCAACATGGTGTGCCCAAGAAGATGATGGCTGCCAGCTCCTGTGCCAAAGCAGTGGGGCAAGTGTGGCCCTGCTGCCAGCACTACGGTGGGGAGCAGAGCAGGGAGGGCAGGCAACCGGGAAACTTGCAGTGCAGGTCCCTGCGCAGGGAGCGTGTCGGACGAGATTGCGTCTCGAGGAGGGAAGGAGTGGCCCAGAGTTTCAGTGAACGCCTTCCTCACTGCCTGAAACTCCCCGGCACCCTGACAGGGACACAGGGGCTTGTGATGGTGGTGGAGGGATGAGGGAGACACAGTGGGGGGATGACTATTGCCTCCCCCTCACTCCTGCTTGGGGGGCTCAGGGAGGGTTTTTGGTTTTGGGGACCTTGAGCTTGGTCTTCCTTTCTGCCACCTGGCCGTTCCAGGGTGACATCCATTGTCCTCTGCCAGCCCAGGTGTCACAGCAGCGTCCTTGCGTGCAATCTCTGGGTACAGCCAGTGCCTGCAGGCACCTCTCCCTCCCCTGTCATGGCTCATGCACGCTGCTGCCCTGAACACACCTGGCGAGGGGTAATCCCGGAGTGAGTGCAGGCTGAGTCAGGGAAGGTGCATTGGGTCTGATTCAGGAGCAGGGAGACGCTCAGCAGCCGCCTCCTGCTCACCACATCAGGCTGCACCTATCTGGCATCCCTGGTGTGTGTGTGTGCGCCTCTGGCAGGAGCCTCCTTGGGGAAAAGGGAGCAAACTGCAGTGGGGTGAGCCAGGGATACTGGTGCAGGGGGAGATGCTGGGGTCTTCAATCCCAGCCTGTGAAGCTCCCATTCTTGCTGGTGCTAGCAGTGGCCTTGTGTGGGACACACGTGGCTGGGCTGCTGGCCGCCTGCGCTGCCTGATTAGTGATGCAGATGGTAAGGCTTGTTCCCCCTTTTTGTTGAGCGTACAAAGGCTGGGAGGGAGCGTGTGTGCAAGGGAGAGAAACCACCAAGGACAAAGAGCATTCTGGCTGCCTGCCTCCCAGCACCTCGACTCTAACCAGTACCTGCTCAACAAGCAGCTCTGCTCTTGAGGGTCCCCCACTGCAGACTCAGGAAGGGGTCCTGGCAGCCCCTTCCCTGCCATGAGGTGAGCACCAGGTGCTCCTGGGGGTGCAGCCCTTTCTGCATCCTCCTGGCCATGCCAACTGGGCTACTGGTGGCATGTGTCATGGTAGGGTGACAGGGACAAGTGCAGGTGTTTTCCTCCCTGCCATTGTCTGCACTGAGGCCATGGTACCACTGTGGAGGAGCTGGCAGAGGGGGCCCTTTGCTAGCAGCACCTGCTGTGGGTCATGGGAAGAAGCTCTGCTGTCCCTGGGCTCAGGTCAGTGGTCCCACAGCCAGTGTTTCTGGAAGAGGAGAAAGGAGCTGGCTTGTCTTCACATGTTTTAGGGTCCTGCTCAGCCCAGGTCTTGACTGTGGCTCAAGGCAGAGCCCCAGGTGCTTACAGGGGAGGGCAGAAAAGACCAAGCCCTAGGGCAGTGGTGTGGGCAGAGCCATGGCAGCCTCTATGGCCATGGGCAGGAGGCTTGGAGCTGATGAACGCAACTGCCTGGCCATGTTGCATGCCCAACCTTATCTCTAGCTTCCCTTCAGTGGCTTGGCTGTTATCACATGCCTAGGGCCATCACCATGCCTTGGCTTGCAGAGCTCTGCCCTCAGTTGCCCTGCAGCTGGGCCTCTCCTTGGCATGTGTGTTCCTGAGGGACAGCAGGGTTCAGGCAGTCCCCTGCCATCACCTGAATCCATGTGGCTTTGCCAAGGGGAGGCTGAGTTCCCCATGTCCCACTGGATGTGTTCAGGGACAGTGAGGACCACATGGCTTTACAGGAAGGTGTCTCAGGCAGTGGTGATGATGCAGCACTGGTGCTATGCTGGAGCCAAGGTACAGCTTGGCACGGCATGGCACAACACAGCATCCATGTACCCTAGGGTGCCTGCAGAGCCTCATGGACAGTGCTGCCCATCCCCATGGGTTGCCCAAACCTTGTCCCTGCACCCATTGGAGAGCTCTAAAGCAGATGCTTCAAACGTGAGGAGTTTTCCTGTTGTCCTTTGTACTGAGGTTAAGTTCCTGAGCAGCTTCCTGCCCTGTTATATATAGCTGTCACCCTGTCCCGTGCAGTACTGCCAGCCAGCTGCTCCAGTTTGGAGTTGTTTATCCACAGCTGAAGCACTTGATGGAAGTTGAGAAGGGCTGATGGGTACCAGTTTCCCCATGGGCACCCAGGTCCCAGAGCAGCCCCATGCAGGGTGAGCCTGTGGGTGCCCCCAGGCTCTGGGAACACATAGGTTTTTCCAGGGGTGGGAGTGATGCCAGGGTTTCTGCCAGGCTGCGGTTCTGCCACCAACTGGGTGCTCCCCACCCTGTGCGGGATGCCGGAATGAAAGAGCGACTGTTCCTGGAGGTTGCCGGCAGCGTCATGGGTTTCTGTGTCACCCTGGCTAAAATTAGACACTTATCAGTGTTTGGGAGGGATGTGATTTTACAGGTTCCTGTTTATTAGAGCAACCTTCACTTCGGGCTGCGTTTCCTGCTCCTTCCCTGGTGGGGACACTGTCCACGGCTGTCCCCTGCAGCTTTGCAGTGGCTGCAGCTGGGTTGAGTGGCAGAGAGCTTCTGTTTCTTTGACAGGAGGCTATTGAACTGGTGGGTGAGAGGCCCATGGTGCTGCAGCTGGTGGGGATGGGTGGTTTTGCCCTGTAGGCATCCATGCTGGTAAGAATACTGCAAATGCAACTGAGAAACCTTCCTCCCCTGCCTGCCAATGCTGCTCTGAAACAGCTCCTGAGCTGTAGGAGATGCCGGGGGTCAACCCCTGGCACTCGCATGGGGATATACTGGGGTGCCACGCTTCTGGGCTTCTTTTGGGGCATTCTTGGGGATGCAGGACCACTCTAGTTGCATCACATAGGTCTTGGTACCCAGTTAGGCAAGGACACAGTGAGTGTGGCAGTCTCAGAGCCCTGGGATGCTGGGACATTGTCTGGGACTGGGAGTGGCAGCTGGGATGACCGGTGGGGTGGAGTGAGGGGTGACAGGGTGGGTATTAGCCATGCCACTGTCTGATACCACTCTCACCTGTCTGTTCTTCTGCAGGCAGGTGGCCGTGCCCTGACAAGCACCCTGACCCAGCGCGCTGCCACAGGGGTGAGTGCGCCCCAAGCACCCCTGCACCATGTTCAACCTGATGAAGAAGGACAAAGAGAAGGATGGGGCCCGAAAGGAGAAGAAGGAAAAGAAGGAGAAGAAGGAGCGGATGTCGGCAGCGGAGCTCAAGAGCCTGGAGGAGATGAGCATGCGCCGAGGCTTCTTCAACCTCAACCGTGCTTCCAAGCGGGACTCCAAGACTCGCCTGGAGATCTCCAACCCCATCCCCATCAAGGTAGCCAGTGGCTCCGACCTGCATCTCACGGACATTGACTCTGACAGCAACCGGGGCAGTGTCATCTTGGACTCAGGCCACCTGAGCACGGCCAGCTCCAGCGATGATCTCAAGGTGGACGATGCCAACTTCAAGGGCTCCGTGCTGCAGCGGGCAGCCAAGTTCGGCTCGTTGGCTAAGCAGAATTCCCAGATGATTGTCAAACGCTTCTCCTTCTCCCAGAAGAGCCGAGATGAGAGCACCTCAGAGACATCCACCCCCTCCGAGCACTCAGCAGCTCCCTCCCCACAGGTGGAGGTGCGCACGCTGGAGACCCAGCTGGCCAAGCAAGGGCTCCCCCCAGGACACCCCTGTACCCCTCCTGCCTCCTCCCGGCATGCCAGGGTGCCGGAACTAGTTAGCAAGAGGTTCCCTGCTGAGCTGCGGCTGCCCGCCTTGGTGCCCCCACAACCCCCTACCCCGCGGCAGCTGGAGCTGCAGAGACGCAACACGGGTGATTTTGGCTTCTCCCTGCGCCGCACCACCATGCTGGACCGGGCACCCGACGGGCAGGTGTACCGGCGCGTTGTGCACTTCGCTGAACCTGGGGCTGGCACCAAAGACTTGGCATTGGGTTTGGTGCCGGGTGACCGGCTAGTGGAGATCAATGGGCGAAACGTGGAGAACAAATCCCGAGATGAGATTGTAGAGATGATCCGGCAGTCGGGAGAGACAGTGCAGCTGAAGGTGCAGCCCATCCTGGAGCTGAGTGAGCTGAGCCGCTGCTGGCTGCGGGGTGCCCAGGGGACACGCCATGCTACCTGGGATGTGAGTAACGCTGTACCTGCCACGGGGCTGGTGCCCTGGGTTTCTGCCAGTGTCCTCGCAGAGGGTGTTTAGGTTGGCAGGGTCTGTGGGAACTGGCGGATGCTGGGATCCAGCAAGGAGAAGTGCACAGGGAGAAGTGGGAGCCTGTGGCTGGGATGCAGAGGTGATGCCAGCCCATGCCCCAGGCAGACAGAATGGCTGCAAGGCGGGTTTTCATCAGGGCTTGCGAACTGGCATCGGTGGGTTTTACTCTCCAAAGTGCTCACTGTGCTGCTGGGTTTGATCTTCTTTCTGCCTGAGGGGCTCTGGGAGAGCCCAGCTCTTGTCACCTGCGGGGGGTCTGTCCCTGTCTGGTCACCAAGGTAGCACAGTCTGGCAGGGAAAGGAGCTTTGCTCCTCGCTGCTGCAAAATCCCGAACATTGCTTTGCAGGAGGGGCACTGCCTGCCCCCACTGCCTGACCTGCTGCCCATATCAGTCTCCCCACACTTAGATCCCTCCCCGGGAACCAGGGAGGGCAGCATAGTGTGCTGGGGGACAGGAGCTGCTGATGGCATGCGCAGCCCTGCTTGTGCGGCCAGTGCTGTATAAATAGAAACTTAATGGCTGGGTGACCCACATCTCTTGTGTGAGCTGCCTGGCTCTGCTGACCCTGCTACAGGCTAACTAGTGCCCTGGCCAACCAGCATCCTGGTGGAGGTCCCCCAAATGCTGATGGCCAGCAGGGGGGTACAGCAGTGTGGCATTGGTTTAGCTTATAGCTGGGCTTGTTTGGTGTATTTTTAAGCTTTATTTTGGGAGAGGAGGGTGCTTGTTCCTGTGGAGCAGGTTGCCTGCACCAGGGACAGCCTGCCCCTGTGGGATGGTGGCTGGGACAGAGCAATGCTGGTCCCAGAGAGGCCATGACGGTGGTTGTGGGGTTCCATGTGCTTTACACAGAGATACTGGCACATCAGAGTCTTAGCCAAGCTGGGGTGATGGCTTTGTAGCAGCTCCTCCCTGGAGCCTGGGCAATGTCAGCTGTGCCAAATAAGTCTGTGGGGCGGGAGAATATGGCTATTGCTCTGGCTGCAGCATGCTGGCATGGGAGCAGGTGTGCATTCAATGCCAGCATGCGTGGGCCAGTGAGGCACTTGTGCCAGCCAAGAGCATGGTGACGTGGCTGGGAAGGAGGGAGAGGAGATACTGGTGTCCTTGGGGCCGTGGGGGAGAGGCTGCAGTGTATGGCCTCACACCGGGTCCTGGTGTGGTTGCATAGCATCAGATGGAGTAAACAGGTCGGAGCGGGGGGCAGTGACTGTGTTTGTGGCATCTTTGGCTGCTGCCACAGCAGAGGCACCTCCTGGCACAGGATGCTGTCCTCCTGCATGGTGCAGGGGTGCACTGGGGCAATATATCACAGCTTTGCTGGTGCTAGGGAGCTGAGGCTGCAGTGCAAGTTCTGATCAGGGGTCCTGCAGCCGTCGCGGCTGCGTAAGGTGCCGGCACACAGGGAGGCCTGGCTCTCCCCCAGGCCCCACTAAGCTCCCTGGAATGTTTCTGGTCCTAATTTAAATAAAAATGATCCTTTTTGAAACAGGAAATTATAGACATATTTTGGGCTGTTGCTCTGGAAGCCCCTCCCTGGCTGGAGCAGGGACAGTGCTGGGCTCCCTGTGTGCCGTGGGGCATTCAACCCCCTTGATGGGGGCTTTGCCAAGCCACCCTGGTCCCTACAGACTCATGCCACAGCAGACCCACCGTGCCTGGGTGGGCTATCAGTGCAGTAGAGTGTGTGGGCGGTCAGCCGGTGGCACGGCATGGCTGGGCATCGAGTAGAACCACTCTGCCATCTCCAAGCCTTGCTCCTGGCATGGGGCAGCCAAGCTGGCTGGGCTCCATGCTTGTATTTGTTTATTTACCAGTGAAATTCCTCTGGGCAGAGCCCAAGTGTGCACCAGCCGAGCAGAAATATTCCAGAAACGCTTCCGACTGCTCAAGTGCTTTGCTGGGACCACAGGCATTTGATGACTGTGCCGGCAGACCCCGCATGCCATGCTCACCTGCCAGCACCCTGGTCTCTGGAGGTTGCTGTCCCCAGGGTGCTGGCTCTTGGCTGTCCCTGTGCCCCGTGTCCCACCAAGGGACTCTTTTGTCCAATGTTCCTCCAGGAGAAGCTATTGCATTGACTCTTCTTCTGCCCTCACTATAGAGATGGTGCTGTCAGGGTGTCCCAGGTGCGCAGATCCCGGAGGGGCCCTGAGGAGGGGGCTTGTGTCTGGCAGGCTCGTCTGCAGAGTCAGTGCATCTCCACTAAAGTTTCCAGTGGAGGAATGAGAGGAATCTGCTGGCTGCACAGCTAGGCTGGGGGCCTGCTGGAGATGGCCTGCAGGAGCCAGACTACTCCCTGGCGGGTTGCTCTGTGCCCTTGCACAGGGGTGCTTGGGTACCCCCGGGAAGGCAGGAGCACATTGCATTGCCTGGCTTTGTGCAGGTTTGACTCACCATGGAGGAAGCTGTGGTAGTTCTATGTACCAGGGCTGGGCTGATGCCCTCACCAAAGCCTCTTCTTCCTCCTGTCAGGGGATGTGACTGTGACCTTTTTCTACTAACCCAGTGGCTGCTGCCAGTGGTACCTGAGGACACCATGGGCACCCTCCACTGCATTATTCCAGCCCTGCCAAGGGTGGCAGAGAGGGGCTGGGGCTGCTGTGCAGTGCCAGCCCCAGGGCAGTGCTGTAAAACCTGGCATTGATGTGGGTGGGGAGGGATGAGGTCCAGCGCTGGCATCCCCACCACAAGGATTTCCAGCATGCCATTGGCACAGGCTTCTTGTTTAGGTCAGGACCACCTGATCCCTTTGGAAGTGGTTTTTGGCTCAGGGCTTATCGGTGTCCCTGGGGTTGAGCAGAGAGTAGCTCAGGTGCCAGCTGGGGTCCCCACTGTGCCTGTGTCCAGGCAGTCATCATCTCTCCGCCATGCTGCCAGCATGCCTGGCTCCTTGCCACCAGCCTCCTCCCAGCAGGCCCTGCGTGGGGAGGCCCCCAGCCCCTTGCCCCGATCCCACTGTTTCCAGGGAGACCTTGGACCTCCAGAGGCAGCTTTGCCGTGAAAGCAGCTTTACCGTGGGCTGCCACACTGTGCTGTGCTGGGGGGCTGCTGGGCCAGCACATGGCCATGACCATCTCTGTGACTGCTTTGGGGACCTGTTGTATTCGAGGGAAAGCAAAGGGAGGAGCAAGCAGTGTCAGGACTGCACTGCCTGGCACGATGCCAAGCACCATGCTCCAACACCAGGCACTGCACTGCAGCATCCTGGGGTGCCAGAGCATGCAATCCCATCCCTCACAGCACAGGACCCTCCTGGCTCCCCCCAGCCCCTCAGCTGAGCTCAGTCTGGGGGGATCTTTTCCTGCTTCCCCCAGGACAGAGCAGTGGGACAGAGGCAGGGCAGTTCTTCCTGCTGCGTCTGGCTGCCGCCAGCCCACATCACTTCCTCTGGCGCCAGCAGCAGTAGTGGTGGTGGCAAGGCCTCGCTGCCCGTGTGTCCCCCCCAGCACTCCCTCCGGCTGCTGCTCGCGCCGGCAGGGCCTTCGCATTCCTTGGCTATTTTTAGGGTGGCCCTATCAGCCCAGCTGTCCCTGCGCCGCAGGCTGCCTCCCCATTAGTGCCTCTCCCACCGCACTGTGCCGCGCTCGCCCCGGCAGAAACCCTGCTCTCAGCTCGTCCTGACCCTGCGGTAAGGTGGGGACCCCCAGTGTGACCAGCATGGCATGGGGGAATGTGAGGGGGGCACATGGGAGCCAGTCCTGGCACTGGGATCAGGAGCCATGAGGCTGTACCACCCACCACTGGGGTGCTTTGGTGGCTGGGGGCTGTTTCTTGCAGGCCTATGGGGACCCCAATGCCAGTGCTCTCCAGGGACCTTTGGAGCCATGCCAGGCTGCGTGGAGGTGGGAGTGCCGTGGGCAGAGGGTCTGGGGGGCTCTGACCCACAGAGAGGTTCGTCTCTGGACCCCTGTGCCCAGCCTGTGCTTTGGGTGCCATTGTTACACACTACAGTGACAGGGTGGGTACAGGGGACCCCTCTGGAACTGGGAGATGTCCCCCTGGACAGGCAGGTTTGTTTGATGGCCAGGTGCTCCTCCACACCGTGCCTGGCCCTGGAAGGGAGAGTTCTTCCTGACAGCCCTAGGTGTGACCCCCCTGGGTTTCGGAGCACAGCGCTAGCCTGGGCAGTGGTCTCCACCAGGGCTGTCCAGCCACTGGCACAGGATCAGGCTCAGAATAAACCCTGACTGTACAGGCAAGCAGGGCACCTAGGGCAGAAAATATCCCTTCCCTCACTCCGGCATTTGCTTACAGCAGTGAGCTGGCCTACCCTGGGGAAACTAGGGTGCAGTCCTGCTGCCTGACTAAAGGAGCTTTTTTTGCACAATGAGTTTTGTTGGGTCTCAGTCCCTGGCCACCTGCCTGTTCCCAGAGTCCTTCTTACAGGCACTGCCTGTTAATCTGCTGACAGGGCCAGGTGGACTCAAACCCCCATTCCTGAGGCTCCTGGGCTCCCAAGGTTGGTGGGGAAGGACATGTGCTTGTACACTGTGCCATGGTGAAGGATCTGGAGCACAAGTCTTCTGGGGAGCAGCAGCTGAGGGAACTGGGGTTGTTTCGTCTGGAGAAGAGGAGGCTCCCAGAAGATCTCATCTCTCTCTACAACTCCCTGAAAGGAGGTTGTAGTGAGGTGGGGGTTGGTCTCTTCTCCCAGGTAACAAGTGACAGCATGGCAGGATACAGCCTTAAGTTGTGCCATGGGAGGTTTAGGTTGGACATTAGAAAAAATTTCTTCACAGAAAGACTAGTTAGGCATCGGGAGAGGCTGCCCAGGGAAGTGGTGGAATCACCATTCCTGGAAGCATTCAAAAAAAGTGTAGATGTGACACTTAGGAACATGGTTTAGTGGTGGACTTGGCACTGTTAGGTTAACTTTGGACTCAATGATCTCAGGAGGTCTTTTCCAACCTTAATGATTCTATGGTTCTACATCCTGCATGCCAGTCCCTGGCCCATCTCACCTCTCCCTCTCTCCCCAGCCAGGGCTGCGGCTCCATGAGACATCGCTATGGCGTTTTCATCCCGGTTTGCATTCTGGGAGCAGAAGGGAAGTCTCTTGCATGTTTGCCCCCACCCCACATTATGATCACACTGCCGCATGCTGCCAACCAGCTCCCCCAGTTTGCTCAGTGCCACATTTGGAGCAGTGCTCCCAGCCTCTCACTGCTCTGCTATGCCAGAGGCCATGCTGAGCAAACGGGGAGCTGTCCCACAGCCTGCTGCAGCACGGCTGCCATCACCGACACGGCCACGCATGCAGTTACTAACACCATCACTAACAACCACTTTGTGAGTGGCTGCTGCAGCCCCCAAGATGGTGTGAGCCACCTCAGTGCTGCCAGACCCAAATGCTTGCAGGAGCTGTGTCATGGCAAGTTGGGGAGCTCAGAAACATGGCTTCAGGCACTGGAAGGTTTGACTGCCCACTCCTGCCAGAGACCCCTGGTCACCCTGCTCAGCAGGGAGCTGGCACATCCCACGATGTGGCTGCTGCAGAGATTAGCTGGTGACACTTAAAACGTGCTGTGACGCCTGGCAGGGTGACGTGCAGAAAGGCAGAGCCCCCGTGGGGAGCAGCCATAGGGCTCTGTGTACCAGCTTGCTCACTAGCTGCATGCGAGGAGGGGGCCTGGGCCAGCCAAGCAGAATGCTGTGCTCTTGCCACCCATGGGTTTTACCACAACTGGGGTGCATCTCTGCACTTCCCCACACTTTTTTGGCTACTGAGAAGCCTGAAAGGACCCATGTCCTTGTCCCCTGGAGCTCCAATGGGCTGTAAATTGGGACTCTTTCAAGCAGCAGCCTCCTTCCTGCCCTGGCATGGAGTGGTGGTCCTGGTGGCTTTTCCCTGTCCCTGTGGCTTTTTCAGCAGTGAGGCCCTGCTGTGGGCTGAAACACACTCCTTTTGTTTGTCTGACCCTCAGGTCAAGGACGAGGACAAATCCTTAGCTGTGAAAAGACCTGGGAAGGAGGATGGGGCTGTAAGTGTCACAGGGCACAGGCAGGGTGGAGCTGTATCTGGCATGGGGCTCGCCTTTGGTGGGGACAGATCCAATGCCAGGGCTTGGGGACATCACAGAGGCTTATGGGCTCAGTATCCCTCCTCCTACGCCTGCCCCAGACCCTGGGGAGTGCTGGTGGCTGCTTCAGGGAAGCGTATGGAGGCTGGTGGGTGTTCTCAGCAAGGATGCCTGATTGTTGCTGTGGGTGCCCACCCCACACTTACAGTGCCAGCTCCTGCATTACCCACCAAAGCTATTGGCAGAGGAAATCTTGTGGCTTGCTCTGCACATCGCAGAGGGCCTGCCAGTGCCCTGAGCACTGAGTTTTAGCCCCATACTAGCAGCCCAAGGGTTGTTGGGTCACTTGCGTGTTGGACTGGGGAGGTTACCATCGCTCCCTGCCCTGGGGACTTGTGGGAACCTGTAGGTTGTCTGGGGACTGGGAGCTGCGTCCTTTAGTGCTGGGATCTGGCCACGAGCTGTGCTTCTATGACATTGGGAACCACCAAGTCCCAAGCTGCAGGTGCTTGTGGTGGTAGGCACTGCACCCCAGACCTCCGCTCACACCAGTGTCATTGTGGCTGCAGTCAGAAAGCCCGAAGGACGCAACGTCGGCACCCCAGAATCCTGAGCCCCAGAATCCTGAGCCCGTGAAGAGCCCCGAGCCGCCTCCTGGGCGAGGGAAGAACCCAGAGCCAGTGCTGAATGGGGCAGCCATGAATGGGGTGGAGGGCTCAGCTGCTGAGGTGCAGGGGGACGATGGCCAGGGGCTGTCACGCCGTAGAATGGTCCGGGTGGTGCGCAAGGTGGTGCGCAAAGTCCTGCCAGGGGAGGATGCCAGTGGTGCCAAGGAGCCAGGGCGAGACAACAAGTCTCCCGAGCCAGTGCCACCCCCTAGGAAGGAAGAGACAGGCCGTCTTGCCATCCCAACTCCCCCCACTGCACCACCTCCCCCTGCCATGCCGGCAGTCCCTGCCAAGCCAGAGCCCAAGGATGAGATCTCAGCAGGGCTCAAAACCCTCATGGCGAAGGGCAAAACCAAAGAGCACCGTCCACGGCTCCGGCCAGGGGACAAGCGGGAGGAGAAGTCCCCTGAGCCAGCCCGGGGGGATACGAAGCCATCCCTGTCCCCGAGTGCTGAACCCAAGCCAGAGCCACTGGTGCAGCCTTCGGGAGGGAAGGCAGAGCCGGCAAAGGCACCTGCTCCAAAACCCACTGCCCTGGAGAGACACAAGGTACCAGTGTGTGCACGGCAGGGATTGCTCTAACACAGCGGCAGGACTGTGCCGCTCGGTGTGGCATGGTGTGAACTCACCTGCATGGTTTGCAGTGGTTTTGGGGTGTGTGGTGCTGGGTGGGGGTCACTTTTTGGGGCACTTCTGTGTGCTGTGGCTGTCCCATCACGCTGCCCCTTGTCTCCCCACCCTGGCTCATGTGGAGAAGAAGCTGCAGCCTGGCGAGAAGCGTCTGACCCCTGCGAAAACTGCCCCGGCACCCCCTGAGAAGGTGTGTGGGAGCAGAGACCTGGGTTCTTGGGCACTGTGGGGTATCCACCCATATGTGGCTGTGCCAGCCTCGATACCCATGGTTCTGCGCCAGCCTTCACTCTGGTACCCACCCTTAGTTAGCACCAGCAGGGTGCAGGGCTGGGAAAGCCTCTGTGATAGCCCCTCTGGCACCTGTGTGCCATGAGTGCAGGACTGGCAAGGGCTGCAGGGACTGTGGGGCAGCCAGCCCAGTGTTAATGGTGCTCTGCCTCCAGGCTGCCCCTGGCCCTGCATCCCAGCTGAGCCCGTCGGAGGAGGCCCAGCGCCGGCTGGAGAGGATCTTCACCACTTCTGTAATTCCAGGGGTGTTGGTGCTCATGTACTACCAGGGATGTGTGGGCAACGTGTGTCTGCCCCAGCCATGCTGTGTGCTATACATGGGGTGATTGTACCCCTGTGCCTGGCCATCAGCCCTGTGATCCCTCTCTGGGTGGCATAGGCAGGAGGGGATGGATGACTGGGGGTGCCAGGGCATGCCATGTTGCTGCCTGGACCAGCATGCCCAGCCATGGGGAGCTGTGATGCCCAGCAGCCTGTGCTGCTGGGATCCTCGTGGCAGCCTGGGCACAGTTGCCTATGGCCTAGGGGATGCCCAGGCAGTGCTGGGGGCGGGTTGTAGCCATGCCTGGGCCCTATGGCGCATGGTAGTGCTGCTGCTGCTGCTGCTGCTCTCTGCCTCTCAACTTCTCTCTTCTCCTTTTCTTTCCTCCTTCCTTGCTGCTGTTAGCTGGACCCTGCTGCCTCCACCTCGGCACCCAGCCAGGTACTGTACCCCTGTCCTCAGGAGCCCTCTGCCTCTGCTGGTGACCCCCTGCCATTCTCTGTCTGCCGCTGGGCTGGCGTCTGTGCCCGCGCCTCGTGCTGGAGTGTAAGGCTTTCCCCGTCCCACCCTGCTCTGTGGGCTGCCGCGTCACCCACGGGGTTGGAGGGCGCTGGGATGGCCAGGGCTGGATGCCTCTCCCATGGCAGGGTCTTGCTGGGAAGCCAGGTGTTCCAGGAGGGTGCTTTTGTGGAGGTGGCACAGCTGGGGCGGGCAGGATTGTAGAGCAGGATGGGGCAGAGCACCTGGCATAGTCGGGACACATGGTTCTTGCCAAAGCAGCTGTAGCTTGTGGTGCTGGCAGAGCTCACAGTCCATTGGCACAGTGACCTCCAGGCCCAGGGCTTTGGTGACATGGCCTCATGGCCAGCGTCCCTCCTGACTCCCTGTGTCCCCAGTGCCATGCTGGACCTGCCACTCCACTGGTGGCAGTGGTGGCTGTGGCACTAGGAGCACTGGCAGGGTTGGGACGGCAATGCTTTGCCCCATTTGCTTACCCCTGCTACTTTCGGTGCTGTCTGTGGGGCAGAGGTTAACCCTTCTTGCCTTCACGCCCCATCTCTTGGCCTTGACAGAGTCAAGTGGATGATGCCCCGGCAGCCCCCTTTGGCCCCGTCCCTGCTGCAGCTCAGGTTTGGCTTTAGGGCTCACCCTGCTTCTGGGTGGCAGGGATGTCCCTGCTGTACTGGCTGTGCCAGCCTGGCATTTCCCATGCCATGGCTCTCTGTCATCACTGTGCCATGTCCTGTGTCCCTCCATTACGTTCCTTCAGTGTGTCCTATGTCCTTACACTGCGTCTCTGTGGCATGTCCCACATTCCCACAGCATGCCCGGTGTCCCTGCATCCCAGCACATGGCTGGCATGGATGCCTGCTCTCTGGGCTGTGTTTGAGAGCTCAGCCCCTCCAGGATTGCCCAGGGTGGCTATAGTGAACCTGTTTGTGTGACATTGAGACTTCATGTCTGCCCTGAGCTGTGGCAGGGCCCTGATGGACCCACTGGGGTCCACAGGGGCAGCAGGCAAGCTGGGCAGATGTGCTGGGAGGGCTTGGGGTTTGTGGAGGGTGGCGGTGACTGCATGGCACATGGCCCTGTTATCAGGCAGCCTTGCTCCCTCCCTGCTGGAGTGAAATGGGGTGGGGAGCAGATGATTACGACCACCCCACGTCCTGCTCTCCCACAGGCCAAGACGGAGGAGCAGATAGCAGCTGAAGAGGCCTGGTACGAGGCTGAGAAGGTGTGGCTGGTGCACAGGGATGGCTTCTCTTTGGGTGAGTCAGGAGCCAGGCCAGTGCCACCAGGTCTTGGGGCGCCCCATCCTTTCTGTGGCACAGTGAGCCCCCCTGTCCTGGCTGTGGTGTCCCTGAGGGACATGGCCCCACTGAGCACCCCATGCCCCTTGCAGGCAGCCAGCTGCGGCTGGAGGAGGGCAGTCCCTTGCCTGAGGGCAAGGTGAAGGTGAAGTTGGACCATGATGGAGCCGTCCTGGAGGCGGAGGAAGATGATGTGGAGAAGGTAGGGCTGCGGGGTGGGGGACAGTGGGGCAGACCCCCATTCCCCACCTGATGCCCTCCACTTATATCTCGCTGCCAGGCGAACCCCCCCTCCTGCGACCGTGTGGAGGACCTCGCCAGCCTCCTCTACCTCAATGAGTCCAGCGTGCTGCACACGCTGCGGCAGCGCTACGGTGGCAACCTCCTGCACACCTATGCTGGCCCCACCATGGTCATCATCAACCCGCTGAGCTCCCCCTCCATGTACTCTGAGAAGGTGACCCTGCTGCTGGGGCAGGGAATGGAGGGAACACGTGGCTGGTAGCCATGCCACCATGCAGAGGGAGCTGGTGGGGGTGGCAAGGTGCTGACCCTCACTCCTTTTTTCCCTCCATCCATGCCAGGTCATGCACATGTTCAAAGGGTGCCGCAGGGAGGACATGTCCCCACACATCTACGCGGTGGCCCAGGCTGCCTACCGCAGCATGCTGATGAGCCGCCAGGACCAGGCCATCGTGCTGCTGGGCACCAGCGGCAGTGGCAAAACCACCAACTGCCAGCACCTTGTCCAGTACCTCGCCACCATTGCTGGCAGCACCGGCAAGGTCTTCTCCGGTGAGTCCCTGTGCCATCTGTGCATGCCCCTGGCTTTGCAGTCACAGCCCACCCGGCAGCGGCCAGGCACGCGGCACACGCTGCGCATTCCTTCTCTCACGCCAGTCCCTTTACCGCGCTCTCAAGGGCTGCTGTGGCGTGGAGCACAGCACAGGAGCAGCAGTGCTTGCTCAGCCAGCGGTGCCAGCTCTGGCCATCTGCTGCACAGCCCCTGCACCCCACCGCCCCGCTTCTCTTCCCACAGTGGAGAAGTGGCAGGCTCTCTACACCATCCTGGAGGCTTTTGGCAATAGCAGCACTGGCATGAATGGCAATGCCACACGCTTCTCCCAGATCATCTCTCTGGACTTCGACCAGGCTGGGCAGGTGGCATCTGCCTCCATACAGGTGAGGGGGCCCGGGGTAGCCTCCCTTAGCACGGGAGCTGGTCCATCCTCACCAGGGTAGCCCCTCTTGGCACGCGAGCTGGTCCATCCTCACCAGGGTAACCCTCCTCAGCATAGAAGCTGGCCAGTCCTCACCAGGGTAGCTCCTCTTGGCATGGGAGCTGGTTCATCCTTGCTGAGATATTTCCTCCCAGCAGCCCAGCTGTACTTACAGCGCTTAGCAGCCAGGCAGCTTGCTCTGATCTTCTCTTCACAACCAGACATGCATGAATCAGATACACTCCCATCCTTGCTGAGTTAGCCCTGATATTGGGGTGTCTTTCTTCCTGAAACAGCCCTGTGTGGTGACAGCAGAGATCTTAAAATTCAAGAGAGCCTCTTTATGCTCCTGTAGTAGCAGACACACCAGGAGAGGAGATGCTCATGGGTTGCTTGGATTATATTTGCGTTCATACAGTGTCCTGCAGTGGATGGCAGACCCTTACATCTCCCTGGGGACTCTGGGCAGGCAGCAAGGAGGAGGCTGTGGTGGGCTGGGGAGGGTGATCTCGGTAGGAGTGGGGCTCTTGTGGATGGTTCCCAATCCTCCACCAGACGCTGCTGCTGGAGAAGCTGCGTGTCGCCAAGCGCCCAGCCAACGAGGCCACCTTCAACATCTTCTACTACCTGCTGGCCTGCTCTGACAGCACCCTGCGGTGAGCTGGGAGGGGCAAGGGCATGGCCCCTGGTGCAGAGAGTCTCCCACACTGGACCAATGTCAGTGTTTATCCCCACAGGACTGAGCTTCATTTCAACCACTTGGCAGAGAACAACGTCTTTGGCATCATGCCTCTCTCCAAGGTTGCTGTTATGGGGCTGAAGGGAGGGCTGCAGTGGGGGGACAGGGTGCCCTGGCCCATTTGGGTGCAGGGGGAGGCATGGCCAGGCTCCCACACTGATGGCTCCTGTTACCCTCTGCAGCCAGAGGAAAAGCAGAAGGCAACCCAGCAGTTCAACAAGCTCCAGGCTGCCATGAAGGTGATGGGCATCTCCAGCGATGAGCAGAAAGCCTTCTGGCTTGTCCTGGGGGCCATTTATCATCTAGGGGCTGCTGGGGCCACTAAAGGTAAGGAGCTGCTGAGGGCTGGCAGGTATTAATGAGCTGATGGCTGCATGGGGACCTGGAGGGACAGTTGGCACCTTGTAAATGGGCACCTCGGTGTGGCCAAACCCTAGGGGTGTGTTTGGAGGAGCTGTGTCAGCTGAGGGATGGTACTCAAACACTTTGGGGCACCTGACTTTGTCCCGTCAGTTGGGGTGATCCCCTTGCCTGGTGGGAATCAAACCCCCTCAGACCTCAGACCTTGGGCTGGGCTCTGCCATCTTGGAGAACTGGGGGGGGCTGGCTGGAGGTGGGGGGTCAGAGGAGGGGAGGGTGTCCCATTCCCAGTGTTACAGCTCTCACCCCAGTCCTTCCTGCAGAGCTGCTGGCAGATGGAGCCCGTAAATGGGGCCATGGGGTGTTCTGCTCTGGATGATGCCATGTGGTGCTAGTTTCGGGGCTGAAATGGGGGCCTGGGATGTTGCTGATGTGCTAGGACCAATCCTGATCCCTGGCTGAATCTTGGCAGCCCCATATTTGCCTGCTACCCATCAGGATCCACCTAGTCAGTCCTCTTAGCACCATTGGTGGCATGGGGCAGGGCTGCCCTGGTACCTAGAGCATGGCACACTTGAAATGGGCACCTGAAACCTGCAGGCATCTGCACCAAGAGAATTTGCAGCCCCAAGGGAGAAAGGATGAGCTGGGGTTGGGGAAGGAGAGAGCAGAGGGGTCTCACGGTGCAGTGGGGTGTAGTGCTGGCCTGAGGGGTGCTAAAGGCACTAGAGGGCAGCAGGGCCCCATTAGAGCCATGATGGTGGGATGGTAACAGAACCTCTTCATAAGGGTCTGCATTTGGGAACCTCTGGATCCTGCTCAAGGTGAGCATCCCAGCTCTATGCTGCTCCTGGAGCCTCCCCTGCATCTTGTGGACATTGGGGATGCTCAAAGCCAGCTCAGCCTCCATCCTCTATTTCCTTAGCCCCTTATACTGGGCTGGATCCAACAGTGGCTCCCCATACTTTGGGGCAGAGCTGAGCTCCCCACCAGTGCTCATAGTGCAGCCAGGGCTCACAGGGGAAGGGGCCCTGTACTGAGTTGCAGCAGCTCACTGCAGTGATGACTGGAAGGAGACTAGGGATGGCACACGTGTGCCTGCCCGTGGCATGTTTTGGCAGGAGGGCATCCCCGTGCCACGTGTCCGCGCTGTGCCGTTGTTTCTAACCCCTGTCTCTGTTCGCATGGTGCATGCTGTCCTTTTGCAATGCAGACGCCGAGGAAGGTAAAGTCTTGTTCTGTGCGTGTGTCTCTGGCTTCCCCCTCCCACGTGCCACTCTCTTCCCACTGTCATGTCCCTGCATGTCACCATTAACCTGCCTCCACCTCCCCTGGCATCCATGTCCTTCTGTCCGACAATCACAGTCTGTCCTGCTGCGTTGTGATGGGGCTGCTCGCTGTGTGTGACCACATCCTGGGGTGGCTTACAGTCCTGCTCTCTTGCAGGCCCCTGGGGTCCCCAGGCAGTAGTGGTGATGGGTGACCCTCACTCCGTGCCCCATGGCCTCACTCTGTGCTCAGCCTTGCAGGGCACAAAGCTATTCACTCCCCATCTCCTCTAATCAGATCCCAAAACATGCTTCCTTGCCCTCCAGCACCGGCTATGTGCTCCTACTGTGACAACATCCTCAGCCTACCCTGGGGGACTCTGAGACTGTCCTAGGTCTAGCTGGAAGCATCCCCTATTTGGGGGATGTCCTGGCTGGCACTGAGCTCCCTTCTCCACTCTCCAGCTGGGAGGAAGCAGTTTGCACGGCACGAGTGGGCTCAGAAAGCTGCATACCTGCTGGGCTGCAGCCTGGAGGAGCTCTCCTCCTCCATCTTCAAACACCAGCCCAAGGGTACCCTGCAGCGATCCACCTCCTTCCGTCAGGGCCCCGATGAGCCTCCCCTGGGTGACAGCAGCACAGGTAGGGTGAGGAATGGTGGGGGCAGTGGGTGGCCCTGGAGGATGCTGGCCTGAGGACATTCAGGGTTGTCTTGATCAGGTCCCAAGCTGACAGCACTGGAGTGCCTGGAGGGCATGGTGGCTGGTTTGTACTCAGAGCTCTTCACCCTCCTCATCTCCCTCCTCAACAGGTATGTGCTGGAGAGTTGGGGAGAAATGGAGCAGGAAGGAGGACCCAGCAGCACCCACACACTCCTCTGTGTCCCTTTGTCCCCACTGCAGGGCGCTGAAGTCGAGCCAGCACTCAGTGTGCTCGGTGACAGTGGTGGACACCCCTGGGGCACAAAACCCCGAGCTGGCAGGGCAGAGCCGAGGGGCCACCTTCGAGGAGCTGTGCCACAACTACACCCAGGAGCGCCTGCAGCTCCTCTTCCACCAGCGCACCTTTGCCCACGAGCTGGAGCGCTACAAGGAGGTAACGGGGATGCCCAGGGCTGCCATTGCCTCCTCCCCTCCTGCTCTCCTCTTTGCACAAGCATCTTCTGTGCTCTCCCCATGATTTCTTACCCTGTGGTCACTCTGGACTAGTCCAGCCAAAGCAGCCCTGACACGGTGCTTGGCACAGGAGAAGTTTCCTCAGAGCTGCCTCAGAGTTTCCTCAGAGCAGTGCCTTTGCTGGCAGCTCCAACCCCAGCCAAATAGCTTTGCCTGCAAATGTGTTTGGCCTGGAGGTGATCAGGTGGCTGTGAGTGGTGGTGGTGGTGCTGCTGCTGTTTCACCTTGACACCAACAGCCCAGGAGGTCCCTTCCATGTGTCCTGGTTCCCCCTTGGCACCCAGCACTGACCTGTGCCATGTTGGTGCAGAGGTGGGACAATGGGAAAGCCCTGCCTCCTGCCTAGACCCCATTGAGACCACCACTCTGACCAACTGCCAGTCCCTGTTGCTTCTCCCCCACCACACAGGCACTAAACTGCACCTCTCACTCCTCCACCAGGAGAACATAGAGCTTGCCTTGGCTGATGCTGAGCCTGGCTCCTCTGCCTCTGTAGCTGCTGTAGACCAGTCCTCGCACCAGGCACTGGTAAGCATCTGCCACACTTTCTTGTGGCAACATCACAGAAGTTTGTAGCATATGAGGTAGTGGCTGGGTGGCTTTCCTGGCCCTTTGACAGGAATTAGTCGGGAAGGAGACAGGCTGCTTTGAAGGCTTGGTCATGAGAGTGCTGCTGTGACCATGTGTGTAGCCTTTATCCCTGGTGCATCCCCAAATGTGGTGTCTCCTGCAACCTCAGTAGCTACCAGTACTGCAAGGAGCCTTTGGATGATCCCCAGAGTGCACTAGTCCCCGAGATGCTCTAGTCCTTGAGGTGGTTTGGTCCCCAAGGTGCATGGGTCCCCAAGGTTCTCCAGTCTCTGGAGTGTTCTGGTCCTCAGGGTGCCTAGGTCCCTAAGGTGCACCAGCCCCTAGGGTACTCTAATCCCTGCTGGAGGAAGCTGCAGAGACCGAGAGGAGCTGCTAGTGCCAGCCCTGTGCTGGGTTCCATCCCATGAGTGCCTGAGCACAGTGTTTTCCATCCCAGTGAGCATCTCGCTGCCCTGAGTATTACGTATGGACTATTTCCCTGCTGGATCTCCATTAAGCAGAGGCCTTCCTGTGTGGTGCTGCTTTGCCTTGCTGTTGACAGTGGCCAAGGCTGCATGCTTCATGGGTGGCCTGGGTCCCCTACATCCTCCCATCCCTGCTCCGGGGGATGCCAGTGTACTGGGCTGGGTGCAAGCACAGTGTCACCCACAGGTCCGGTCACTGGCCCGCACAGATGAGGCACGGGGGCTGCTGTGGCTGCTGGAGGAGGAGGCACTCCAGCCAGGCGGCAATGAGGACACCTTGCTGGAGCGGCTCTTCTCCTACTATGGCCCCCAGGAAGGGGGCAAGAAAGGTCAGGAGTGGGCCTGGCACTGTGGGGCTGTGTGTCAGCAAAGTGCTGGTCCCATGACCATCAATGCTGTGTCTCCCCACAGGACACAACCCACTGCTTCCCAGTGACAAGCCCCGACACTTCCTCCTGGGTCACAGCTCGGGGACTAACTGGGTGGAGTATGATGCCACAGGTTGGCTCAACCATGTCAAGCACAACCCAGCCTCTCAAAATGCCAGTGTCCTGCTGCAGGAGTCACAGAAGTGAGTGGGGTCCCAGGGAGGTGGGAAATGAACACCATTGTGTTCAGGAGAGGTGATTTTTGTGGGGTGACATCCCCTCTGTGCCCTGCAGGAAGGTCATCAGCAGCCTGTTTGCTGGCCGTGGTGGGTCAGCACTGGTGCTGTCAGGCTCCGTGGCAGGGCTGGAGGGGGGCTCCCAGCTGGCCCTGCGCCGGGCCACCAGTATGCGCAAGACCTTCACCACCGGTGTGGCTGCTGTCAAGAAGAAATCCCTCTGCATCCAAATCAAGCTGCAAGTGGTGAGTGAGGGAGCACTAAGGGGGCTCCCCAGGTCCAGTTGGGGCACCACTGCGTGTCACCGCTCACCCCACTCTGCCGTGCCTGCAGGATGCCCTCATTGACAGCATCAAGAAGTCCAAGCTCCACTTTGTGCACTGCTTCCTGCCCAAGGCGACAGGGGCCAGCGGGGAGCCCCGGGCTCTGCCGTGCCGACGGGTGAGCGGCAGCGAGCTGGAGCTGCCGGTGGCAGAGCACTGTGAGGCTGGGCTCATGCAGCTGGACGTACCCCTCCTGCGTGCCCAGCTCCGTGGCTCCCACCTGCTTGATGCCCTCCGCATGTACCGCCAAGGTGAGCTGTGCTACCAGCAGCCCTGGCACACAGGATGGGGGAATGCCAGGGCTGTGATGTGCATCCTACTGCAGGGATGGATCCCATGGGGGTCCTGACTGCGTCTCCTCCCTGGGGAGCTAAAGGCCCCTTGGGGAATCCCTTCAGCATGTGCCCCTGCTCCAAGCTCCATGGCTGCCAGCCATCCCCCAGGATGATCCTGTCCCCAACCCCCTCCTTCACGGAGCCCTTATCTGCACTGGGGACAGGCATGGCCTTAATTGGGTGTCTCGGCTGGTGCCGCTGGCTCCTGGCAGCTTTCCTGCTGGCAGCCAGCCCCTGTCCTGCTGGGGTGAGGGACTCTGGGTTGTGCTCAGCAATACATATATCGATACAAACGGCCAGCCGCCCAGCCAAGGTTTTATTGCCTGGAGACCAGACCCTTGCTGCCGTGATCGGAAATCGATGCCGTCAGCACACCTCCTGGATCGATGGCCGTGGCCAGCCGGCTGTGCCGGGGTCAGTGTCCCCATCAATGCCCTATCGTTAACTAAGATGTGGAGGCTCAGCACTGTGAGCCTGATGCAGAAGTTGGCTGTGACTCAGAGTGGAGCCGGAGCAGGGCTTGTTTGCTTGCACGGGTGAAACACGTGTCTGGGTGCTTCCCCTGAGGCAGGATCTGGCCACTTTCTCCCCAGATCCCAGCCAAAATTGCTGGAGTACATGGCCAAGGAAAACCTCCCAGGGAGGATCAGGGCACTCTGGCCGTAACTGGCCCCATGGGGAGCTTGTGCCACATGGGATGACTCCCTCAGCTCTCCCAAAAGATAGGCCCCAGCAAGTCAGGGCACATGGCAATGTCCCCAGCCATCCTCTGGACATCCTGGCTGTCCCCATAGCCCTGCTCTCACTTGCTCCCCCCAGGGTACCCTGACCACATGGTGTTTGCTGAGTTCAGGCGACGCTTTGACGTCTTGGCACCGCACCTGACCAAGAAGCACGGGCGCAACTACATTGTGGTGGATGAGAAGCGGGTACATGCCCCATGCTGGGGCCAGCACCATATTCCAGGGTGGTCCCCAGCACCCCGAGTGTCCCATCAGCTAAGCCAGGTGCTGACACCTCTCCCTCCCTGCAGGCAGTGGAGGAGCTCCTGGAGTCACTGGACCTGGAGAAAAGCAGCTACCACATGGGCTTGAGCCGGGTACGATGCCTGATACTGGCTGTGGGTGCCAGCAGCAACGCGGGCACAAGGGCTGCACTGTTTGCTTCCACCTACAACATTCCTCTCATGCCTGGGGATTAAAACCCCCATGTTGGGACAGGACCAGTGGCTACAGAAGGAGACAGCCGTGTCCCCACTGGCCGGTGCAGCAGGACGGTGGCTAGATGGATGCCAGCACCCCACATCTCACCCCACTCCCCTCCCACAGGTGTTTTTCCGGGCCGGGTCACTGGCCAAGCTGGAGGAGCAGCGGGATGCCCAGACCAGCAGGAACATCACCCTTTTCCAGGCAGTGTGCAGGGGCTTCCTGGCACGGCAGCAGTTCAAGAAAAGGAAGGTTCGTCCCAGCAGCCCTCCCTTCCCGGCTCTGCAGAACAATTTCGCCTAAAATGGGCAGCACAGCCTTTCTGCAGCCGCCTGGGCCAGCACCACCTCCTCCTCCTCCTCCCCCTCAGGCCCGCCCAGCTGTGGGGAGCCGTGGGGGGCCAGGGGGAACCTGGGGGCCAGGGAGAACTTGCAGGGAGGGTGCTGTGCATCACCACAGTGAGATGAAACAATGTCTCAGCTCCTACGTCAAGTGTTAAAGAGGGTGTAAAATAGGCATGTCAGCACCACCTCGTCTTCCGCAAGATTAGCGTTTGGAGGGGCTGAAGGGAATCAAACAGCAGATAAGCCAGGTGCAGTTAGCCCAAATACTAATGAAGTGGGAGCGTGCTGGGGTCCTGAGTGTCCACTCACCCCACTTTTCCCCACCGGTGGTACCCTACGCTGACACTGTCCCCTGTGCTGACACTGTGCCCTGCACAGATCCAGGATTTGGCCATCCGCTGCGTGCAGAAGAACATCAAGAAGAACAAGAAGGTGAAGGACTGGCCCTGGTGGAAGCTCTTCACTATTGTGCGACCCCTCATCGAGGTGCAGCTCACCGAGGACCAGATCCGTGGCAAAGACGTGAGTACCTCTGTGCTGGGGCATGCTGCATGGGGCAGGGTGGGCTTGGGGGTTTGTTGACCTGGGACAGTGTCCTGCAGTGAGGTGAGATGCAGGATCCTGCAGTGGGGTGGGATTCAGGATTCTGCAGCAGGGTGGGATTCAGGATTCTGCAGCAGGATGGGATGCAGGATCCTGTGGTGAGATCCTGCAGTGGGATGCAGGAGCCCAGAGTGGGTGGGACATAGGAACCCAGGGAAGGATGAGATGCAAGACCACGGCTGCCTGTGCCCCATCGGCGCCAGGCTCAAATTGCTCCCTAATTTGCGAATCAGCATGTCATTAGCATTCCGAGAGCCGGCTGTTGCGTGAGCCCAATTACAAGGCGTGGAGAATGGAAATGAAACCGTGTGCCGAGAGGCATGTGCGGGGGCTCCGTGCCGTGCTGGCAACCAGACACTCGTGCCCCCACCGAGCCTGCCCGGCACGGAGCCTCTGCCTGGCTCAGCTTTCACCCCAACCTGCTGAGGTCGGGCACCTGGGGTGGGGACATCTGGGCTTCGTCCTCCCCCCACCCCCAGCTTGGGCTGGGACCAGAGGAGGGGAGAGAAAGATGTGCTTGAAGCTGGCAGGCAGGCTGGCAAACATCCTCAGTGCTGGCTGGTGGTCCCTGGGCATCCTGGTGGGCCCCCTCCCTCCTCACCTGGTCTGGGTGAACTCAAAGTTTGGCAAGCTGCCGATGGGTTAGGTTTGCTCCCACCCTCTCTCCTGGGGAGTGCAGGGACCCCTCTCTGTCTTTGCCAGGACTGCCTGGCGTTTCGACACCATTTATGGGGCTGGAGTCAGCACGGCAGCAGAGAGGGTTGGGGAAAGTCCCTGCTCAGCCTTTGGCAGAGGAGTGCAGCCCTTGCGTTGGGGAGCCCCTACCCTGCCCACCCAGCCCTGGGGGGGTGCTGGGGGGTGCAGTGACCTGCCGGGCTCCTGCCTGCCAACCTCTTTCACTTGCGCCTGCCCCCTCTCTCACCGCCTGCTTTGTTGCAGGAAGAGATCCAGCAGCTGAAGAGCAAACTCGAGAAGGTGGAGAAGGAGCGTAACGAGCTTCGGCTCAACAGTGATCGCCTGGAGAGCAGGGTAGGCACCAGAACAGGAACTGAGTGCCATCCTGGCCTGCTCAGCACCTGCCCCATGATCCCCTTTCGCTCCAGATCACAGAACTGACATCGGAGCTGACGGACGAGCGAAACACCGGCGAGTCAGCCTCCCAGCTGCTAGACACTGAGACAGCCGAGAGGCTGCGGGCTGAGAAGGAGATGAAGGACCTGCAGGTACATGCACCTCTCCTTGAACTCGCAGCATGTTCTGGCTCACTCCCTGGCATTCACCATGGCCTTGTCCCCTTCCAGGCCAAGTATGATGCTCTGAAGAAGCAGATGGAGTCAATGGAAATGGAGGTGATGGAGGCACGGCTCATCCGAGCAGCCGAGCTCAATGGGGAGCTCGATGATGATGATTCAGGTACTGTCCTGCCTCTAGTGCTTGCCACTGGCACACCCTGAGTGCTACCTGGTCACAGCACTGTGTCCCGCTCCCCACGGTGGCCGTGGGCCACCCCACGCAGCCCCTCAGTGACCCCATTTCCCCACACAGGAGGCGAATGGCGGTTGAAATACGAGCGGGCGGTGCGGGAAATCGACTTCACCAAGAAGCGACTGCAGCAGGAGCTGGAGGACAAGCTGGAGGTGGAGCAGCAGGGCAAGAGGCAGCTGGAGAGGAAGGTGAGTGGGGCTCAGCCCCAGCGACCCCCTAGTCCTCTTAGCATGGGGATGGACAGCCACTGCATGTTTCGAACTGGAGGAGTGTGTGGCCAGGGCAAAAGGGACATGGTGGTTTCCCGGAGCCTTCACTGTCCTGCCTGCTCCTGCCCACAGCTGACAGACCTTCAGGCAGACAGTGAGGAGAGCCAGCGGGCGCTGCAGCAGCTGAAGAAGAAGTGCCAGCGCCTGGCTGCAGAGCTACAGGACACCAAGCTGCACCTTGAGGGCCAGCAAGGACGCAACCATGACTTAGAGAAGAAGCAACGGAGGTGAGAAACTGGTGGAGGGGACAGAGAGGAGAATGGCATCCTCGCTGCAGGGGGAACGGCATCCTCACTGCACAGCAAGCCTTCTTGCTAAATGGCATTACCATTTTAGCAGGATTTTGGGCACTTCACCAGCTCCCACTTGGCTGAAGCATCTCCAGCGGGATGGGTTTGCCCTGGTTGCATGTGTTCATTACACAGAGGGACCTCAATGCCCTTTCGGGGGGTCCAGAGCTGAGTGGTGTCTTTGCGTGGGTCTGTGCCCCATGGTGGAGCCTGCTTGCACCCCATGGCTCTGCTCTTCACTCACTCTCCTCCCGTCCCCTCTCCCAGCCCCAAAGTTTACTAACGTTATTAAGCAGCAGGGACGCTTTCATCTCATTATGGTAATGATCGCACACACAAATACAGCGAGAGAATCCAATCTAATTAATTTCAATTTCAGCGGATTGGAGCCTGTGCTAATGCAGCTGTTTATTACCCAGCGCGAGGAAAAATGGGGATTAGCTGCCGAGGTGTTTAATGCGGGTCACAAACTCAAGCGCAGAGTTGTTTTTCAAGCCCCAGAGGCAATGATTTAAGAGCAAACCCAGCTGATCCCATCCCAGGGGCATTGGGAGAGGCTGCCCTGGTGCTGCCTGGCTCCAGGCTGTGCTGAGCACTCTTCATCTAGGGACTTGTGTCCCCAGTGAAGATGGGATTGGTGCTATCTCACACAGGACTGTGGCACTGGGCTGCAGCTGAGGGAGATGATGTCCTGCAGCCTTGCTGTGTCCTGCAGCCCCCCATGTCCTGCATGGAGGATGCAGTGTCCCTTCCTGTGTCCGTGTAGCCAAGCCCCCACCATTAGCAGCCGTGCCCTGTGCTGGCCCGGCAAGGTGGCTGCTGGGGCTGCTGGGGTTTGTGCTGCAGCCACTGAGTGAGGGCACCAGGAGGACTTTCTCCAAGTGGTTCCATGCCACTGTGCTGGCAATTAAAGGCCCATCAACAGCACGTTTCAAATGAGCGCTGGGTGGCACACTGACCTTCCTGGTGCCTACTGCCATGGGATGGGGATGCTCAGTGCATTGACGGTGGCACGGGGCTGGGGTCCCATCCCTGGTGCCCATCACGGGATGTACAGTCCCCATCCCACTCTCCCCATGCAGGTTCGACAGCGAGCTCTCGCAGGCGCATGAGGAGGCACAGCGGGAGAGGCTGCAGCGGGAGAAGCTGAGCCGTGAGAAGGATGTGCTTGTGGCTGAGGTCTTTGGCCTCAAACAGCTGCTGGAGGTGAGCAGCCCCTGGTCCTCAACCTAGTTCCCCCAACTGATGAGTGCCCTAGACTCATGGTGACCCACTCTCTTGGCAGGACAAAGACTCAGACATAGCGGGGCTGACGCAGAAGGTAGAGACGCTGGAGGTCGAGCTGCAGGATATCTCCTCCCAGGAGACAAAGGATGAAGCCTCTCTGGCCAAGGTGAAGAAGCAGCTGAGAGACCTGGAGGCAAAGGTCAAAGACCAGGAGGAGGAACTGGATGAGCAGGCTGGGACCATCCAGATGCTGGAGCAGGTACAGTGGGGAGGAGTGAGGTTTCTGGGCGGGGTGGTTTCATGCAGGGTTGTTATTACCTGGGCTGGGCTTGCCCAGGAAGAGGAGGTGGTGGCCCTCAGCCCAGCATTGGGCTAGGCATCCTGGTTGCCGACACGGCTCCTGGCTCTCCATGCCATGGCCCGGCAGGTCACTGTGGGGCAGACAGCCCAGCCAGCCTTGGACCGGGGGCTTCTGTGGGTGAGTGGCACCCAGGGATCAACATGGAGGGTCCCCATGTCCCCTTTGTTCTGACCACATCCTCCCCATTGACAGGCCAAGCTGCGACTGGAGATGGAGATGGAGCGGCTGCGGCAGACCCACGCCAAGGAGGTGGAGAGCCGCGATGAGGAGGTGGAGGAGATTCGGCAGTCATGTCAGAAGAAGGTAGGGCTCAGCTGTGGCCACTCTCCCGAGAGGGAACGAGGATGCATCCCTGTGCCTCGACCAGGTGCCTGGAGCTGCCATCTGGGCACTGTCATGCAGCACTCAGCTCCCACGCGGCCACAGGCCTGCTCCACTCGCCTGGCAGGTCCGACCAGTCCCTTCACTGCCCTGGCCGGTGTATGCTGGGCTTTGCATCTCCAGTTGCGCAAACACCTGGCTGGTGGGGTCACTCAGTGTCCTCAGTATGGGGGGGCACACAAAGAGAGGGTCCCGGCCCCTTCTCACTGCCCTGACCGGGTTGCCCATGCTGTCCCCCAGCTGAAGCAGATGGAGGTGCAGCTGGAGGAAGAGTATGAGGACAAGCAGAAGGTGCTGAGAGAGAAACGGGAGCTAGAGAGCAAGTTGTCTGCTGTCAGTGAGCAGGTAGGTTGAGGGGTAGCCAGACAGCATTGAGGAACCCAAGATGGCCTTGGAGGGGTGGGTGCCCCACTGGCATGGTGCCCTGGCATGGTCCCCCCTCCTGCAGGCCAACCAGCGGGACTTTGAGACTGAGAAACGCCTGCGTCGGGACCTGAAGAGGACAAAGGCGCTGCTGGCTGATGCGCAGATCATGCTGGACCACCTGAAGAACAATGCACCCAGCAAGAGGGAGATCGCCCAGCTCAAGAACCAGGTGTACATCCAGACACACACCCCAAAAACCACAGCCCTCAAAGGGACATGGGGTCTCCCAGTCCCCTGGCTGGGTACTGAGCTGTGTCTCTGCAGCTAGAGGAGTCGGAGTTCACCTGCGCAGCTGCCGTCAAGGCCCGCAAGTCGATGGAGGTGGAGATTGAAGACCTCCACCTGCAGATTGATGACCTCACCAAGGCCAAGGCAGCAGTAAGTAGTTTCGAGGTGCAATGCACCATGATGGGGCCATGTTGGCAGGGTGACTCCACACTGTTTGGGGTGGTTTTGGGGGGGGTGTGCCCCACTTCCTATGGACAGTGGGGGACCCAGGTGGCTCCCCCAGCTGGAGGAGCAGCTGAGCCGGCTGCAGCGGGAGAAGAACGAGGTGCAGAGTCGCCTGGAGGAGGACCAGGAGGACATGAATGAGCTGATGAAGAAGCACAAGGCAGCTGTGGCCCAGGTGAGGGGGAACAGCAGCCACGACACTCCTGCTCCCTCATTACACCCCTCTCAGAGTCAGTGCAGTGGGGTCCCCGCTGACAGCCTCAGCATGTCTTGCAGGCATCCCGGGACTTGGCACAGATGAATGACCTCCAGGCACAGCTGGAGGAGGTCAGCAAGGAGAAGCAGGAGCTCCAGGAGAAGGTGTGGAGCACTGACATCAGACACGTACATGCACTCCCAAGTGGAGACAGGGGAATAGAGGGGCACCCAGAGATCCCGGCTGATGCTACAGGGATGGGGGGGGTTACCCTGAGGTATGCAGAGCAGTCCCATGGGGAGCTCTCCATTGGGACAGGAGCAGCATGGCTGGCAGCTCTGCTCCAGGACCGGGGAGGTTATGGTCGAGGCTGAGGCTGTGCCCTCCCCATAGCTGCAAGGCCTGCAGAGCCAGCTGGAGTTCCTGGAGCAATCCATGGTGGACAAGTCACTGGTGAGCCGGCAAGAGGCCAAGATACGTGAGTTGGAGACCAGGCTGGAGTTTGAGCGGACGCAAGTCAAGCGCCTGGAGGTAGGTGTTGGGCTCTCCTTCCACTCCATCTGGGACGGGGATGCAGTGGCACCACAATGCAAAACTGCCCAGGGGATCCACCGAGTGCATCCCCAAGATCCCCTCCTCAGGACCTCCCACGCTGCAGCCCTCCCCTGCCAGCAGCCTGCAAGGAAAGTCCAGTCCCTGCAAGGAAAGCTCCCTGCAAGCTCCGATAACAGTAATCCACCACCCGGCTTGGCAAAGTGCTGCTCTTTCCCTGCATTGACTTAGGGAAATTATAGACTCTCCCAGCCCCGCTAAATGCAGCCTGCTTTATATTCTGCCTTTGCAGCTCTGCCGGGGAACAGAGCAGCTTAGCTCTCCTCTTAATATTTTCCGAGCTGTTATTTCCCTTCCCCACTCTCTCTGCCGGGACCATAAATATGCAGTGGCTGGCTCAGCGGCTGGGGGAGAATGGGAGCTATTTTTTCCCTACGTTACACACTGTAATTACTTCACACACAGTTAAATCTATTTTTCCGATTCGACAAAGCCCCTGCGGTTGTTCTGCCCCTTCTCTGGCCCTGGGGGGGGTGTTTTCCTCTCAATCTCCTGGTGTAAATTCACAGGGTTGGGATGGGATCTGACCTCATTTGAGCCCTTGGTGGGTGTTGCTGTGGGATGAGGGGTCCATGGGGGTATCTGGGGTGACCCCATGCCCACTAATCCCCAGAGCCTGGCCACACGGCTGAAGGAGAACATGGAGAAGTTAACGGAGGAGCGGGATCAGCGCACGGCTGCTGAGAACCGGGAGAAGGAGCAGAACAAGCGGCTGCAGCGACAGCTCCGCGACGTCAAGGAGGAGATGGGAGAGCTGGCCAAGAAGGAGGCAGAGGCCAGCCGCAAGAAGCATGAGCTGGTGAGGCACTCACGACATGAGGCCAGGCAGGGTGACTGGGGGCATTTTCCCCTGTGTACCCAGTTCACTCTGCTCCCTCCCCACAGGAGATGGACCTGGAGAGCCTGGAAGCTGCCAACCAAAGCCTGCAGTCAGACCTGAAGCTGGCCTTCAAGCGCATCGGGGACCTGCAGGCAGCCATCGAGGATGAGATGGAGAGTGATAGCAATGAGGACCTCATCAACAGGTGAGAGCACCTGGGCCTGGCTCCCACGTGAGGCACATCACCAGGGTCACTGCTTCTCCTCACCATTTCTGAAATGCCATGAGGAACCCTCAGCTCTGCCTGGCCCTGGCAGGATGCTGTCTGTCCATACATCCATCCATGCATTGTGCACACATCCATCTGTCCATGCACCCGTGCATCCGCCCATCCATGCGTTGTGCACCTGTGCACATGTGCATCAGTCCATGAATCTGTGCATCCATCCCTCCCTCTGCCCACAGTGCCCATGCAGCTTCACCTGTTTGTGGAGGTACCTGAAATGCAGCCAGGGCCATGCTGGTTGGTTGGCAATAGCTTGGGGAGTCCCAGGAGCAAGGGCAGCACAAGCTGGCTAGAGGTCTGGGATGCTGGGATCCAGTCCAGCCTAGAACACTGGGATCCAGCCCAGGATAGAATCATAGAATCATTTTGGTTGGAAGAGAGCTTTAAGAACATCAAGTCCAAATGTTAACCAGCACTGCAGGTCACCACACAGCCATATCCCTCAGCACCATATCTACACATCTTTGAAATCCTTCCAGGGATGGTGATTCTACTACTTCCCTGGGCAGCCTGTGCCAGGGCTTGATGACCCTTTCAGTGAAGAATTTTTTCCTAATGTCCAACCTGACCCTCTCTCCTGGCACAACTTGAGGCCATTTTCTCTTGTCCTATCACTTGTCCCTTGGAAGAAGGGACTAACCCTGACCTCATTCCAACCTCCTTTCTGGGAGTTATAGAAAGCGAGAAGGTCTCCCATGAGCCTCCTTTTATGCAGGCTTAACAACCCCAGTTCCCTCAGCTGCTCCTCAGAAAACTTGTGCTCCAGATCCTTCACCAGCTTTGTTGCCCTTCCTTTTGTACACTCCAGCACCAAACCCAGGATGCTGGAATCCAGCCTGGTGCAGCCCCATGCCAGGGGTGCAGGACAGCCCCACCTCCCTTCCCTGGCCTTTCCCCACTGTTTAATTTTATCCCATTTGTTCCCCACCCACTGGGTCCTTTTTTTTTTTCCCTCTTCCTTTCATTTGATTTGTTTCTGTTGTGTTTCTCCCTCCTCCAACCTCCCCCAATCCCTCCCAGTTTACAGGACATGGTGACAAAGTATCAGAAAAGAAAGAGTAAACTGTGAGGAGCTTCTCATTCCTACCTCCCCTCCCCTAACCTTCATCTCACCCCCTCGGGCCGGGGCCCCGCATGTCACTGGCTCACCTCTGCATGCCCTAACAGCATCCAGAGCACGGCACAGCACGCACATAACTGCATCCCACGCAGAGGGACAAGGGATGAGCCCCTGGGCTGGGACAGGGGGTGATGCTCTGCAGTGGCTGACGCTGAACACATCAGCATGGAGCGGTGATGGAATCCCGCTGCCACACACAATTAATATCCTCACCACAGTTGCTCCCCTGCGACCAGGGTCCAGCTTAACTAATGGCACGCGTGCCCAGACATAAATTGCAGTGGATGTGGAGTTTAATTCTGATGGTTATAAAACCTTAGCTGCACCCCAAGTTTGTTTACAGGGCTCGTTGGGGATTTTTTGGTTGTCGTTCTGTGGTTTTTTGTTGTTCTGTTTGTTGTTTTTTTTCCCCCAAGCTGAGCGTTGCCTGGATGTATTGCAGGGGAGGGAGCTGCACGTGATGGAGTGCACCTTGTTGCTTTGAATTTAACGAGGAGGATTCATACACAGGGTCTATCCCAACCCATCCTCCGTGCTGTCTGCTGCCGTCCCCAGGCAGGGAATAAACCCAAAGCCAGGCGGATAAAATGGCCATTTAAGATAATATGATCTATCCCTTCCCTGGCAGCAGCTCAGTTGGAGCCCTTGCCTCTCTCTGGCCAGCAGCAGGGTGAGGAGAGGGGGCCGTGCCACTTCGATTTCCTTATAGATCCCGCCGGTACTGCCATAACCCTAATGAAAGCAGTAAGCAGTTAGGTATTAAGGGAGATTTATGCAGGGATGCTTTTAACGTGGAGGAATGGATTTTGCAATGCATACGGCACCTTCTTTCTAAAAGCAATCAATATGGCTACGAACAGCCATTATAAATTAGATGGTTTAAGCCAGATAGGGCTTTTTTTACACCGGGACGTAAATCAGGGGCTCTCTGGCACGGCAGGGCTGTAAATCTGCCCACGTTGCTCCTACGCCCGCCTTGCCGAAGTCGTTGCTGTTCTGCCTGCTAAACTCCTGTTTACCCAGGGCCATCAACATCCTTCTTCCTCACTGTAATTTTGCACTCGATGCTGGCCTGTAAAATGAACGCTCCTCTTTCCTTCCCACCTCTGGAGCTGGAAATCTCCTGTGTTTCTGGAGCCTGCTGCTCAAATGTGAGCTGTCTTTCCAGCCCCAGAGCTGTGCAGTAGCAGGAGGGGAGGTTGGGCAGAGGGTTCAGGAGTCCCTTGGCCAGGCAGGAGGATGGTTTGGGGGTTTGGAGGGTGTGTGGCACAAGTGTGCTTTAGAGAGCCCCTAACAAGCAAATTGAGCTGGGTACTTGCAGGTTGCACCCTGGGAAATGAAGCAGGACCCATGGCAGGGTATACAGACAATGGGTGTTGGGGGTTCAGTGCCTCCCAGTGCAGTTCTGCCTCCCCAGCACCCAAAATCTCACTGCCCCATGCTCACCTCTTGATTTCTCCTGCTCCAACCCACTCCTCTGGCAGCGATGGTGACTCAGACGTGGACTCAGAGCTGGAGGAGCGCGTGGATGGGGTGAAGTCCTGGCTCTCCAAGAACAAAGGCTCCTCCAAAGCACTCTCAGATGATGGCAGTCTGAAGGGTAGCAGGTGGGTGCAGGGCTGGCTGGCAGAGGACAGAGTGAGCTGTGCCACGGGATACCCAGGATGTGGGGTGGGCACCTATGAGATTTGGCACTCTGGGTGCCCTAATTCTGCCTGGTGCTTGCATGGCCAGCAAGCAGCCAGGGAAGGGTTAATGCTGGCGAGTGGCTTGGTCTCCATGGAGGACACCTCTCCCTGCTGAAGGGGACCTCTCTGGTTCCCCTCCTCAGAATCCCACCTGCTGCAGCACCAAGACCCCTGGGCATCTGCAGCCCCCAGCCCATCTGCCCTCCCAGGGTTCATGGTGATGGGCTAGCCCTGTGCTCTGGGACTGGATTCCCCTCCACCCTCCCCTCATCTGCAGCCCCACCACATCCCTCCCCACACATCTCAGCAAACACAGGTTGCCCACAGAGCCCCTGGTGGAGGTGGGGGACATGCCCAGCTACTCCGAAGGAGCAGGACCAGCATGGGCTGGGGCACACATCCCCACAAAAAGCACTCAACTGCTGAGTGTAGATTGCTTTTATCCAAACCCAATTTCTTAGCAGGGCTCTGGGAGTCCCAGGGGGCTCCCCCCCACCTCTGCTGAACAGGGGGGAAAGATCTGAGCTGGTTTGTTCTTAATTGGTATAATTTATTCAGCAGTGCAGATGTAAAACATTTTGTTATTGGAGATAATTCCACCTTTTCTGAAGTCAGGAATCAAACGCAGCAGCTCTAGGTAGCCAACAATGAAATAAATTGAACGCAACACTTTAAAGGGGAATCAAAGTGCCAGGCTAGAACAATTCCCCTATTTACATGATATTTTTCCACAATGCTGTTTCCTGCTGACGCAAATTACCGAGGCTACCTCACTGCTGCCTCTTGCCCGCTCATCTTCCTCTCTCTCTTGTCTCCCCTGTGGGTGCACGGGGCCATGGTGCCACCGGCACAGGTCAGCCCCACCGGATGGTCCCGAAGGTGAGGAGAGACCAGTGTCGGTGTTGAGCTGCCTCAGCTATAGGAAGCGGCCAGGCCTCAAGGACTCCATAGGTGGTCGTGGGGACGAGCAGACGCTCTTCAGCACGCTCAGCGAGCGACCACCTTCCCCTGAGCGAGCTGCCCGCAGGGTGGCCCAGGGTGGCGAGGCCGAGGACCGGGCAGCTGTCATCGCCCATGCCTTTGCCGATGCCAGCAGCCGGGCTCAGCAAGGGCTAGGCAAACGTTGGTCCCTCTCAGCCACTGATGTTGAAAAAGCTTCCATTGCCTCTGCCCCAGTGAGCCGGGCCTCCTCCGCCTCCTGGCGTGGGATGGAGGATGGGGACGAAGGGGATGAGGGTTACTCAGTGCTGAGCTTCGCCCTCTCTAGCCCTGGCAGCTTGCGGAGCCGACGTGGGGGACCAGAGGGTCGCCCTGAGTCACGGCTATCCCTGGCCCGCAGCCGCTTGGATGATGCCAATGAGGGGTCCCGCGGGCAGCCCCCCCTGGCACGCAGCTTCTCTGTACCCCCCCGGCCCCACAGTATCACCTCTGAGGAGGGGAGTCCCAGGGACGCCCAACCTGTGCGGCACCGCTCCTACCTTGACCCTGACCTGGAAGCTGCCATCCAGGAGGTGCTAAGCTACCGCCCAACACGGGCCAGGGGCTGCTCCAGCCCCGAGGCTGACTCTGGGGACGATGGCCGGAGCGTGCGGAGCGCGGCCCTCCTGGGTGCTGCCGACCGTCCCTCTGGCAGCATCCGTCGCTCCGCATCCGCCCTTGACTTCTCCCGGCGCACCAGCCGGCACCACAGCAGCTCAGGCTCCTCTGAAGAAGAGGAGGAGAGGAAGAAGAAGAGTGCCAAGAAGCATGCCAAGAAGGCTAAGAAGAAATCCAAAAAGAAAAAGAAGCAGCAACAGTCATCATCTGACTCTGGTTCCTCCTCCGATTCCTCCTCTGATTCCTCCACTGGCTCCACCAGCTCCTACCGGAGCACCTCTAGCATCAAGAAGGGCCCAAAGGTGGTGGGTGGTGAGGAGCCAGGACGTCCTGGTCGGGGCAAGAAGGATGAGAAGAAGCGGAAGAAGCAGGTCGACAGCCTGATGATGAAGTACTTGTATCGTCCCGAAAGTGACTGAGGCAGGAGGTGGGAGTGGTGTGTGCTGTGCAGCATGAACCTCCTCGTGTGCCACTAACCACTCTCCCTAACCCTTACTCAGCACATGGAGCCTACCTCCACTGGGCACCCCAGGATGGGGCACCCCACTACGCCCACAGCAGCCCTGCTTTTGGGGTGCTATAGGGCATGGAGAGCATCCTTGGCATGGCCACAGAAGAGCCCACAGCTGCCCATGCTGCCAGGACACAGCATATTTGGGATTAGCAGCTGTGGGACACTGGGAAGCTCTAATCCCTTCCTAACTTCCAGGATGCAGCAGAATTTATTTCTTCAGGAAATTTAAGGGCTCGCCAGGTGGCAAATCATCCCCACTCATCTCGAGGGGTTTGCCACCCTGGGGATGGCAGCACGGCCAGAAGGTGTTGGGGAGGAGTGGGATGGGTACTAACATGCACCCACTGCAGTGTGTGAGCGTGGGGTGGGCAGTGGGGGCTCAGAGGTGTTTCTCAGGGCTGCCACATCCCTGCTGCCCTGTGCTGTGTAGGTGCCTGTGATGGGGAGTCAGTGTGAATGGGGGTTTGGGGCTCTGCACCTTGCTTTGAGGGCAGAGGAGAGCATGTGCAGCAATTTCAGAGCAGGTTTGATCCTTTCCGAAGGCTTGAACAGGAGAAGGGCTGGAGGAAAGGGAAAAAAGCCTTTTGGAAACATGGTCCCAGTCAGGCTACCTGCTGCCTGGCCAGGGCCAGGGAGAGCACTGCAGGGTGGTAGGGTGAGGAGAAACACCCCTAGCACCAACCCATGGGATCTGGTGCAATTGGGACCCTCAAGCAGTGATTGCCACGACCCTTGGGGCTTGCACCCATGGCCACATGCCTTTTTCGGGGTGCTGAGTGCCATGGGGGATAGCAGTCACCAGGCAGGCTTGGCTTGGCCCCAAGACAGAGCAGGAGCTTGGTTTAACCTGGTGAGTGGTCAGTCGCAAGGACCATGGCCCAAATACCTTGGAAATAATAAAAAAGTGGTGATGGAGGCTCCAGCTGGCTGCCAGCATGTGCCAGCTGACCGTGGCACCTGATGTAGCCATGGTGGGGGCATAGGGCCTTACTTTGACCCTCAATAACCCTGCTTTCTCCTGCACAGCCCCCCAAGCTCCCGGCACCGCTTTGCCTACGACCATTGGGACGAGGAGCAGGACACAGGGGACAGCACACGCCGCTCCTCCCGCAGCTCCCCCAGCGCCAGCGAGACAGAGAGCCGACACGCCGAGACCCCTGCCTAGCCTCCCACCACCATTTCCTGTCACCCCAGAAACACTTCAGCTCCATGGAGCCACCCAGGGCAGCTGGTATTTCTTCTGCACAGGATGGAGGGGACACACACAGCCATCCCCCCCAGCTCTGACCATGGTTATGGGGAGCAGCCCGGCCGGCTCGCTGGCTGCAGTCCCCCACCCTCCCATCTCCTGTCTGTCCTCAGTGGCAGAGCCAGCACCTCCAGCACCCTGGATTTATTCCTCAGTGCCTGCTGGCTCCTTATTTTATAACTTAAAGTCCCCCTTCCCCAGCACCCTGCCATCCTCTTAAGACCCTTTTAGTTGAGCCAAAGACATCTCTCGCTGGACGGGCCCTGGGGATCAGCCACCCCACAGCCAGGAAGGGGACATGGAGATGGGGTCCTACACATCCACCCTGGGTTCTTGTCACCCCCCTTCTCTGGCCCCCTCACCCCTACCTGGTTGTTTTGCACTAGCCCAGCTGTGCGTCCCCTCCCCCTTACCTCCTTTACTTTCAGTATGAAAATAAATGTCATTTCTGGCTGGTGACACTGGCTGCTGCCTGCTCCACTTGCTGGGTGGGGGTCACCCCCTTTGGGGAGGGGGTTGCATGGTGATGGGGTCTGGCAGGACTGATCCAGCCCCAGTGAGGATGTGAGGCTGCATGGAGGAGCTAATCCTGGCCCCTTCCCCAAGCCCACTGCACCCAGGGGTGATGGGGAGGGAAGAGGCAACCTTTGTGGGTGCTGGCACTGAATCATTTATCAATCTTCATAAATATGCAGATGAGCAGCAGGGATAGGTGTCCTCTGCCTGCCAGTGTTAATTATTTAATGCAGAGAAGATGAGGATGTTCATTGCTGACTGCCTTCATGGCACACGGCCCAGCCTCGGCTCTGGCACCCACCAGCCCAGGCCAGGCACTGCCCCCAGTCCCAGGAACCTCCAGGGACCATGGCAATCCAGGTCATTTGATCCCTTTCCCCACCATCCCTTGGAAACAAATGGGCCAAGCTCAGTGCTTGCTGCCATAAAGCCACGCTGCGCTAATGCGCTTTCATTAAGTGGGAGCGATCTAATGATAATAAAATGGCACATTTAACATTAAAACATTTAACTTGACTCCTAAGCGAGTGTGTCTCTTGCACCGTTCCAGCTCCATCTTCATGAGGCTGACAAAGCTCCTTAATTTGTTTCCAGGGAGCAAGTGCTCGGCAGAGACTTCTTGGCACCATACAGCATGGGGGATGCTGAGATGGAGGGATATGGGGATGCTGGGATGTGGGGATGGAGGCATGCAGGGTACCAGGATGCTGGAATATGGGGTTGGAGGGGTGCTGGGATGTGGGGATGCTGGATTGTCAGGATGCAGAGGTGCTGGGAAGCTTGATTCTGGAATGGTGGAGTATGGGGATGTGGGGATGCAAGGTAGCTGGAGTGTGGGGGTGGAAAGGGTGCTGGGATGCAGCATATTGGGACAGCAGAGTGCAGGCAGATGGAGATATGTGCGGATGCAGGGTGCCAACACACTGGACGCAAGGCTGCAGGGATACAGCTGCAGGCCAGTGAGATGCTACATGGGCCCCACGAGGGCCCAGCACCTACAGTGCTGCCTGCAGCACACCAGGGAAGCGGGTGATGGCAAAGGGAGCCATGCTGTGGGATGGCTTCTCACCCAGGCTCAGCTCACACAGCAGCTTCCCCACCACCGGTGCCAGCTTGAAGCCGTGGCCTGCCAGGAAGAAAGGAAAGGATGTGTGGGTCACAGCCATCCCCACGGCCCCAGCCAGCTCAGGGTGCTGCAGGGGAGTAGGTGCCCTCAACTACCTGAGAAGCCAGCCCCAATGATGATGTTGCTGAACTTGGGATGCCGGTCCAGGATGAAGTTTTCATCTGGGGTGTTCTGAGGGAGGCATGGTGTGAGGGTGCAGGGTCCAGGGTCCTCTCCTGGACCCAGGGTTGATGGGGGGAAGGGATCCCAAGTTCCTCCTTGGAGTGAGGGAGGAGTTGGCACCCCAGACACTCTTTGGGGGTGTCTCACCGTGTAAAGGCAGGTCTCCACCAAGGCTGGCTGGGGCTCCAGCCTGGGCAGGTAGGTGCTGATGAAGCTGCTCAGGAGGGCGATGTTGGGCTGGAAGGAACCTGGGGAGTCCCGATCCCGCTCCTCAGGGTCAGTGGGGCTGCCATGGTGGTAGCACACCTGGGGGGGCAGCTGGTCAGGAGCGGGGCTTGCCAGGGGATACCCCTGCCGCCACTGTGCTCCACTCACCTTGACCAGCCCTGGGTACTCGAGGGCTGGCAGCCCATAGATGCTATGGGGGGCATGGCTGAGCCCCACGGTGATGAAGCAAGGGCTGGCTCTGTCCACACCAGAGGTCCCCGGGGCCTTCTCTCTCCAGTAGCAGACGTTGATGCGCAGGGGCTGAGGTCATTGTGTTAGCTTTGGCCATGGCCGTGCCACCCCACAGTGCCACCAACCCTTACCTGCAGTGGCAGGTGGAGACCAAGGGGTGCCACGAGGCCACTGGTCCAAGGTCCAGCTGCAATGATGAGCCGGGGAGCTCGGTACACCCCAGCCGTGGTGGTCACGGTGAGCACAGCCCCAGGTTCAATGCGTAACACCTTCTCCCCATCCCGCAGGGTGCCCCCGTGCCGGCGGAAGACATCCTGGGTGGGGATGGTGATGAAAAGTGGCTGAGGAGGTGGAGCCAGGGGACACCCATCCCAACCCCTTGGCAACACCCACCTGCACTGCCCGCAGTGCCCGGTCAGCGAAGAGCACCCCACCAGTGCCATCCCACAGGGCAGCCTCACCGGCCTGGAGCCGGAAGCCAGGGAATCGCTGGGCCAGTGTCGTGGCGTCGAGGAACTCACCATCACCCAGGCTGCGCCGGTAGCTCTCCAGCTCCGGGTTACCAGCTGGCCCCAGCATCAGCAGCCCCGTCTGCCTGCATCCCACCAGCCAGGTCAGCTCTCCCCTTTCCCCTTCCCCATGCAGACCTCCTCTTGCTTTCCTTGGGGGAAACTGAGGTGCGGTGGCATAAGTGACACTTGGGGTGTGCTGTGTACTGGTGCTTGCGCACCCCACAGTGGGATTACTTGGTGACACAGGCAGGGTATGTGGAATGATGCATGGGGAGGGTCCAAATGCCAACATCGTGCTCAGAGTCCCCGCCCCCACAAATACAGCAAGCGCCATGAACCCTGACCCCAGCAGTGGGGGGATCATTTAGATCCTCATTTCATTAATGGCACTTCTTTTATGGAGCCCAATAAATCAGCTGGAGCCAATAGCTGTCTGCCAGGATGGCCTCATCCTGCCCAGCACTGACCCCCAACGATGAAGCAGCCACAGCCCCCAGCCCTGCCCTGCAGGGAGGGGCAGTGCCCAGCCGGGGCTGCATCCCCATCCCTGTCACCTGTAGAGGCTGGTCCCAGCCTCGGCCTCCAGCTGCTGCCAGAGGCGGAAGCTGTCAGGCATCATGCGGGCATAGGTCTCCTGGGAATAGGCACTGCGGGTGATGCGGCTCTGCCCGTGTGAGCTGCCCCGTGAGTGGGGCAGGATGAACTGCAGGGGAAGGGAGACATGGGGGTGACCCCAGCCACTGGCACCACTCATACTGGTTCTGTGATGCAGTGGGCACCTGGGGACACAGCCCACCCTGCCAACCCTGGTGCTGAGAAACAACAGGAAATGAGGGGTGCTGGCACTGGGGGCATGAGGGTCCTGGTGCTGGGGGCATGGGGATGCTGACAGTGGGGACATGGGAGTCCTGTGGCTGGGGATATGAGAGTGCTAGCACTGGGGACACAGGGGTCCTAATTCTAGGGGTGTGAGGGTCCTGGCACTGGGGGCATAGGGGTGCTGGCAACAGGGAACAGGGCTGGTGGCAGCAGCTTCTCTCCATGCCATGGCAGAGAGTACAAAGGTCTCCAGGTGCCTACCGCAGTGAGTCAGGGCTGGGGACACAGCAGGAGAGGGACACGGCAGGTCTGGGGACACTGGTACCTGCTCCAACAGGAGGGTGTTCCTATGGCGCTGGGCCAGGTGGTAGGCAGCAAAGGATCCCTGGATACCAGCCCCGATAACGATGGCATCATAGGTGGCCTGGTGAGGCTGTCTTGGGGCAGCCATGTCTGTCCTCGTCCCTGTCCTCGTCGTCGTCCTCGTGTGCAGCTGGGGGCCGAGTCAAGGGGAGGGACAGGGCAGAGTCCAGCCGAGCTGAGCGAGTGGTGGAGCCTTGGCCACCTTCCAACTCTCATGGGGACTTTGGGGCCAGGCAGGACCATCCCCATTCCCACTCCAACATTGACGCTAGCACCCTATCCTGGTGGGGTAGTTCATCCAGTGGCAATGACACAGCCAGCAGCAAGGGGGTTTGGTCCCCTCCTTCCCCAGCTGCCCCTGCACCACTGCCAATGAGTATTTTTATCCACCCCTTCTTGGCACATGGCGAATGGCACCCTCCACTCATCCTGGCCCCAGCACAACATGGGGCTGACCAGAACCAGCCCCCCAACCCTGCACTCCACCACTGCTTTCCCTCTGACCCCAGCACCACCAATGAGATCGGAGTGAGTGGGTAGGATAAGTGTGATGGAAAACTGTTTCCAATAAATCCCTCTTTCCCTGCATGCCAGGCACTGCCACCTCTGGCTGCAGTGGGACATGGGGCTCAGGAACACTCCCACTTGTGTGCTGATCCAAACCCCCCCCAGGCTTCAAGGCAAACAGATATTTTTTCTCCCTCAAGCACAATTTATTTTGTCCATAAACTATTTTGTTGCCATCTTTTGTTGTTGCTGCTATTTTTTTTTTAATAGGAGATAAACATGATTTAGGGCTTGCCAGAGCAGTCATGATGTGGCACAGAGCCCTGTGTCCCACTGGCCGTGGGGGATTTTGCAAGCCTGCAAAATTTTGAGGTGGGATTTGGGCTGTGGAGACACTCAGCAATGCCTTGGGGTGGGGGGATAATGCAGGCAAGGGGCTGCTTGATTTGCCTGCTGCTGCCACTGCCCTGTGCTGCCTGACAGCTAATTAGGGGAATTAGTTTACTCTGGCTTTCTTGGTGTAAAAGGCATTATTTACTGGTTAATTGTCGTTATTACAAAATGTTAAATATCATTATTTATTTCACCGCGTGCCTCCAGTGATGGATGAAGCACCAGGGAGCGTGGGAGCACCATGCCATGCTGGAGGAGGAAATTCCAGCCCACTACAAAATTCTGTGCCTAGATGGGTTATAGGGATACCTCAGCACCGTGCATAGGCAGAACTGGCAGCTAAC
>VWZO01000746.1:298287-313250 GCA_013396975.1 Bucco capensis
CCCCGGCCCAGGATTGGTGGGCGCCGCGCTCAGAGCGTTACGGCCGTGCCCGCAGCGCGGAGCTGTCCGCGGTGCTGACCGCCGCCGGCCATGGGCTCGCCGCCGCCCGCCCTGCTACTGCCGCTTCTCGCCGCGCTGCTGCGCGCACCGGCACACGGTAAGCACTGGCACCCCCCGGGCACACACATCACACTACCCCCCCCCCCAATGCCTGTCACCCCACCTTCCCCCTCCATAGGCATCGACCACCCCCGGTACTGGTGGACCCCCAGTCCCGTTCCGTCGCGGCCAAACTTTGCCAACTTGCGCTCGCCCCTTGTGCGCCGAGGATGCCCCCTCCGGTAAAGAGACAATCTCCCCACCACCTCCTCTCGTTGTCCGTGCTCCCCCCACACACACACCGTGGTGGCGCGGGGAGCGGGAGCTGCCGGGGGCGCGCAGAGCCGGTTTGTGGCTGGGCTGGTGCAACGCCGCCCCCGGCGGGCTCCGGTGACAGCCCCTCTGCCGGTATTACCGGAGAGGAGGAGGGAGATAGCGCTGCACAGGGGGCTGGCTGGGCAAGCACGGCACCGCCCGGCGGGACCTGCTCCCCCGGCCGCTCTTGAAGCCACCCCTCTGCTGGTTGTGCCAAGCGGTGGGCTGTGAGCCTATCCCTCCGTACAGTCCCCACCATGGCATTTGGGAACATTGAGGACCAGGGCTCATTTCTCCCCGCTCCACCTCGCTTGAATTGACCCCTCTGGTTCTGGGGAGGATGTAGGGGAGACAGAGGGATCACAGGTGTTGATGCTCCCCAAGGAGAGCAGCCAACACCCAAGCTCAGCTTGTTGGCTCTGCCATCCATGGGCATGGGTAGCCTTGATGCCTTGCGGCTTCTCTGACCCAAAAAACAGGGTTGGGCTCCCACAGAGCTTGGGGAGACCCACTGAGGCTTGGGGTACAGTGCTCCTCCACAGCCATGCCAATGGCAGGCACCATGTCCAGGGAAAAGAGCAGGAAGGGATCTGGCTCTGGTGGGATGTGGGCAGCGGGTCACAGGCTTGCCTGTACAGCTCAGTCAAGCTGCAGGCAGCAGCCGTGCAGGGAGTTACATAAACTCCCCATCTGGCAGCCAGAGAAGGGCACTATGGCCCTCTGCCCACTGCTATTCCTGTCTTGCTCTTACACCCAGGGCTGCTGCCACAGCCCTCTTGCTTGGGGGGCATGTGTTGGGGATCCTCAGCAGGGCAGCAAGTAGGGCAAGGCCATAGGACCCCCATGTCCTCCCCTTATGAAGGACAGTGAGGCTGGAGGGGGGGTGTCTATGACCCTGGCTCTGTCCTAGGAGCAGAGCCTTGGGCAGGGCAGGCTTCCCCTAAGGGAGGCTGGTGCTTGCCATGTCAGTTTAATGATTTCTAATGAGCAATTACTCTAGTCAGTCCCCTAATTTCTGAATATCAATAAAGTTAATTAAACTCTGCATGTGCATTTCCCAGAGTGTTAGAGGTGGGGATGCCTTGGGAGGTGCTGAACTCTTCCCAAAGCTGGGAGCTATGGGGTCTCATCCACCCTGTACCCCACTCTGTGTGCTGTGAGTTGCCCGTGAGGCTCACCCACCACGTCCTGGATCCCATCGGGCAGGGCTCCCAGGCCAGAATCTTGATTTCCACGAAGCACTGCTGTGGTTGGTGTCACCATGGCCTTGATTTGGCATTGATGAGCTAGTGTGTGGTGATGTGCAATGGGTGTGGGGATGGGGGTCTCTGACCCCTCACCAAGGCTGGGAGGATTGGTGGCAATGCAGGGCCTGATCCTATGTCTCTCCTGCCACCCTATGTGGTGACCTGCAAGCCTGTTCCAGCCCTGGGGCAGCACCAGTCCTCAGTTACCACAGGGATTTGCCACAATAGAAAGTGAGGCCTGGGCTCCATAGTGCTGGTGCAGCCAAGGATTACGGTGCCAGACATGGCTCCATTCACCCTATCCCACCACATTCCTTCTCCTTGGCTCTCCAAAGCCATGGCAGACCTGGAATTTTTTAGGGGGCTGTCTTCACCACACTGAAGGGAGCTTGTTGTAATTTGGGGTACTGGCAGCCTGGGGTAACAAGAAGCAACATGGGCTGTGGTAGGAAGGCACTGGGCCTGACCATGCCCCCATTAGCTGTGCTGCACCATCTAACATCAGCCAGGTACATGGGGACAATGTATCTGGGGGACATGACATCTCTGGAGATGTGGGTGCTGGTCATGGTCTTGCTGAGAGGAGGGGGCCAGGGAAGGAAGCAGACGTCTGCTAAAGTAATTAATGGCTTGCATGTTCATCCCCTGCATGCCTCGGAGGAGTTGAGCACCACCACACTGCCATGCTGCCAGGCCAGGATTATCTGGATAATTCTCTTAAGCTGGAGGGTGGGAGGGCAGGGTTGTCCTGTGGGGGATGCAGGGTACAGGCTGGACCAGCTGCCTCCACCATTCCTGAGGGAGCCTGGTCACTGCAGGACCGGCTGCAGGTTAGCGCTGGCAGGGGTGGACTTGGCACACAGTTCTGCACTGGGCAGGGATGCCAGCCCCAGGCTTCAGGCGGATGGAGCAGCAGAAATGCAGGGGGAAAATGGGGTGCAAAGGAGCCTGGTCAAGGACATGGCAAGGGCACCCTCAGGTTCAGTGCAGAGTACTGGGGTGACCTGCCCTATTCCACTGGTGGGACCCTCAGGCTTGCATGGGGCTCACCAGGGCTGGGTGTCCCCATGTGCAGCCTTGGGAACCAGGGCTGACCCCAGGTTGCAAGGCCCTCAGCAAGCACAGGGTGGCCCAAAGGGAGACAGATGAAGTTGTGTCTCCGATGGCTCCAGCGGGAGAGGATAATTTCACCTCCAATCAATTCTTTAAATGCACACAATTGAAAGATTGCTGTTGAAAGCTGCCTATAACCAGGGAGGTAATGGATTCCCTCCAGTCGCAGGCAGCAGCTTGGGAGCGGCAGTATCCCTTCCTCTGGCTGCTGCAGTGATGGGACCGCACCTCTCCTGTCACAGGCATCCTTGGGTGGGTGAAGAGGCTGCCTAGACCTATTAGAGCCAGTCAGGGATGCCTCCATCAGCCTGGCTCCCCATCAGCCTGCCCTGTGCTGAGACCCAGCACTGCTTGCCGTATCCTCTGAGGTATCAGAGGGTCCTGGCGGCCAAGGTTAGGGATGTACTTGGTCCCTCATCCATGGGAGAAGCAGCAGGAGCTGGCCGGCACGCTCACCATGCCAGCAGGGGTTATTACATATATAATTTAGATGCAGTAACGAGCTGTGCTGAAGGGATCAAATATTAATCAGCTGCAAGAGCGCTGCTGTGACCCTGCAAAAATGGAGAGAGGTGCTTGAAATGCCAGATCAGCTGACACTGGGTGATGCATGGGGGCAGTGCCAGGGCAGGGGAGACTCTGGTGGTCCTCAGCCGCCCTGGAGGATGGCAGCAGAGGGGGATACATGGCTGTAGTGTCAGCCTTTGGTGGCTTCCAGAACTGGATGGGTTCTCCTCTGCAAAAAGCGTTGATGGGGCAGAGTGTGGGGTTTGCTGGCAAGGGGTGCTCACGGTGTATTCCTGGGATGCTAGCTCCGGCCAGAGCAGGTGGTGATGCTCCGTGCTTCCCGCCTGCTGGGAGGGAATGGTGTCTGCAGGGAAGATGACATGGCTGAGAAGCCCAACACGAAGCCCGACAAGCCGCTCTCGCTCGTCTCCTGCAACCAGATTTCAATTCCTGTTGCTGGCAGCAGGCGGAGGGAAGGGGACCTGGGAAGGCAGCCTGGCTGTGCTTTCCCTGCCTGCTTCCCGCCCCATGCCAGACAAGCACGCTCAGCACCCAGAGGTGGCCTGTGGGCTGGATGCCCCCTCTGTCACCCTGCGTGTGCAAGGGGGATGAATTGTGCTGGCTCTGGGGTGCCTGAGCTGACGCAGAGCCCCATAAGAGGCTCACACCAACGCCACAGGCACCCCAGGGTGGTACAGGGTGGTTACTGCTCGGCGGCAGGGACTCTGATGCAGGGCTGGGAGGAGACTGATTTGGGCACTGCCAGCACAGAGAAGGGGGGAACATGGCACCACGTGGCTCCAGCGCTCGGGTCTGAAATAGCAGCAGACATGCAATTTATCATTGCCGCCGCTCAGGGAAATTGCTGTACAAACGCATTAGCTCCGCAGGGAGAGCGGGGGAAGCAGGATTACACGGGCTGTGGGCGGTGAGGGAGAGATGGGGGCACTGCCACCACCCTGTGGCACCCACTGGCTGGGGAGGAAGGGAAGCCTTGCCGATGGAGCCCTCGGTGCCCACCAGGCTTTGCCCTCGTGCCCACCCAGCGTTGTAGATGCTCGGGGCTCGGGTATGTCAACCCGTGTTCGGCTGCCGCTGCGATGCTCCAGGGAACTGGGTTGAGGCGACATGTGACATGTGTCAGTGGGTAAATGACTGTTCAATTCAAGGAGAATCGCAAAACATACAAGGTCAAACGCTTCCCCGCCAGTGCTGCCATGAATATTAAAGCCAGGCTTCTCTGGCAGCCGCCGGTGCTGGTGGCCGTGCTCGCCTGCAGTGGCACTGGGTGGCCCCTTGGGTTCTCTTCCCCCGCCCCCAGCTCCTCTAGCAGCCCCAGCTTGGCTGTGGGTATCTGGACTCGCCGGCAGTGCTGAGGCAGAAGAGAAGAGGTCACGGAGCAGCAGGACACGGGTGCATAGGTGCCAGCTTGTGCCGTTGGGGTGCCCGGATTGCCACCCTGGGTGCTGGTCGGTTGGCTGCATGGCAGTGGTATTGACTGGGTGGCATGTGGAGCAGAGCTGTGTGGTGGGGACCTGACTGCACAGCCCTGCCTGCACCCTTCTGCACCCACACAATTTCTGCATGCACCTGCCTGTGCTCACCCACCCACCTGCTCACCCACTGCCAGCACCCACCCATCTGTGCCTGCACTCTTACACCACCCACCCTGCTGCTGCCTACCTCTGCCCACCTACCAACTGCACCCACCCTTGTTCTAGTCAGAGGCAGGCAGGAGAGTGCTCCCCCCCGCTACTGGGGGTCCCCATCCCCCACGGCCACCAGAGTAAGAAACCAAGATAGAGGATCCAGCATCGAAGAGGCATGTCCCCCCCCTCCTGTGCCCACTGTTGGGAGTGGTTTAGGGGGCCATGGACTGGAAGTGTGGTTCTGGCTGCCTGACAGATCATTCATCACAGCTGCTGGCCATGGGGGCAAAGCCAGATTGGATTTTAAATTGGAAAATAAACCTGGACTCCTGTGAGCCCCAACCCCTGCCTTTCTCCTCCACCAGGGACCTGGCTGCCCACATCTCCAGCCTGCCCAGGCTGCCAGCCCACTCTTACAGAGAAGGAAACTGAGGCATGAAGCAGCACTGTGCCATGGGGCCATGATGCTCCTGGGGCAGCTGAGGGCCCTGCCCTGTTCCCTGTGCTGAGCCAGGTGTTGTCTTATTGCTTTCTTGGTGGGTAGCATCGATCAGCACTCCCTGGGTGGCCACGTGCTGCCTTATTTATTTATTTGCAACAGCAGGCAGCATTGATTCCCAATGGGGGGGCAGGGCAGCCACCCGCCACAGCCAGATTAGTCTCCAGCATCTCCCCAGCTCCTGGTTGCTGTTAATAGACTCCTGCCTGGAAAAGCTGATGAGAGGGATTAGGACCCTAGCCCAGCATGTGTCACACGTGCTGAGAGGCCCAGCCCCTTTGCAAGGCTCTGTGCCCACCCTGAGCCCTGGAGTGTCCCTGCTGGGTGCCAGGAGGAGTGAGTGCTGGGTGGCAGGGTCCTGTGTCACCAGCCCCTGATCACCTTGGGGATGGGGGAGGGACACAGCTGTGGCACGGTCACCGGAGATAAGATGCTTAGAGACATCTGTGGAGGCAGAGGCTCTAATCCTGTAATGCTCAAGGAGCATGGGTGGCAACATCTGCTGCCTTCCCACAGTGCCCTGAGCATCCTGCATCCCCCAAAGGTCAAGAACATGCCCAGTCCTGGGCATGCCCTGGTGCTAAGAGCATCCTGTTGTGCCAGGAGCATCTCAATGGTACCTAGAGTACCACACAGAACCCAGGGCAGTATCCCATGTCCAGCTTAGGGTGCAAGAGTATCAGGATGAGACTTGCAGTAGTAGCCTTGCTGGAGGGTCCAGCCTCATCTGACATCCCTGATGGGGACCACCATGCTCCTCAGCACACTGGGCAATGGAGATGCCATGGGCAGGAGGGTACAGGGGGCCAGGATGGGCATCTCTGCCCCAGTATTCATTGCATGGGGCAGTCACAGCAGCATAGGGCTCAGCCCCAAGCACTAATCTGCTATTAAAGCCTAAAAGAGATTTTGGCGCCCTTCAGTATAAACTCATTAACTTTTATGTTCTAATAAATGGATCCTATTAAAAAATAATTCTGGCCTTGCTGGGGGGCAAGTGAACCTTTCGGAGCTGGTGTGGCTGGGAACTCACCACCTCACCATGCCACTGCACCCAGGTCCTTGCTGCTGTGCCCAGGACAATGGCAGGGGAGTGGTGGGGACGCAGGGTGGGTGGCAGGGTGGTGGGGCTGCCTGCCAAAACCCAGCAGCTCCCCTCAGCGCTGCTCACCCAAGCTAATGTCTCTTAATAGTCCCTTAAAAGTGGCAGTCGCAGAGTAATTAATCTTCGCGGGGCCCTGCCCTGCTACGGATGGGTGTAATTACCCAGTAATTGGCAGTATCGTGTCATCAGCGTCTGTGCACGGCGGCGAGACGTGCCCGCACGGTACCGTGGCCCTGTGCCCTGCACCGGGCCATGGAGGGATACTGGGAGCTGGCGTGGCATCCCCCCTCCTGTAGCATAGTGGGGCTGGGGGGCTGAGCCCACCGGGAGAGGGGATGGTGTGATGCCAATTCAGCAGGGAGAGATGCTGGGTTGCTCTCCAGGGCTGGTTAAATTCTTGGTTTTAGTCTAAAGGCTATAAAAGGGCTGGGCTGGGCATGCCAGGGATTGGCTCAGGGACTAATGCATGGGGGAGCTGGAGGGAAGGAGTGTCCTTGTGGCTGCGGGTGGATGGTTGGAAGTGCCAGTGGGGAGGTGGTCCCCAGCAGATTGATATTGCCCCAGGGATGGCCTGGCTGTCAGGTGGATGGAGGGAATCTGAGCTCTTGCAGACTCATTGCACTGGTAGTCTGGAGCAGGGTCCCCAGTGTTCAGGCTCTGGTGGCATACACAGCATCCCCAGTGCAGCCAGTCATGGCAGACATGGCATGTCTGTGATTAACCATCAGTCCCTGGTACATCATTGGTCCCAGTGCCACATCAGTCCAAGATGTAACATTGTTAGGTCTATGGCGCATCCCTGGTCCAGAATTAAGTGTCGCTCCATAATGCAGCATCAGTCTATGATGCAGCATTAGTCCTTGGATCTCCACCACCCCACACTCTTTCCTCCCTCCAGGCTTCAATGGGCTGGCGAGGAAAGCTGGGGAGAGTGCTGAGGCTGAGGGGGAGCCCACAGCACTGCCCACACCAGAGGAGCGGGAGGCAGAGGCTCACTTCGTGAGCACGGCGCCCACGCTGAAGCTCCTCAACCACCACCCGCTGCTGGAGGACCTACTGCACGAAGCTTTCCTGAAGAAGGACTACCTGGGCCAGGCACCGTTTCTGCCTGCTGGCCCTGGCCCCCTCCTGCCTGCTGGTGCCCTTCAGCCAGCCCCTGGGCCCCCAACCCCTGAGCCCCCACCACGCACTCCTGCCCTGCCCAGGGCTGCCTTCCCCACTGACCCGCTGACTACTCCAGCAGGGCGCTCAGGGCCATGGGGGGAGACATGGGGGACTGTACCGGATGCTGACCCCTCATGGTCCCCCACTGGGGTGCAGGAATTAGGCCCCACATCCCCCAGCCAGGCACCCACTACCCTCAACACATCCCTGGGACCCCATGCCAGGGCTGCTGCAGTCCCTAGGGATGAGGAGGGGACCACCACCACCTCCACCATCACTACCACCACCGTCACCACGCTGCAGGGGCCAGGTGAGTGCCAGGGAGGGAGCTGGAGGGAGCTGGGGTGAAGCAGGGCTGAACCAGGGTCTCCTCTGTCACCAGTCTCCTGCAACCGGACGTTGGCAGGCCCCGAGGGCTGGCTGGTGTCCCCAGAGCCGGCTGTTGTGCCCTATGATGGCAGCTTGGACTGCACCTACACCATCTCCGTTTACCCTGGCTATGGCGTGGAGCTCAAGGTGAGCTGGGGGCTGTGGGTGAGATAGAGTGCCAAGTGCCTGCAGGCAAGCGTGGTTTGTCTTCTGCTCCATGGTGTGATGCATGGCCAGGCACAGTGCAGCAAACAGGCGATCCCATCCCTGTCCTTGTCCCTGTTGCTAGTGTTCCCAAGCCAGGAAAGCCATCTCAGGACATCGCCCACCCTCGGGGCAGGGATGTGGGTGCTTGGGATGGTGGGATGCCCCAGGATGCCCTGTGTCCATTGGCTGCTGCAGGTGAAGCTGGCACCCATCACAGAAGCAGTGATGGAGAAGGTATAAGCAGCACTGTTGGGTGTGATACCTTGGTGCAGAGCCAAGAAAACCCAATGCCCATCTGCCAGGAGCAGAGGCTAGTGGCAGCTCCCACAGTGCTGAGGCGATGTGCTGCTCCCATCGGTGCTACGTGGGTGTGTGTCCTCACTTCTGCAGAGCCCTGGCATGCTGAAAGCTAATGGTGAGCTGGAGGCAGCAGCTCCAGCTCACATAGCAGCACTTGCCAGTGTCACCACTCATCACCATGCAGCACTGCTTAATTAACATCATTAATAGCAAATTGCTCCAGAGGGCTGGAGCATACACCTGCCTGGCTGTCGGCAGGGCTGTTGGCATGGGCTCAGCTGTGGCATGCTGCTCTGGTAGAGCCAATGGCTGGGCCCTGTGTGGCAGGATGATTTATGGCACTGGTGTTTGAAATGCACTGCCCTGCACAGAGAAGCTCCAGCATGCTATCACCTGTGGGCAAACCACCCCAGGATGGGCTCTGAGCTGGGTGCTGGGGCAATGCCAGTGTGGTGATGCCCAGCCATCCCTCACAGGTACAGAACATCAGTCTGGCAGAGGGAGAGACACTGACAGTGGAGAGCACAGGGGGCCTGGAGCCCACCCTCCTGGCCAATGAGTCCTTCCTGATGCGTGGCCAGGTCATCCGCAGCCCAGCCAACCTCCTGACCCTCCGCTTCCAGAGCCCTCAGCCCCCCAGCCCTGGCTCCTACCACTTCCACTACCAAGGTATGGGACAGTGCCCGTTGTTGGCACAGGCACCATGGCACTTTCCCATGGGCTTCCTCGCTGGCATGATGTTAATTCAGAGCATGGTGATATGCGCCAGAGTTAATCTGTGCCGCTGCTGGCAGGTTAAATGGGCACCAACTGGGTGAAGAACATTAATGGAGATCTAATTGGCATGAGGAATTATGGCCTCATTTAGCAGCATTACTGGCAGCCATAAATAGGGACTGTGTCATCCAGCCCTGAAGGACCCAGGCACTTCTAGGGCACTGGGGTGGTGGGTGCCGGGTGCAGGGTGGACTGGGGTCCTAGAGAGGTTTGTTATCCCATCTCATAATGCCACTGCCTGCCCCCAGCCTACCTGCTGAGTTGCCCTTTCCCAGCACGGCCGGCTTTTGGGGAGGTCTCAGTCAGCAGCCTGCACCCTGGTGGGGATGCCCGCTTCCACTGTGCCCCTGGCTATCAGCTACAAGGTGCCCACCGACTCACCTGCCGCAATGCCACCCGTCCCTTCTGGAGCACCCATGAGCCCCTCTGCCTTGGTAAGCATCAGCATCAGCAGGACGTGGCACAGCCAGCGTGGCACAGCCAGCCCATGACCATCCCTCTCCTGCAGCGGCATGTGGTGGGGTGATCCGTAATGCCACGGTGGGACGCATCATCTCGCCCGGCTTCCCTGGGAACTACAGCAACAACCTGACATGCCACTGGCTGCTGGAAGCACCTGCCAGCCACCGCCTGCACCTCCACTTTGAGAAAGTCTCACTGGCAGAGGATGATGACAGGTTTGGCCCTGGGGCAGGGGGAGAAGGGGGTGGAAGTGGCACCCTTGTGCAGCCCTGCACTAGGCCTGGGGTATATTTAAGGATGGAGAAGAATATTGTCAGCCATATCCAAGGATAGGTGCTGTTGGCTGTGTTCAAGGGTGGGTGTCATTTGCCATGCCCAAGTGTGGGCACTGTTGGCCATTGGCCATGGTCAAGGATAGGTGCTGTTGGCCATATTCAAGGAAGATGCCATTAACCATGCCCAAGGATGGGTGCTATTCACCATGTTCAAGGATGGGTGCTCTTGGCCATGGCCAATGCAGCACCCTGCCCCTGCCATGCCTTGGCAGGCTCATCATCCGCAACGGCAACAACGTGGAGGCACCGCCAGTCTATGACTCCTATGAAGTGGAGTACCTGCCCATCGAGGGGCTGCTCAGCACCGGGCGCCACTTCTTCGTGGAGCTCACCACTGACAGCAGCGGGGCAGCTGCAGGCATGGCGCTGCGCTATGAGGGTACAGGAACAGGGTGTATGGGGTCACTGAGGCATCCCCACACCCACGTGGCACCCACAGGCTTTCACCCCTGTGCCCACAGCCTTTCAGCAGGGGCATTGCTATGAGCCCTTCGTCAAGTACGGGAACTTCACAGCCAGCGATCCCCGGTACCCTGTGGGCACCACAGTGGAGTTCAGCTGTGATCCCGGCTACACACTGGAGCAGGGCTCCACCATCATCGAATGTGTTGATCCCAGCGACCCACAGTGGAATGAGACAGAGCCAGCATGCCGCGGTGGGCGCTGGGGCTGGGGGCTGGAGCTGGTGGTTGAGTGGATGCCAGAGTTGGGGGATACTGTGGGTGCTGGAACTGGTGGTTGCTGTGGATGTGGGAGTTGGGAAAGGGCCATGGTGGATGCTGGAGCCACTGTGCCATGATGCACGCTGGAGTTGAGGGACACGATGGGATCCAGAGGCAACAGGAGTGATGGGTGCTGGAATTGAGGTGCTGAAGTGGGTGCTAGAGCTGGGGATGGGCTACAACGGGTGCTGAAGCTAAAGTGCCATGGTGGATGCTGGAACTGGAGGCAACAGGGATGGTGGGTGCTGAACCTGGAATGCTGAGATGGGTGCTAGAGCTGAGGGGCTGTGGCAGGTGCTGGTGGGTGCCATGGCAGGAGTCCCTGCAGCAGTGCCGAGCCTGTTATGTGCCTGCAGCGGTGTGCAGCGGGGAACTGACGGACACGGCTGGTGTGGTGCTGTCACCCAACTGGCCAGAGGCATATGGCAAGGGCCAGGACTGCATCTGGGGACTGCATGTGGAGGAGGACAAGCGTGTCATGCTGGATGTCCGTGTGTGAGTGGTGGGACATCTGTGGGATGGGAATGGCAGGACGGGGGGCCCAAGCACCCCTGCCCTCACAGCCCCACTGCCCCAGGCTGCGGCTGGGAACAGGGGACGTGCTGACCTTCTACGATGGGGATGACCTGACGGCACGCATCCTGGGCCAGTACACGGGTGCCCGCGGGCGCTTCAAGCTCTATGCCTCCACTGCCGACGTCACCGTCCAGTTCCAATCTGATCCTGGCGCTGGCACCTTCGCCTATCGACAGGGCTTTGTCATCCACTTCTCAGGTGAGCCCCAGGGTGGGAATGGCATTCCCAATGTTCCCTGTGTCCCTGGTGTTCCCACCGGCCTGGTCACCCCACCATCCCCACAGAGGTCCCCCGTAATGACACCTGCCCTGAGCTGCCAGACATCGCCAATGGCTGGAAGACATCCTCACAGCCAGAGCTTCTCCATGGCACTGTGGTCACCTACCATTGCTACCCTGGCTTCCAGCTTACTGGCACTGACCTCCTGATGTGCCACTGGGATCTAACGTGGAGTGGTGACCTGCCCTCCTGTGAGCGAGGTGAGTGGCACCCATCAGCATACCCCTGCCTTGTGGCATGTCCCCAGTAGCCACTGTCACTGGTGGTTCTTCTGCCCATAGTGACCTCCTGCCGGGACCCTGGGGATGCTGAGCACAGCCGCAGGGTGGTCTCCAGCCCAAAATTCCCAGTGGGAGCTACCGTGCAATATGTCTGTGACAAGGGCTATGTCCTAGCGGGTGCTGGGACCCTCACCTGCCATGACCGTGCTGCAGGGGGACCAAAGTGGAGTGACCGTCTCCCCAAGTGCATCCGTGAGTTGGCTACCTTCTCCCTGGGCATGCCCCCCAAATTGGTGGCAGACGTTGATGCTGCCATGTCCCTGACCCTTAGTGGAGACGTACGAGCCTTGCCACAACCCTGGCGTGCCGGCGGGTGGGCGGCAGAGTCCTGAGCGCAGGTTGTACCCAGCGGGAACCACCTTACACTTCTCCTGCACTGCTGGCCGGGTGCTGCTGGGGGAGGGGAGCCTGCGCTGCCTGCCAGGGCATCCCTCGCGCTGGAGCGGATCACCTCCTATCTGCAAGGCGGGTGAGACGACACTCCCCACACACACCCCACCCTGGCACCTTGCCAGCACCACTCTGCACCCTGCTTCTTGCCGCTGATGCCAGCTTCCTTTTTCCACCCCCTCCAGCCTCCTATGATGAGTTTTACAGCAACCGCAATCTGGATGGTAAGGGCAAGGGTTTGCCGGGGCAGCCTGGAATGCAGGTGGGCACTTAAGGGTGCAGCCTATGTGGGATGCCCCCCCAGTGAGTCCCCAACTCTTCTGGGCAGCCGTGGCCAAGGCTGTGCCCTCGGGGACAGCGCTGGAGGGCACCAACGTCACCATCGCTGTCTTCCTGCCTGTGCTAGTGGTGGCCCTGCTCATCGGGGGCATTTACCTCTACTTCTCCAAGTAAGTGGCCAGGTGGCCCCTTGTCACCACGTAGGGTCCCCATGGCTCCCTCACTGCCCACCCCAGCTGCCCTCTCCCTGCAGGTTCCAGGGGAAGCCAGCCCTGCAGCTGCCCCTCACCGGCTCCCACCCCTATGACCACATCACCGTGGAGTCAGCTTTTGACAACCCCACCTATGAGACAGGAGTAAGTACTGGCCCCCATGGTCCCCCAGCTGAGGCTGGGCACCCTAGAGACCCTGTATCACATGGGTCACCTGTGCCAGGGGCTGTGCATGGGGTGAGAAAGGTGTGAGATGGGGATCATGCATTCCAGGAACAATGCATTAAGATAGAACCCATCCAGAGATCACATATAGGGCGGAATACCCATCTAAGGACCATGAATCACATGGGACATCCATCCAGGGACCACTCACAGGATTAACATGCATCTAGGGACCATGCATAGGATGGGATATGCAGCCAGAGAACACACATCAACTGGGACATCTATCCCAGGGACTATGCATTAGATAGGACATCCATCCAGAACCTATGCCCAGGATGAGACATCCATCCAAGGACCAAGCATAGGATGGGACATCAATCCAGGGATCATCATTAGGAAATCCATGGGATGGGATATGCATCCGCAGGGCCATCTATGGTCTGGGATGTCCCCCCAGGACCCTTCAGGGTGGGAAATGCCCTATCCCTGTCCCGGGCACCCTGTCACACTGCCGAGTGTCCAACCCCTCGCAGTCTGTTTTCTTTGCAGGAGACAAGGGAATATGAAGTGTCCATCTAGGCATGGGCAGTGTGGAGCTGGGCACTGTAGTCACCCTTCCCAGGCCCCCCTGTGCCCACTGCCCCCCAACACAGGCCTGTCACACCTCTCCCAAGGAGACTCAAACTGAGTGCTTGAAGGGAGCAATCTGGGCACCTGCCACCCTCCTGCCACCCTCAACCCACAGAGACCCCCTCGGGGTCTGCCCAAGCCCCACTGTCACTCGACCCCCACCCAGGGCTTACAGAGTGCTAAGCCAGTGGAGAGGGGTCCCTGGGCTCCATCCTGCCCCCTGTAAGGGGCACAGCAGCCCCCCACTCCCTGTGATGGAGGAGTGATGTGGGCAGGGGGACTGGAGCTGGGGAACACCCCCCAGGTAAGGACAAGGCTCACTAGGGCTGCAGTGGGGAGGGGACAACAGGACACCCTGCAGAGCTTCGGGGGAGGGGCGTGAGGCGAGGGGCTGGGTAGCCATAGGCGTGCCCCACACCCCTCGCCCACCCCTAGGACAGGGTTCCCCCCTGTATCTCCCACCACCGCCACGCAGGGACGTGCCCCCACTCCCGTACCACGAGCATGCTGCGTGCCCCTCCTCCGCCCCCCGGCTTGCTTCGCCCCGGCACCCGGGGCGTCCCCTCCGCCAGCGGCGTGTCCTCAGCCCCCACCTACATGTCCTGGCACCCAGCAGGGCCGGATCCATGCCACCAGCCCGGGGTGACCGGGTGGGGGCGGGGGGCACCGGGCATGGCTGTGCTCCCCTATCCGCAGCTCTGGAGAGGACACCCCCTCCCCACCCCCACATCCCCCTCATCTTTTGGTTGTTTCATGAATAAAAACTGGTGTTTTAGAAGAAGCGCTGGAGTCTTCCTCAGCAGGACCGGACAGCCTGACATGGGGGTGGACCCCCACCAGACAACCCTCCAAAGGGACAACGCCCCCTAGGGACCACACCTAGGGTAGCCCTTGAGCCCTCTCCCCGATCCCGCACCACCACCCTGCGCCCCTGAACAGTATCTCCACGGCATACTCCCCACCGCGCTCTACCCCTTTAAAAGGCGTGTCCTCTAACCAGATGACGTCACCCAAAGGCACCGCCCCCTCCGTTCACCGCGCGCCCCCTGCCGGCTGGGTGGGGGTCACACGGCCCCACTGCCCTACGTCGTGACGTCATCAGCGCTCGCCCCACCTCTTCTCCACCTTCCCGCGCCGGAACGTGACCACGGCCACGCGCCTGCGCGCCGCCCTTCTTTCGGCTCCGCCCCTGCATTGCGCCTGCGCGGGAACGAGGCGGAGCGAGGCGTGAGCGAGAAGAGGGCGGTGCTGGAGTTGCGCCTGCGCAGTTCCGGTGAG